>JAOWBW010001239.1:486705-614427 GCA_026119855.1 Campanula takesimana | reverse complement strand
GAAGATGAGCCTTGTGTATACAAGAAGATTAGTGGGAGCATAGTGCTATTCCTTATTTTATATGTGGATGACATATTGCTCATTGGAAACGACATTCCTACACTTCAGTCTGTGAAGACATGGTTAGGAAAGTGCTTCGCAATGAAAGATATGGGTGAAGCCGCATATATTCTTGGCATTAAGATCTATAGAGATAGATCAAGGAGGCTACTTGGTTTAAGCCAAAGTACATACATTGACAAGGTCATTAGAAGATTCCGTATGGAAAATTCTAAGAGAGGCACCTTGCCCGTGTTACATGGAGTTTCTCTAAGCAAGACTCAATGTCCTAAGACAAAAGATGAGCGTGAGAAAATGAATGACGTTCCATATGCTTCGGCAATTGGGTCCATCATGTATGCCATGATTTGTACTAGGCCGGATGTATCTTATGCTTTAAGCATGACAAGTAGATACCAATCCGACCCTGGCGAAAATCACTGGGTGGCTGTAAAAGCGATTCTTAAGTACTTGAGAAGGACTAAAGACTCATTCTTGGTCTATGGAGGAATAGAAGATGATCTCGTTGTAACTGCTTACACGGATGCAAGCTTCCAAACCGACAAAGATGATAGCCGATCGCAATCGGGTTTTATGTTTATGTTAAATGGTGGAGCTGTAAGCTGGAAGAGTTCCAAGCAAAGTACAACCGCTGATTCTACAACAGAAGCTGAGTATATTGCTGCATCGGATGCTGCAAAGGAAGATGTTTGGATTAAGAAGTTCATAACTGAACTTGAAGTGGTTCCTAGTATTGCTAATCCAATAGACCTTTATTGCGATAATAATGGTGCTATTTCTCAAGCAAAGGAACCAAGAGCACATCAGAAATCCAAACACATACTTAGGCGTTTCATATCATTCGAGAGATCGTTGATAGGGGAGACGTAAATATATGCAGAGTACCTACTGATGACAATGTTGCGGACCCGCTAACAAAGGGACTTCCACAAGCTAAACATGATGGTCATGTTAGGTCCATGGGTATTAGATACATGGGAGATTGGGCCTAGGGCAAGTGGGAGATTGTTGGTAGTGGTGCCCTAGGCACGTTTAATAAACGTTGTAATTGTTATCATTTATTTCATATCAATAAAGAGATGTTTTGATTATTATTATTGTTCATGTTTACTTATAATAATCTCCGTCCCTAGTACTTGTTAAGCACTAGTATAAAGGCTAAATGATCATGCGATGATCATGTTAGATTTATGGGTACTTATTTGGAACAAGGTACTGGACATGACCCGCTGTATGAGATTTATGTCATGGTCTATGTCGAACATATATCTCATATTAGTTTATGTCATTTGAATCCTTAGACATGAAGTTATTATAGTCTTCCACTTGATGAACATTATGTTTGACATATTCAAACGCTACCTTTAACCGGGAAGTTATAAAGGGTATGATTGGCATAATCGGATTCACGTAGGGAAGAATAATAAGCTAAATGGATTTGTCCCTCTTTGGAGAGATGTCAAGCTTGGGCCTCTCGTAGGAATGGTGTTGATGAAATGTTCGGCCGGACTCAAATGAATTGATTGGATCAATGGCATTTGGATTATCAACATATTCGGAATCGAGAAAGTATTGAACAAAACAAGTTGACTGTTTGACCATGACTTGTGTTCAATGACGTCGAGGACAAAGGGATTATGACATATTCTAAAGGAATGCGAACTTGTATCTAGTTATACTATTTGGGTAGGTGTGACGGTTTGCTAGAACCTAATCATATCTTATGGTTTCATGTTTGAACCCATTGCCAACTTAGTATAATCCTAGAGGGTCACACACAATAGAACGAATCTTTAAAAGGACTAAATTGGATTTTTTGGAAATTCTGGACATTCTGGGGAAGTGGGCGACCGCACAGTGTGGACTGGGCGGCCGCACACTTAGCTCAGTTTTGTACCAGTTTGTTTCAGACAGATGTGCGACCGCACAGTGTATTCTGGGCGGTCGTACAGTACTGTCGGCTGGCACTTTCCTAATTCGATTTGGAATGTCTTTTGACACAAGTTTCCTATTTGGAATAGGTCTTGCTTGTGTATAAAAGGAGGATTTCGGCCAGAACTTCAGAGATAGCCTTTTGTGAGTCCAAAAGAGTTTGAGAGAGAGTTTATTTTGTTCTAAGACATCCTTGGTTGAAGAACAAAATAATACACAGAAAGAAAATTCCATATAGTCATATCAATTGTGAAAGAGTGTTTCATAATTGTTGGTCTAGCAACAAGATCAAGAATCTCCTTGATATTCGTTCGTGGTGTGGATACCGCTAGAGGGTGAAGCTCATCATCTTCAAAGTTCGTGTTCTTACTTTCTTCGTGATCAAGCTTCAATATCTCCACCGAGTTTAAAGACCAAACTCCAAGTCATCAAGCGTTAGTTTATTCCTTTATTCATTATGTTGTATTTGATTTAATCATATGAATGGATCTATGGGCTTTGGGTTTCAAAATTTTAAATGCTAAATTCCGCTGCGCATGTTACTACGAAACCCAACAGTAGAGGGGACCCAGAAGGTGATGGGTCTGGTTGAGGCGATGAGGGAATATTGGTGGGACACCACCCATACATTCCATTTTATTTGGGGAGAGGTGACTGTTACTCCTACCGACTTTACTGCTATTACGGGGCTCATGTTTACGGACGTGGAGCTCCCTTTTGATGAGTCGTTGGCTGCGGACTCGCACTGTCAGGTGGAGCTGATTGGGATGCCGTTGGGCAAAGGTGTCAAGGGGAACGGCTTTGAGGCGGGTCGTCTGAGGACCTTGGTGGAGGAGGCTATCCAAGGTTTTGTTGAGGGCGTTCATGATACTGACTGCTTGGTGCGGGCCATCTTGTGGTACTGTTTGTCACAGATCCTATTCCCGAGTGCGGGGACTTTTTGTCGATTTTCTCTGTTGGGTGCTCTGGCTGATTTGGAGCAGGTGAGTCGGATCTTGTGGGGCGGAGCCGGGCTGGCGGAGATGTACAGGGCTCTGGATTTTTGTTCGAGGTCTAGCACCTCGTCTTTTGACTGTTTTCAGTTTGCTTTTGAGGTATGTCTCTGACTCGATCTTTTTTCTTCCTCGTCTGTCTTTTGTTTAGAACTGTATAGACTGAAATACTGTCTTTTCCACAGGTGTGGGTCTACGAGCTGTTCCATATTGCTCCTTTTGCTGTGCAAGGGGTGAAGGAAGTACCTGTTATGAGGTTCTAGGCAAAGAGCAACCGGTTGGAGGGTCGCGGCAAGGCCAGGAAGACTCCAGATCTGGGAATTTTTACTACGAGATTGAATGGTCCTTTGCATGAGGACTTGCAGTTCTTCCCTTGGTCGGATCAGGTGCTGGCAGGGGTTGGTCAGGCTCAGGATTTCACTGCTTCCCGCTGCTTCTTAACGGGGTTGACTGGGGATTCCATGTATCTTGGTGAGAGAGTTTGCAGACAGCATAACAGATATCCTGCGATATGGGCCCCGCTTGAGCCACCGCGGAACATGTTGTATCCGGCTAGGCTGAGGGCAAGCGGGTGATTACGGGTCAGGACTTCGGCCTATTTTATCAAAGTGGGACTGATTATGAGTGGTTCGTGGAGCATGTGCTCCTGAGTCCACAGGTCCTGGCGAGGAGGCAGGCTGGTGCCTATCCGATTGGCTCGAGTAGGGAGCTAGATATGGTATGGACATGCCGCGATTCCCGGACAGTATTTGGATGCAGCGGGGAGGTGCTGAGGTGGATTTTGACCTGACTCCTACCGAGGCTGATGAGGTCACTGAGGCCCAGCTTCCTCCTATGGGAGCTACGGTATGATACCTTTGTCTTTTATTTCTGTCTTGCACACACACCCTTTAGTCCTGTATCTGAAATGTGCTTTATTTGTCCCAGGTGACTCGGGAGGCTTATATCCGCTCTGTTTGTCAGGGCAATATCTTTGAGAGGCTATTCCGGAGTTTGGCCGCTGCTTGTACTTGCCATTAGGAGAACGTGGTGTTACCGCAGCGGAGAGAGATGTCGCCTATGGAGGCTGCTCGCCCATCTCGTGTCCGTCGGAGATCTACTAGAACTAGATGTAGTCCTTTTATTTCCTGCATTTTGTTAGAGAGAGAGAGGAGGGGAACAAACAAACATATATTTATGCACAATATTTTATTTCCTTTTGTATGTATGTAATTAATTAGTATTTTGTTTACATGCTTTTATATTTTAGTACAATGCATGAGCCTTAGGGGTAAAATAGGGATTGCACACTATCGGGCATTTCCACCTTCTTTATCGGACCTCTTTTGTGCCTCGGGACCTTAAATATGACTGAAAAGGGTCCATTCCGGCGTTTGTCAGGGACAGACTGGCAATCTGTCTGAACTGGCTTATGTGGCCGCCTGGCCAATTATCGTAAGAATGACTGGCCGCGAGGCTGGTCCTTGATCTGACACGATTTTCGTCAGATTTTTCCTTGTACGATCAGGATTTAAACTCCCTACCCTATATATTAACAGCCTGCGCAAACAGACGAGGCAGACAGCAATTTTTCTTCTTTTTGCTCTAGATTTTGATCCTTCCACGCTTTTCTGATGGACAGACACCCTAGGATTTCTGAGGAGAGACAAAACTATTTCATCAAGAGCTTGAAGATTTGGGTTGGGAAGCTTTTGAGGACAATTCGTGCAAAATTTGATAGGAGATTCGGAATTAGGTGCCTTTGGTCCTTGTATAGGGTTAAGTCCGATGAGAACCTGATTCGTGCTGCTGCTAAATTCTGGGACAACGAGAATCATGACTTCAACTTTTCTTATAATGAAATCACCCCTACGTATGAAGATTTTGTAGCTCTTTGTGGTGCGACAGTGACATATAGGGTAGCTATGCCACAGTCTCAAGTGCCTTCAGAACTTTGGATTTCCCAACTGCTGAAGATTTCCATCGAGGATGCTAGGGGTTTACTGTTGGATGGTGATGTTAACCTTTGTGGGCTTCCTATCAGGTTTATTAATAGCACGGTAGAGTCGGACACGACTCTGGACTGTTTGGAACTTTTTTTGTTTGCCTCGGTGTTATTACCAACTTTCGTGGAGTAGCTACCATGGGTTGTCTTGATATGGTGGATCAGGCTCGAGCTAATTGCAGTATCGTCCCTTGCTTGCTTGGGGAGACCTTGCATGGTATTGGAGAATTGGCTTCAGGAGCTCGAAAGATGACCACGGGAAGTACCAGACTGTTAACCTTGTGGCTGCAGGAAAGACTTCGAGTCTTGGAGGACCCTGTCGGGCCAGTATCCCCTTGGGTTTGCCAGAGCAGGCGCATAAGGCAACGATTTCCAGGGATGGATTGTTCTGCATGGGTGACATATATGGCACAATTGAGTACTGCCCAAATTAAGTGGATGGTACCTCACTGGGAAGTGATCAGAGCATGGTGGGTTCAGAGTGGACTCTGTATGATTCGTGTCCCTGCCTTTGATGAAACCACATACTATTATGCAGTACGGGTGTGTCGTCAGTACGGGATACCTCAGATTATACCCTCTTTATGGGACGAGACTTGTAGCAAGGTCACTGACAAGATATTTTCCCATGAATAATGGGGTTGCAGTGCTCTTGGAGCGATGTTGGTCTTATGATCTCATGCCCAGCACGCTCTATATACAGCGACCACGTGACATACTTCTATCTCAAGAGTACTTGGACTGGTATCAGACGACTCTGGGGAATATGGGATAGACTCTGAGGCGACTGAGATGTACGGTAGTGGTCCCTTATGTCTCGAGCAGATGCTTGAGAGAGGACGAGAATGTACAACGGGAGTTGGAAGACCGAGTTGGCTCAGCTAGCACCTACTGAGAGGAAAAGAGAGAGAGAAGGCCCAAGTAGGGTGACTCAGCTTAGGAAGGCTTTATTTGAAGATCCTACAAGACCGGCTAGACGTGGATGAAGAGACAAGAAACCGAAGAGGGATGAGGAAGGAAAAGAGGAGGAATGACTCCGGGTATCCAACCACAGTCGCTGCAGACACATAGTTTAGATTTTAGTTTGTTTTAGTTTATTTAAATTTCAAAGCAGGTTATTTAGTTGCAGGTTCTTTCGAGCTTGGACTCATCAAATAAATGTTAACGTGTAGTGACTTGTGGAGATAGAGATTTCGCTTTAGTTATAAACATATTGTTTGCTTTATTTGAAATTTTGCTCAAACCAGATTTGGATTTTTATTTATTTTTAAGACCGCACCTTTAAAGGTTGCCTACGTTCCCATTTTACAAGTAAGGCTAAGGGGCTCAGGTCACCGTAGTTCATTTCTGATTGTAGAAAGGGAAGATAGAAGAGGGGAAATAGAGGGACTAATAATATATATTATTTTTTTTATTATTTTTTTATAAGGGTGCGGTCGTGGTAGAAGACCGTTGATGGAGAGCAGGAGTGCTGGTGGAGACTACCGCTGATGAAGAGTACCATTTGTGGAGAAAGACTGTAGTGGTCAGTTGTAGTAGTGACGGAGCTTGTAAACTTTGACTGGGAGGAGGCCATTGTCGTCCATATATATCCAGTCTTCATTCCACTTGACCAGGTGACCCGTCTTGATGAGTAGTCGAACCTCTTCTTTCAATTCTTGGCTATCATCGGTGTCATGTCCTTCCTTCGGGTGATATGAGAACCTTCTGCTTGGCTCGCTGGTTTTCGACATTGTAGCAGAGCTTGGTTCTTGTAGTTTACCAATTTCCCCTAGTGCTTTGAATATGAGGCCCAACGGTAGATCCGAGCTTGTGCAATGTCGGAAAACGATGGGGGCTCCATTCTGTTGTGACTTGGATTTCCCGTACGGTGGATGTAAAGTCGGTGTATTTGCTAAGTGGCCCTTTAGTTGAGTAAGAGCCAACTCACATTTCTGATTCCAATCTTCTTCTGAGCAATTCTGTAATTCTTTGAGGACTGGGTCTCCTGCCGTTGTGAGGCAACTGATGTAGTGAAGTAGACCTATGAGTTTGATTCTTTGACCTTCTTGGCGAGGGGGTGACATCATGATTAACTCTCTGATCTTTTTTGGGTCCGCTTCGAACCTCTGTCCCAATCTGTAGCCTAGGGATTTTGTCTTAGTAGTACCGAATCTGCATTCCGACGGATCGAGGAGAATTCTCCGACCTCTCAGAATGTTGAAGACTTTCCGCATATCTTCGATGTGACGGCCGTAGGGTCTTTTGGAGTGCAACACTAGGTCATCTATGTAGACGTCTGTATCTGTTGGCGATCCTTTTGGCACGTGGTAAGAGATACCAATGCCCTTCCATTCTTGGAATCTGTTGGCGTGACAATAGATACCCCATGGAGTGTGAAAGAGTAACTTCTCGTCTGTCTGTGCTGTGGCGGGTATCCGATTTTTGCCGGGGAAACTTTCGACGAATGATCAACTTCTCTGTCTTCGGTGACTTCTAGCAGTGAGTTTATGTCAAACGGCGGGAACTTGTGTTTGGTGCTCAGTTCGTTAAGACTCATGATGTCTATGTGAACTGTCACCTTCCTTTTGTACTTCTTTACGGAGATGATGTTGAACAACCATTTAGGCCAAAATACGGACTTGATGAAGTCTCTTTGTAGCAGCTTTTTAATTTCCAAGGTCGTTCGAAGTGACCAATCGGGCTTGACTGACAGCATCGCTTGCTTTACTGACCCAATGTCTGGCATTGTTACTCCTTCCCAACCTCTGTCTGGCGAGTCGTCACAGGGCCATGCGAAGATGTCCTCAAATTCTTTGAGCAGCTTGATCAATGTTTCTTGATCTTTGTCTTGAAAGAAGCTTCCAATCTGAGTCCACTTCGGCTTGTCTTGTCTTCCCAGATTCACACATGTTAACACCTCATCGGCAGCTTGGGCTCGGTTTTCCCTTTGATTCATAACCTGCTCTGAGATTTCTCGGAGGTAATCGTTATTAAGTTCGCTTGTGTCTGCATCTTTTAATGAATCGTTATTAACTATTGGTACATCATTAGGTTGATTAGTTAATTTATCATTTATAAGAGCGGCTATAGCGGGATACTCGGAAAGATCGAGATTTTCAATTAATGCACGAGGAAATACATTGTTTGCAATTACATCATAGTCTTTTGACTTGAGGTCATTAGACTTGGACAGAGATACGAATTCATAAGTGAGAATAGGGAACCTAACCGACCTAAGGGGAGATGACTCTTTAGGAGAGGAACTGACCAGTCCCAGATTCTCGATAGTAGTAGTCACAAGTCCGTATTCAATAGCAGCCATGATATCATCTTCTAGGTTCAGGTGCTGAAACAAATCTTGGCCGCCCCACGACTCTGTTTCCTTAGCTTCGCCGACCAACGGTTCATCGAGTGACACAAATTCAGTTTCGTAAGTTAGGTCTTTGTTCACCTTAATGCAGTACTCATTTTGGATGGTAGTAACTCTACCAGCAGTTTTTCGGGATTCCATATTCCTTAGCTCTAGATTGGCCCAGTCGAACTCTACATCTCTAAAGATTTCAAAACGCTTTTGTAGCTTTCCGTTGTGGTCGAACCATGGCTCTGCGAACTCAAAGTTTGAGTACTCTTCCCCTTCTTTCACATAGTAACTGTTGAGGAGAGGCGGTAAGGTTTCATATCTAACTTCTTGTAAGGGAGTTGTTTCTTCTTGAGTAGCTCTATCTGCTTCTGTTCTGACTCATCGGCGGGAGTAAGTTCGTACCCTAGTCCGAACAGACCTCTGTGGTCTACCTCCTCGGTTAGCTCTGTGAGCCCTTGTAAGTTCTTGCCTAGCCCCAGCCCCGGTATGTAGCCCATGTTTCCAAGTATCTTGTAGACAGGTTGTACTTTGTCAGAGCTTCTGGTGAGATCGTTATCACATATCTGGGCTTGTGCCCTATTTTGAAACCACTGAAGAGTCGGCGATCTTCCTCATGCTGAATCTGTAACACAGGTACTCCTTTTGTGTCGGTGCCTTAAGCTGTTACTAGGTCGCTGTATATAACTGTGACCTCATTTCCTGACTGGAATTTGACACACTGATGTAGGGAGGACGGAACGGCGTTAGATTTGTGAAGCCAAGGGCATCCTAGCAGAATGGTGAAAGATGAAGGTATGTCAATTACTTGGAACTCCGTGGACAGAGTTTTCGTTCCCATGGAGATGGGTAGAGTAACAATTCCCAATACCGATCTGCAGGTAGTGTCATAGGCCTTTATCGTCTATTTGGAGGGTCTTAGAGTGGTTGGGTCCTGTAAGGATCCCGCCCCAAAAAAAAAACACGAGCACGTTTCAAGGGCGAAATACCAAACGCGGGAACCGGACCAATTTAACGGAGTCGCCACATTTTGTTAATTTTAAACCCAACAAAATGATAAAGGTTTTAGTTCAAAGGTTCGGAGATCAGGTTACAACTTGGGAAGATTTTTTACGTCCTCCCAAGTTGCCTCGGACAAAGCCGAGTCTCCCTTATTAGTTAACAAAAGTGCATGTGTGTGTGTGTGTGTTTTAACGGAAAATCTTTGTTTTAACTTTTTATTTATCTTTTCAACTGAAAAAGGGTTTGTTTGACAAGAAAACAGAAGACAGAAGGGCAAAATGGTCAATCTCCCCATACGGCCAAAGTAGCCGTACGGATGGGGAGACCACTCCAGGGATTTTACAGTTTGTTCAAGCAACAGTCCAGTTCCAGGCAGAAACAGAGCATTCTGCTTGAATTGGACCAAACTGTTCTGATTCCAGTTTGTTATTCCAACACAAAACAACATTAACAACTCATTCCTATGCCATTTGATCATCAAAGAACCTCCCAAAACAAGAGTTTGGGCATGATCAAAGGCAATCATGGGAGAAAAATGAAAAAGGTGACCAATGTGCCCTTTTGAGCCATAGTGACCATTTGATGAGTAAAGATTGAAACTTTACCATCAAAATGGCTCTTCTAGGCAAGATTAATCCTTTAGGGACAAGAACAAACCATAAAGATTGGATCTTTATTACCCAAACTTGGGAATTTTGGGCTAGATCAAGGTGATGAGGATAAAGATTGAGACTTTATCCTCAACATGATCATCATAGCTTAAAATGAGCAAATGAACAACAAGAGCATCATCCATGACAAGAATGTAAATGAACAATCAACAAGCCATGATCAAACTAGGTTTGAACCTCTTCCACACAAAGTATGGAGGGCACCTTTGATCATCTCTTGGCTTGGACTAGGAAATTTAAATAGTAATAGATATATGTATATTGCTTGAATGGACAAGACTTGCAAGAATGTAAATATCAACAATAAATGACAAGATCAAAGATAAATAGAGTTCTTAGATGAAGAGAAGGGAGGGGGAGAAGGTGGCTTTACCTATCTTGGTTTAGGCCAATCTTCCTTTCTCTCTTTCACTCTTTGTTCACTCTTACTCACACTATTCTGAGGTGAATTCGACAGAGTAACCTTAGTTCTAATGTTTCTCCCCCCCCCTGAAATGATCAGCAAGGGGTTCTATTTATAGGGATTGAGGGTGCCCAAACAGCCGTACGGCTAGGCCCCTCTAGTACCCAAAGCATCCGTACGGCTCAGCCTGGCGAGCTTCTGGATTTTTCCAATTTTATACCAGAGTACTCCTGGAATTTATAGCTTATCCTAGGGAGGTCCTGGCCTATTAGCTTATCCCTGAAATGGTGCTAAGGCTACCTCTAAGATAGGTCAGTTTCAGATTGGGGTACTTACAGAGCCCCTCGGCAACGTCGCTTCGAAGGAGCGGGGTTGTCGATAGAAATAAGCATCCCAATCTGACGGGACGACGGCTTTAACCGATTTTGGTTGCATGGCTGGACCTAGTGGTATAGGATTCCTACGTATCTCGTTCGCGGGGAATCAAGCCTAACGTAGTTCGGAGGTACGCGGGGTTACTTAGATCCGCAAAGAGGCATGACTCTAGGGGTCAGAGGCGAGACATGGTCAACTTGGCTCTATGGGAGAGGGTTGATTTGTTGGGGATACGGTCAACTTGAATCTATAGGAGAGGGTTGACTTACACGGGACAGATTTTTACTGGGCTTACATCGGGGACGGCCTATGGTGACTATTCTAAGTCCAAGCTTGACTGGGGTCAACTCCATCTTCGGGGAGATTGGCGGGAAAACTGGTCTTACGTCCCTCTAAGGACTGCCGGGACAAAGGCTCTATCCTATAACGACTATTCTAAGTCTAAGCTTGACTAGGGTCAACTCCGTCTTTGGGAAGATTGACGGGAAAACTGGTCTTACGTCCCTCAAAGGACTGCCGGGACAATGGCTCTAGCCTA
This sequence comes from Campanula takesimana, assembly GCA_026119855.1. NCBI lineage: Eukaryota > Viridiplantae > Streptophyta > Magnoliopsida > Asterales > Campanulaceae > Campanula > Campanula takesimana. The sequence continues at coordinate 603,130 of JAOWBW010001239.1, read as the reverse complement.
TAACGACTATTCTAAGTCATAGCTTGACCGGGGTCAACTCCTTCTTTGGGGAGATTGACGGGAAAACTGGTCTTACGTCCCTCTAAGGACTGCCGGGACAAAGGTTCTAGCCTATAACGACTATTCTAAGTCTAAGCTTGACCGGGGTCAACTCCGTCTTTGGGGAGATTGACGGGAAAACTGGTCTTACGTCCCTCTAAGGACTGCCGGGACAAAGGCTCTAGCCTATAACGACTATTCTAAGTCATAGCTTGACTGGGGTCAACTCCATCTTTGGGGAGATTGACGGGAAAACTGGTCTTACGTCCCTCTAAGGACTGCTGGGACAAAGGCTCTAGCCTATAACGACTATTCTAAGTCATAGCTTGACCGGGGTCACCTCTGTCTTTGGGGAGATTGACGGGAAAACTTGTCTTACGTCCCTCTAAGGACTACCGGGACAAAGGCTCTAGCGTATAAGGACTATTCTAAGTCATAGCTTGACCGGGGTCAACTCCATCTTTGGGGAGATTGAGGGGAAAACTGGTGTAACGTCCCTCTAAGGACTGCCGGGACAAATGCTCTAGCCTATAACGACTATTCTAAGTCATAGCTTGACCGGGGTCAACTCCGTCTTTGGGGAGATTGACGGGAAAACTGGTCTTACGTCCCTCTAAGGACTGCCGGGACAAAGGCTCTAGCCTATAACGACTATTCTAAGTCATAGCTTGACCGGGGTCAACTCCGTCTTTGGGGAGATTGACGGGAAAACTGGTCTTACGTCCGTCTAAGGACTGCCGGGACAAAGGCTCTAGCCTATAACGACTATTCTATGTCTAAGCTTGACCGGGGTCAACTCCGTCTTTAGGGAGATTGACGGGAAAACTGGTTTTACGTCCCGCTAAGGACTGCCGGGACAAAGGCTCTAGCCTATAACAACTATTCTAAGTCTAAGCTTGACCGGAGTCAACTCCGTCTTTGGGGAGATTGATGGGAAAACTGGTCTTACGTCCCTCTAAGGACTGCCGGGACAAAGGCTCTAACCTATAACGACTATTCAAAGTCATAGCTTGACCGGGGTCAACTCCATCTTTGGGGAGTTTGACGGGAAAACTGGTCTAACGTCCCTCTAAGGACTGCCGGGACAAAGACTCTAGCCTATAACGACTAATCTAAGTCATAGCTTGACCGGGGTCAACTCCGTCTTTGGGGAGATTGACGGGAAAACTGGTCTTACATCCCTCTAAGGACTGCCGGGACAAAGGCTCTAGCTTATAACGACTATTCTAAGTCATAGCTTGACCAGGGTCAACTCCATTTTTGGGGAGATTGACGGGAAAACTGGTCTTATGTCCCTCTAAGGACTGCCGGGACAAAGGCTCTAGCCTATAACAACTATTCTAAGTCTAAGCTTGACCGGGGTCAACTCCGTCTTTGGGGAGATTGATGGGAAAACTGGTCTTACGTCCCTCTAAGGACTGTCGGGATAAAGGCTCTAGCCTATAACGACTATTCTAAGTCATAGCTTGACCGGGGTCAACTCCATCTTTGGTGGGATTGACGGGAAAACTGGTGTGACGTCACTCTAAGGACTGCCGGGACAAAGGCTCTAGCCTATAACGACTATTCTAAGTCATAGCTTGACCGGGGTCAACTCCATTTTTGGGGAGATTGACGGGAAAACTGGTCTTATGTCCCTCTAAGGACTGCCGGGACAAAGGCTCTAGCCTATAATGACTATTCTAAGTCTAAGCTTGACTGGGGTCAACTCCGTCTTTGGGAAGATTGACGGGAAAACTGGTCTTATGTCCCTCTAAAGACTGCCGGGACAATGGCTCTAGCCTATAACGACTATTCTAAGTCATAGTTTGACCGGGGTCAACTCCTTCTTTGGGGAGATTGACGGGAAAACTGGTCTTACGTCCCTCTAAGGACTGCCGGGACAAAGGCTTTAGCCTATAACGACTATTCTAAGTCTAAGCTTGACCGGGATCAACTCCGTCTTTGGGGAGATTGACGGGAAAACTGATCTTACGTCCCTCTAAGGACTGCCGGGACAAAGGCTCTAGCCTATAACGACTATTCTAAGTCATAGCTTGACTGGGGTCAACTCCATCTTTAGGGAGATTGACGGGAAAACCGGTCTTACGTCCCTCTAAGGACTGCTGGGACAAAGGCTCTAGCCTATAACGACTATTCTAAGTCATAGCTTGACTGGGGTCAACTCCGTCTTTGGGGAGATTGATGGGAAAACTTGTCTCACGTCCCTCTAAGGACTGCCGGGACAAAGTCTCTAGCCTATAAGGACTATTCTAAGTCATAGCTTGACCGGGGTCAACTCCATCTTTGGGGAGATTGACGGGAAAACTGGTCTTACGTCCCTCTAAGGACTGCCGGGACAAAGGCTCTAGCTTATAACGACTATTCTAAGTCATAGCTTGACCGGGGTCAACTCCGTCTTTGGGGAGATTGACGGGAAAACTGGTCTTACGTCCCTCTAAAGACTGCCGGGACAAAGGCTCTTGCCTATAACGACTATTCTAAGTCATAGCTTGACCGGGGTCAACTCCGTCTTTGGGGAGATTGACGGGATAACTGGTCTTACGTCACTCTAAGGACTGCCGGGACAAAGGCTCTAGCCTATAACGAATATTCTATGTCTAAGCTTGACCGGGGTCAACTCCGTCTTTGGGGAGATTGACGGGAAAACTGGTCTTACATCCCTCTAAGGACTGCCGGGACAAAGGCTCTAGCCTATAACGACTATTCTAAGTCATAGCTTGACCGGGGTCAACTCCATCTTTGGGGAGATTGACGGGAAAATTGGTCTAACGTCCCTCTAAGGACTGCCGGGACAAAGGCTTTAGCCTATAACGACTATTCTAAGTCATAGCTTGATCGGGGTCAACTCCGTCTTTGAGGAGATTGACGGGAAAACTGGTCTTACGTCCCTCTAAGGACTGCCGGGACAAAGGCTCTTGCCTATAACGACTATTCTAAGTCATAGCTTGACCGGGGTCAACTCTGTCTTTGGGGAGATTGACGGGAAAACTGGTCTTACGTCCCTCTAAGGACTGCCGGGACAAAGGCTCTAGCCTATAACGAATATTCTATGTCTAAGCTTGACCGGGGTCAACTCCGTCTTTGGGGAGATTGACGGGAAAACTGGTCTTACGTCCCTCTAAGGACTGCCGGGACAAAGGCTCTAGCCTATAACAACTATTCTAAGTCTAAGCTTGACCGGGGTCAACTCCGTCTTTGGGGAGATTGATGGGAAAACTGGTCTTACGTCCCTCTAAGGACTGTCGGGACAAAGGCTCTAGCCTATAACGACTATTCTAAGTCATAGCTTGACCGGGGTCAACTCCATCTTTGGGGAGATTGACGGGAAAATTGGTCTAACGTCCCTCTAAGGACTGCCGGGACAAAGGCTTTAGCCTATAACGACTATTCTAAGTCATAGCTTGACCGGGGTCAACTCCGTCTTTGGGGAGATTGACGGGAAAACTGGTCTTACGTCTCTCTCAGGACTGCCGGGATAAAGGCTCTAGCCTATAACGACTATTCTAAGTCATAGCTTGACCGGGGTCAACTCCATTTTTGGGGAGATTGACGGGAAAACTGGTCTTACATCTCTCTAAGGACTGCCGGGACAAAGGCTCTAGCCTATAACGACTATTCTAAGTCATAGCTTGACCGGGGTCAACTCCGTCTTTGGGGAGATTGACGGGAAAACTGGTCTTACGTCCCTCTATGGACTGCCGGGACAAAGGCTCTAGCCTATAACGACTATTCTAAGTCTAAGCTTGACTGGGGTCAACTCCATCTTTGGGGAAATTGATGGGAAAACTGGTCTTACGTCCCTCTAAGGACTGCCGGGACAAAGGCTCTAGCCTATAACGACTATTCTAAGTCATAGCTTGACCGGGATCAACTCCATCTTTGGGAGATTGACGGGAAAACTGGTCTTACGTCCCTCTAAGGACTGCCGGGACAAAGGCTCTAGCCTATAACGACTATTCTAAGTCATAGCTTTAATCTAAAGGGTCACTCGAGGGATGAAGGTTTTAATTCTAAAGGGGTCACTCTGGGGACGAAGGTTTTTTAACCTAAAGGGTCACTCGGGGGACGAAGATTTGGTCAAGCCTACACTGCGGGATGGTTGACACATTTTCTTGATACCGGGAAAGAGCCTAGGGGTGACCTTCAAGACTCATTGTGGATAAAAGGGTCCAAGACTTTGGAAAAATCATTTTGAGGGGAGATCAAAAGCATTTTGCTTGAAACATTGTCTTTGATAAATGATGCCAAATGGCCAAATTTGAAAATGCTTACTTTTGAAGGCAAATCTTTTAACGAAACATGTTTAGTCAAATTTTGGTTTTAACTTAACCGCGAGGTTTATATGCATAAAGTCCTTTTGAGCTTTGTCCATTTCTTAGGAGCAGTCGGGAGTAGAGAAACCTCTTGTTGTCGATGTCAGGGTAGCCCCATGTCCTTTTTCCTATTGATGGCGACGTAGCCCCAATGTCATTGAATGTGTCGGGGTAGCCCCATGTCCTTGTTGCTGTTGATGGTGTCATAGCCCCCATGTCATTGAATGTCTCGGAGTAGCCCCATGTCCTTGTGGAGGTAGCCCCAATGTCGTCCTCCGACTTTTGATGTTGGCATGGACCCGTTGTCGTCTCGCGGCCTTTGATGACGTTAGGAACCCATCCCTTTTTTCATGACGCACTATTTCTTTTGCCTAGGCCGCCCTTTCGGGTTTTCAACCTAGCGGGCATCTCTTTTGCGTCTTTTATGGCACACCCTGTTTTTGCCTAGGCCGCCCTTACGGGTTTTCAACCTAGCGGGCTACTTTTTTGGTGCCGTTTCTTTTTTTTTTTTTCATATAAGTGATCCAGCCGACTTGATAGAACGAGGACTTAATATATCTTTTGGAGGAGACATGCAAGGGCCTTTATTTAGGCGGGAGAGAGTCCCTTTATTTTGGTGAACAATGTATTATCATGGAACGGGAGGAAGCCCTTGCTCGACAGAATACAAGTGTTTAGCTCTTTCCTAAGATGTAGAGAGAAGAATACTTGTTGAGACATTTGAAACTTGCCCTAGTTAATATCATCAAATGATTGCTGGAATGGACCATGTTTATTATTAAGTCAAGATTATAACAAGCAATTAGCCTTAACATGTATAAATGTTGTGATCAATTAAGATTAAGATTCGATCAATGGCAAGATCAAAAGGTGTTTATGGGGAGATTGGTCATTATCTGGGAAATTGGTCATTGATGGGACCAAGGGAAGAGAACCGGGTCATTTTGGGAGGATCGAGGTTTGATGGATTCATTTCATGCTGTGACCGGACCCGAAGGTTGCCTACGTTCCCCTCAGGTCGCCGTAGTTCGGTCGTGGGGCCTTCTTTTGCTGGGGTTGGTGTCCTTTCGAAGGATGTTGTTGCTTTGCTGGTGTAGATCGCTTTTCTTTGTGGTGAACTCCTCGGGATGTTCTTTGAGGTGGACTTTTGCAGTGAACTTGGTGAGCTTTTGAGGTAAACTTCCTCTTTGCCAATATTCATTTGCTTTCCTTTTTTCCATTATCCATTTCTTTCTCTCTTATCATTTTTTTAGAGAGAGGGGAAACATTAGCCCCAACTTGCTATCTTGGACATTGGCTCATTTGTAGCCCCTTGGTGGAATTCTGCCACTTCTTACTTTGACTTTTGAAGATCTGGGAAGTCCTTTGCTTGGTTGCGTACGCGCGATCGTGATTGAATCTTGGTGGTTGAGCAACAACATCCTCGCCTTTTCATTGTCTCGGGATGCCTTTGATGCGCATCAAGGATTTGTATAGGAAAGGTGTATCGGGTTGTGTATCGGGGTAATGTATAAGGGAAGATTTGCCATTGATGGTTTCTTCATGCCAATTGATCACAACATTTATTCATATCAAGATTAATTGTTTGCATTTGGCACTTTTCATTTGTGTTAGGTCCATTCATCCTTAATGAGTCGTCATTGACTAGTATGCTTAGAAGTCAATTCGTCATTTTGGGGACGTAGCAATCAATTGATAATAACAAGCAAGGCAATTTCAAGAGTAAACATATATTGCAAATAATGTCTCAAGTCTAGAGAGAAGAGAAGGAAAATGACTCTTTTATTTAGATAACTTTGTACATACATGTCCAAGTGCGGAACTCTGTAAAAATAAAAAGACACGGTCCAGAATGGACTCCTTTTTTTTTCTTTCTAGAACCTACGAGGCTGGAAGACTCACATTTTTATTTTTATTTTTAAGGATGGGTTCCCATGAAGCACGATGATCTATTTTCTTCCACAGTTGTTGGAGGGGTTGTCGGCGGCATATTCCATGTCTTCCACGGGGAACTCGGGTTCCATGTCGTCGGGAAAGATGTCGCGAGGCCTCCACTTGGCTTGGAGTTGCAATTGCCGGGGTCGCCTACTCATGAGGGCGAGTTGGGAGCTTGCCTGTTGGCCAAGCCTTTTGGTGATTCCCTTTCAAGGTGCGTAATCTCCGTGCATTGCATTCGGCGAGAGTATGGATTTCCCTGTGATGTAACCGCATTTGGCCTTCCGAAGCGTGGGCTTCTTCTTGTAGACGGTGTCCCAATTGTTTGATCTCATTGCTCATGTGGACGGTTGTTTCGAACGCCAATTCGGATGTGGGCTCCTTGGTCAATGCTTCCAGTGGACAGAACCGCGAAGGACTTTTAGCATATTAAACCTCAAGGTGAAATTATAACCATGATTTGAGAAAAATGCTTCATTATCGGATTAGCTTTTTAGGAAAAACTTGATCTTTTATTTTAAGAAAACTTGATCTCCATTTTTTTATTTTTATTTTTTTATTTTATTTTTTTTTTTTTTTTTGGAAGACACACCTTTGTTTTGAGTGAAAGACTCACACACATTTTTTTTTTGTAAGCTTTTGACAAAGCAAAAATGGCAGTAATAATCTTATTAAGAGAACTGACAATGGACCCAAAATGGTCACCACATGGCATCAACCGGGGAGTCAAGACTTTAACCAAACCTAACAGACATCTTAACCGACTTTTCCTAAAGACTTATCATACGCCCTAAAAGCAACTGGCTCTTCCTAAGGATGAAAACAGACTCCTTCTAAGGGGAGGTTGATAGGAGAGGTTTCGGAACTCCGTCGTTTGCTGTGGTAACCGCAACACCATTCATTTCCCAACCCGGGGCATTCGGCCCTTCAGACATTTTCTGTGCCACTGATCTTTTCCAAAGGCCTTCCGTCGTTTCGGCTTTGCTGATTTTAGGAACCACCATTTGGGACACTGATTTTGTCAATTTTTCCAAAACAGGCTCTCCCACTTTGGGATTGACAACTCTGTCAACCATGGGCTCTTTTTCCTTGGGGCGGACACCACTCCATTTATCGATCATCGGGGAAGTCACAGATTTGAGCATGTTGACGCTCGGGTCATTGGCTGTGTCGGGGGTGTGGGGGGGCATCCAAGCTTCCCCTTCTCAATTAGTTTCGGAACTCCATCGTTTGCTGTGGTAACCGCAACACCATTCATTTCCCAACCCGGGGCATTCGGCCCTTCAGACATTTTCTGTGCCACTGATCTTTTCCAAACGCCTTCCGTCGTTTCGGCTTTGCTGATTTTAGGAACCACCATTTGGGACACTGATTTTGTCAATTTTTCCAAAACAGGCTCTCCCACTTTGGGATTGACAACTCTGTCAACCATGGGCTCTTTTTCCTTGGGGCGGACACCACTCCATTTATCGATCATCGGGGAAGTCACAGATTTGAGCATGTTGACGCTCGGGTCATTGGCTGTGTCGGGGGTGTGGGGGGCGCGTCCAAGCTTCCCCTTCTCAATTAGTTTCGGAACTCCGTCGTTTGCTGTGGTAACCGCAACACCATTCATTTCCCAACCCGGGGCATTCGGACCTTCAGACATTTTCTGTGCCACTGATCTTTTCCAAACGCCTTCCGTCGTTTCGGCTTTGCTGATTTTAGGAACCACCATTTGGGACACTGATTTTGTCAATTTTTCCAAAACAGGCTCTCCCACTTTGGGATTGACAACTCTGTCAACCATGGGCTCTTTTTCCTTAGGGCGGACACCACTCCATTTATCGATCATCGGGGAAGTCACAGATTTGAGCATGTTGACGCTCGGGTCATTGGCTGTGTCGGGGGTGTGGGGGGGCGTCCAAGCTTCCCCTTCTCAATTAGTTTCGAGATGATGCGTCTTATGGCGGTGCAATCATTGGTATCATGGCCGTGGTAGTTGTGAAAGGCACACCTTTGGGTCTTGTCTCGACGTTTTTCAAGATTCTTTGGCCGAAAATCTTCGAGGGGCCACATGAGGCCTTGTTTGACCAATCCTTCAAATACTTTGCTTATGAGCATTCCGAAATCCTCAGACTTTGTGAAATGGATCTTGGCTCGGCCCTTGGCTTTTCTTTCATTGTTGACCGGAGTGTGGTGGGGATGAGAATCACCGCTACTCAATGCAAAGGGGTGCCCATCGAGTGTCCTTTCAAACTTAGCTTCCATTTGCCTTCTTTTTCCCAACAACGTACCCGACTAAGGTCCAACATGAGGATTCTGCGGAAGTGCATGGGTGTAGGAATACCCATAACCTTGGTTGCTTGCAGGAATATACATTTGAGGCATGCAAGGAGCTTGTGTTCCAAAAGGTCTTGGATTATAGAAATGATACGGGCCACCCCGGAATCTCATCGGAAAATCTGGTGGAGGCAAGTTAGTGATGCCTGGTCGGGTATCCATATATGGTTTAAACAGTGACTGATCTCTGGTGACTTGGTTGATGGCATTGAATCGAGAAGGGACACGATTGGGAAGGTGTTGTGAGTATGATGCTTGAGGCGTAACTGGTGTGAATAGTGGTTTGCGGGCCTTTTGAGTGGGTTGTGTTTGGGGTTTTATAGGAGGTGTCTTATGGGAGATGTTGGATTTAGGATGAGGAGGAGTGAGGAAGATTTGAGTGAGAGGCTCGTTGTGGACGACGGCGTGTTGGGGCGAAGAAATGGAGGTCTCGGTATTTTGATGAGATGGAGGGGGAAATCTTTGGTTACAATCCGGGGGTCGGGTAGCTTCCACCCTTTCATTATGGTTGGTCACCTTGGTGAATGGCCCATCAATTTGAAACAGAACTGTAACACCTCTTTGCCTCGTCGACTCATCAGACGGAGTTTGCGTTTCTCTGTGGCTATCTGTGATGACTTCTTTCTCAGCCCCGGGGGTTTCTGAAGCTTGGAACAACTCTTCGTTCGTTAGGCCATCCGAATTATCCGCAGCGTCATTTCTCAAGCTACTGTCCACTGAAGTGATCTTTCTGAGGTACCGGATCGGAGAGGTTGTGGTGACCGGGGAACTTTCTGACTCCACACGCACCAGTCGGCGACATGATGCTCTCTTCCACTTCATCTAAGCCACGAAAAAAAAAAGGTAGTTTAGGCTCGGGTAAACATTGGGTGAACACTTGGGTTAAAGACACACATGTCTCTATTTGGGATATTTGACCGGGCCGAAGTTGCCTACGTTCCCCTCACCACGAGGGAGGGGGTCCCACGTGATGAGAGGCTCAGGTCACCGTAGTTCAGACCGGTTTAGAATTCTAAGAGGAAAAGAAGAACATGACTGACTTTTTGGAAATAACGGGGATCCACCCAAAGACTTGACTGACTTTCTAGGGGACCGCGCCTAGGGTTCCAACGGATGTCTTAATGGGGACCTAGGGGACAACGCTTAGGGTTCCTCAAATTTTCAACGGAAAACTTAGCGGGAATCTCGACGGGAATCACAACGGGGAACTAGGGACTATGCCTAAGGGTCCAACGGGAATCTCAACGAGGATCACAATGGGGAACTAGGGACTATGCCTAAGGTTCCAACGGGAATCTCAACGAGGATCACAACGGGGAACTAGGGACTATGCCTAAGGTTCCAACGGGAATCTCAACGAGGATCACAACGGGGAACTAGGGACTATGCCTAAGGTTCCAACGGGAATCTCAACGAGGATCACAACGGGGAACTAGGGACTATGCCTAAGGTTCCAACGGGAATCTCAATGAGGATCACAACGGGATCACAACGGGGACCACAACGGGATCACAACGGGGATCACGACGGGAGTCTCGGAGGATAACGGGGATCCGCCCGAAGACTTAACAAAATCACTTAATGGATGTCTTGGAGGATAACGGAAATCCATCCAAAGACTTAACAAAATCATTTAATGGAAGTCTTGGAGGATAACGGGGACCCGTCCAAAGACTTAACGAAATCACTTAACGGAAGTCTTGGAGGATAACGGGGATCCGTCCAAAAACTTAACAAAATCACTCAACGGAAGTCTTGGAGGATAACGGGGATCCGTCCAAAGACTTAACAAGATGACGCTAGTTAACGTAAGAATGCGATGCGTCAAAGACAAGAAGCACAAATGGAGCAAAGTCATGCAATGTACAATTATTTATTCATCCAAGTTTACTTAAAAAGCATTTTTATTCCTAACTGGTTGGAAAAGATTTCTCTTCTTTTTTGCAACTATTCTATAACCCTGGATCAGTGGAGGTCATCACTACGTCTATAGACCCCTCGTTTTTTACCTGTATTGCACGCTCCCAAGGATGGACTATCCCGGGCGAGGGTCCTATAGGGCACGCAGCTTCCACCGATCAAAAGAAATGAACCTAGGGTCTAGTGCATCGTAAGGTTCCCAATACGCGGGTCATCCTAATCAGGGTTAAGCCCTAGTCGGGATCGAGACTTTTCTCCGAAGGCTGCACCGACATTCTGACATGACCTCATTTTGAATGAGGCGTCTCGATCCTTGACCATGGGCTTAAGGATGATAAAAATAACTCGTTCATTAGGGCTTAACGACACGGTGTCACCCTATCCTTAGTACATGGCCCTTGCTAATTGCGGTCGTCACTAACACACGAGTTGAAGGCTGGTTAGGCCACGCTTGCATTACATCAAGGAGTCACAACTCGGGCATTAATTTGGCCACAATTAGCTTTGAGCACGTATCAAGGATGTGGTAACGTGAACTAGACCAAAAACCAACCATAGTCACGGTATTTGTGTGTCACGGACAAGTGTGGTTGACTCGGTTCGGAAGGGAAGGTGGGATGGACCCGTGCGCGCATCGAAGGGAACAAGAGCGCCCAACGAGCTGCATCGTGGCATCCACCCCGGGTTTAAAGGGTATTTTGGAACGTGCACGGTCAAGTGCGCGTGGTGTGAAGTCATTCTATGCTCCTTTTTTAGTAAAAAGAGCCGATAGCATGAGCATGGCATAAGCAAGATATGAACAAGTATGAAGAAGCATGGATTAAGCAATTTATACACAACAAATCAAGGAATATAAGCAAACAAAGACCAAACTTGTACATGTACCAAGTTGTGCACAACAATGAATTTTGAATCAAACTTTTGCAAAAGAAATATTTTACATTGAAACCCTTTTGTACAAAGCAATTTGTGCACAACAAAAAGACTCAAGAAAAACCCTTACAAAAAGGATTATGCACGATGAGGTTTTGGAAACCATTTTATTGACAAAAGATCATGCATAACCGAGTTTTATCACCTTTTAAAATCAAGTTTCGGCCAAAATAATGAAGGTAATGTGCACAAGTAAGACTGTAAATTTGGAACCTGGACAAGTAGAAGCAGAGGGGCACCCAGAATGTTGCAGCCCTGCACCAAACTGTTAATTGGCAACATTCTGGCCCCTACCCAAAGTAGCCGTACGGCTAAAGCAAGAGGGTGAAGATTTTTCTCATTTTCTCCAACTTCTGATCATCAAGCCCCAGTTTATTGTATTTCCAGAATGTATGTACTCAAAACAGTTCAAACAAAAACATCAAACACACACAAATATGAAAGAAGTCAACTAACGGGAACGGGAGTTTGACCCACACAAGAATGCCCCCGAATCTTCTAGAAAGAAGTCTGAAAGCACTCTAATCCCCAGCGGAGTCGCCACTGTAAGGATCCCGCCCCCTAAAAAAAACACGAGCACGTTTCAAGGGCGAAATACCAAAATCGGGAACCGGACCAATTTAACGGAGTCGCCACATTTTGTTAATTTTAAACCCAACAAAATGACAAAGGTTTGAGTTCAAAGGTTCGGAGATCAGGTTACAACTTGGGAAGAGTTCTTACGTCCTCCCAAGTTGCCTCGGACCAAGCCGAGTCTCCCTTGTTAGTTAACAAAAGTGAATGTGTGTGTGTGTGTGTTTTAACGGAAAATCTTTGTTTTAACTTTTTATTTATCTTTTCAACTGAAAAAAGGTTTGTTTGACAAGAAAACAGAAGACAGAAGGGAAAAATGGTCAATCTCCCCATACGGCCAAAGTAGCCATATGGATGGGGAGACCACTCCTGGGATTTTACAGTTTGTTCAAGCAACAGTCCGGTTCCAGGCAGAAACAGAGCATTTTGCTTGAACTGGACCAAACTGTTCTGATTCCAGTTTGTTATTCCAACACTAAACAACATTAACAACTCATTCTTATGCCATTTGATCATCAAAGAACCTCCCAAAACAAGAGTTTGGGCATGATCAAAGGCAATCATGGGAGAAAAATGAAAAAGGTGGCCAATATGCTCTTTTGAGCCATAGTGACCATTTGATGAGTAAAGATTGAAACTTTACCATCAAAATGGCTCTTCTAGGAAAGATTAATCCTTTAGGGACAAGAGAAAACCATAAAGATTGGATCTTTATTACCCAAACTTGGGAATTTTGGGCTAGATCAAGGTGATGAGGATAAAGATTGAGACTTTATCCTCAACATGATCATCATAGCTTAAAATGAGCAAAATGAACAACAAGAGCATCATCCATGACAAGAATGTAAATGAACAATCAACAAGCCATGATCAAATTAGGTTTGAACCTCTTCCACACAAAGTATGGAGGGCACCTTTGATCATCTCATGGCTTGGACTAGGAAATTTAAATAGTAATAGATATATGTATATTGCTTGAATGGACAAGACTGGCAAGAATGTAAATATCAACAATAAATGACAAGATCAATGATAAATAGAGTTCTTAGATGAAGAGAAGGGAGGGGAGAAGGTGGCTTTACCTATCTTGGTTTAGGCCAATCTTCCTTTCTCTCTTTCACTCTTTGTTCACTCTTACTCACACTATTCTGAGGTGAATTCGACAGAGTAACCTTAGTTCTAATGTTTCTCCCCCCTCCCTGAAATGATCAGCAAGGGGTTCTATTTATAGGGACTGAGGGTGCCCAAACCAGCCGTACGGCTTGGCCCTTTAGTACCCAAAGCATCCGTACGGCTCAGCCTGGCGAGCTTCTGGATTTTTCCAATTTTATACCAGAGTAGTCCTGGAATTTATAGCTTATCCTAGGGAGGTCCTGGCCTATTAGCTTATCCCTGAAACGGTGCTAAGGTACCTCTAAAATAGGTCGGTTTCAGATTGGGGTACTTACAGGTCCATACCCACTACGTCCATCATTCGTGATGGTAGTACATTGATGGCGGATCCGTTGTCCACAAAGGCTCGAGGGATTTTCTTCCCGCTGATTTCGACTGTAATGTGCAGCGGTTCATTATGATCAATGCCAAATGGAGGTTTATCGAGCTCTGAAAAGGTGATGATATTCCCGAAGTGAATGTTGCCGATCATCTGTGTGACATTCTCGGGAGTTGTGTCTGATGGGACCATAGTGGCTGCCAAGTTCTTCTCGAGCATCTGACGGTGAGCTAGAGATGAAGTGAGTAGAGACCACAAGGAGATGTGAGCTTGTGTTTGCTTAAGGTGCGTGAGGATGGGATCCTCTTTCTCAGGATCTGATGGCTCTGACTCTTTATTGAAGACCTTCTTTGTACCCTTGTGGTCTGACTGATAGATCTGCCCGGACCTTGTGAGTAGGTTAATTTCTGCTCGCATGTTGTACGGAGACTGCGGTATTTTTGCGGATTCTACGAAGATTTCGGCTATAGACAGTGGTGGAGATTTAGGTGGAGATTTGAGTGGACCGGAGTCGCAATCTCCTAAGAGAGAGACTTCTAAAGATAGTTCATCAAATGACAGCATATAGAAAGAAGAATTACTATCATTAATGAATTTTGAAGTACAATCTATCTCATCATCACTATAAAACTCAGAGTCTGCCACAATAGGTTCGGCTAGATCACCGATGTTTGTTGCTATACTATTTTCATCTAACGAGAGCCTAGGATCTTTGAGTCAACCGTCATAGATGAGCTTCAAGATATCCTTCTTCAGGGCGAAGCACTCTCTTGTTCTATGTCCAGTGGCTTGATGGTAGTGGCAGTATTTCCATACATTGCTCCCCATGTGCGTAGAATAACCTTTGAGTTGCCTGAGGAGCCCTTTGTTCACAAGGTCACGGAGAAACTTATTCATTGAGATCTTTAATTGATCGATGTATTCCTCGAGTTCTAGTATGGTGATTTGATCAATTTCCACCATATTGACATCCATGGTGATGATCTTCCTTGGGTCAGCGATGATATTGTCCTTGATGAGCTTCTGCATGATTTGCTTGATGGTAAAGCACTCGTTGTTGGTTTGTCCGGACACTCCATGGTAGTAGCAGAACTTGGACATGTCACATCCATGCTTGGGCCATTTGAATCCATGTTCCAAGGGAGTTATCGATCCGTTCTTGACTAGTCCTCCGAATAGAACATCCATGTCTAGCCCCAGTTCGGCGAAGGCATCTACCATTTCTAGAATACCAATGTCCCCTCCGATGAGCTCGACCATGCTGACGCTACCATTGTTAAGGAGCGGGTTTGCTACGATGTTCGGACATTTAGGCTTCTCAATCTTTCCATCGGCTATGAGCTTTTGGATGGCATGTTTGAGATGGATGCAATTGTCAGTTGTATGGCCCATGTACTTGTGATACTTGCAGAACTTAGTTGCATCAAGATTGACCGACTTGTTGATTGGCTCAAAATTCTCAAGTGGCTTGATTAAACCCTTCTTTATTAATACCTCAAAGACTTTGCTAGTAGGCATACCGAAGTCGTCGAAGTGATCTTCCTTTCGGGGAAAGCTGCTTGTAACTGCTTGGACATCAAAGGCGGAGTTGTCTTGGACCATGCTTACTTGACCGGCGACCTCTTTAGATTTAGGATTGGGATTTGTCAGAGCTTTGTAGCGGAAGGAAGAGTTTCCTGTTTGGCAGTTTCTTTAACAACACCAGTAATGCCGGCTTCGTGTCTGACCCCAGCATTGACCATTTCCCGCAGATCAAGAAAGTAACCATTGCCAATCGCCACCCTAAGCTCGGGAACAAGCATTTGAAGAATATTTGATTTTGTTCCTTTGCTTGAGGGTATTAAAGTTCTGCTAACTTGTGATTCCACCTCTTGTAGAAGTCATAGATAGGCTCGCCGGGCCTCTGCATTGTGTTCTCTAAATCAGTACGGTTGACGTGCCAATCTAGGTTTGACTGATACTTCTCGCAGAAAGTAGCGGTGATTTGTTCCCATGTCTCTCGTTTGGAGGGATCCAAACTCAAGAACCAACGGAGGGCAATTCTGTCCAAGGTGGTGTGGAAGACTCGGGCCATTTGCTCATTGGTGCAGTCGCGGGCTCTCATGGCTAGTACATAACTGTCAAGATGAGTTTTGGGACAAGTAATACCATGTAATGTAGAGACCTTCAGCATCTTGAAGTCTCTAGGTAGAGCACCCACATTGCTTGGGTCAATAGTTTTGACTATCGGAGCGGATTGCTTGGAGACCGTGTCGGATAGCTTGAAGATCTGTTCTTGCATGGAAACCACTAGAGGGTGATTGGAGAATTCTGTGCTACCATAGGCTTGAGTAGCGAGAGGA
This sequence comes from Campanula takesimana, assembly GCA_026119855.1. NCBI lineage: Eukaryota > Viridiplantae > Streptophyta > Magnoliopsida > Asterales > Campanulaceae > Campanula > Campanula takesimana. The sequence continues at coordinate 587,258 of JAOWBW010001239.1, read as the reverse complement.
GCGGTGGAGATTGTAGGTACGGCGGCACCGATGCTCAACGGTAGTGAAGGTGGTGGCAACTTGGTAGAGGACAAGTAACTACCCATCAATTCTGGTGACGGCTCATACGGACCTTTGCTGGAAGTTTCTTTAGTACCAAAATCAGGAGGAGGAACCCTTTGATAGTTGGGTACCCTGAGAGGGATAGCATCCTCGTTGGCGGGGTAAGTGGCGGGCACTGTCTCGTCTTCGATCAGAATAGCCTCCCCATTATGGAAGCTAGTTGCTACGCTTTTCTTCTTCATCTCAGTATGAAGATGATCTTTGAGCTCTTGGTTGACCCTTTCTAGATACTTGCTTCTATCCTCAAGCTTAGAAATCTGAAGCATGAGGTTGGTGAAGAAGGCATGGAGAGGTGGCGGAATGTCTGAGGGCTTGATACTGGCAGCGATCTCTGGATCGGTAGAAGAGGAGACTGGCGGAGTAGGGACACTAGGGGTAGTAGGCTCTGATGATGGAGACATCGTTGATGCAGAGACTGAAGACTTAGCTTGCGGAAGGTTTGACCGTTGAAGACGACCACCGGAACGGACCCAAACTTGCTTCTCTGTAGAGGTAGCGGACGAGAGGTTTAGGACGGAACAAGGCTCATGCAATGTATTTTTTTATTTACAAAACAATGTATTATTAGTCATAATGGTTGGAAGGGGTACCCCTTTTGGGTTACTATCTACAAAACTTGGATCAGTGGAGGTCATCACTACGTCTATAGACCCTCGTTTTTCACCTGCATTGCACATCCCAAACGGACAATTTGGTCGAGGGTCCTATAGGGCAAGCGACTTCCACCGACCTAACGGATCCTAGCGACTAACCCTTGTTTAAAGGCATTTAACGTAACGTTTATGTTACTTCCGTTAAGTTTTTAACAAAGTTGAGATCCTTGTACAAAGTATCACTCCGCTTATCATATATACACCCTTGTAGGGAATTTCATTTTTTATGCTCTTTTTTCTCTCGAAGGCTCTCAACTCATTTAAGACTTAACGGATGACGACATGAACGACACGTTAATTGTCTATAAAGAAAAGCTAGTCAAACCAACCAGTCAACTTTGGAGTGTCCTAGACTCTGTGAGTGCATGGTTTTTGAAATTGACAAAGAATTAACCTCGACTGCTTCACAAGTGAAAACAGTGAGTTAGATAGCCCGGGTGCCACGAAGATAGAGGCGACAGGATCACCAAAATCTGTGCACTTAGCGGAGTATCCAGTAGGGTGTGCAGTGTGACACGGACCTAGTGGTAGTGTGCGGACAAAAACTAGTTATTTTTTAGGGAGAAAACAGAGAGTTTTTTTTTTGTATTTACATGTATGCAATGCAAAACAGTTAGAAAGGGTACAATAGGAAACAGTTAAGATATTAACGCACTAAAGTACAAGGGAATAAAATATGTGCAAGAGATAAAGTACAGGGGGAAAAGAACAAGTAAGTACAATCATGATATTGACGAAAGTTTGACCCTCTATGTTTGAAGATGTTCAAAGCAAGTCCCCAGCAGAGACGCCACTGTGAATACCCCTTTCCATAAATGAGGGCGACGCACGGAAAGTCTTTCTTTTATTTATCTTTATTTATCTTTTCTATTGGATTAGGATATTCAAATTGACATTTAACTTATTAAGAGTCGCCGCGTTGTTTTTATTGAGCTAAAACATTGAGAAACAGCTAACAGATAGGGTTTGGGGGTCAAGTTAGGACAAGAGAAGAATATCAAGTAATCACTCCTATCGCCTGAGAAGTCGGACTTTCTATCATGATGAATGTGTTAGTAGTGTGTTGGTGATTGAGACCGGATCCGAAGATTGCCTACGTTTTTCTCATGATGAGAAGCTCAGGTCAGCGTAGTTCGCACATAATCGGAATAGAGAGAAGAAGCGGGATCATGCATAATGAAGGGGGAGGAGAAAGAATCATGCAAGATGATCACATCCTAGAATAATGATTGTACCATTGATAAGATTAATGTGTAGTCCTCATATTCATTCTTGGAGAGTTATTGATCATGGGAATATTTACCTAAAGTTTAGGGTTTAGAAGTAGTTCCTAGATCTCGTGGATCATCATCGGCTATACAATATAAACAGGGATTAAAATATTAGATCTATCATGTTATGCATGGGATAAGCCATAGATCTAGCATAATAATAAGAACATCATGAATACGCATGAAATAACACATAAGCATAAATATCGCTACCCTAGTCATAGAGAATATTATGAATTCTAGCAAGAACATGAAGAACACGTTATGAATCATATGAATATAGATGTATAAACTTGATGAAACTAGCATAAATCAGATCTAAACTAACAAAATAGGACAAATTCTCACCAATCTTGACAAGAACGAAGTCGAATCTCTCGCGCGGATTCGCCGGACCTTCGGGATTGCTAGAAAGGTTTGGAGAGAGAGTTCTGTCGTCAGTTTAGGCTATAGAACTCGGGGGAAAGAATTGTGTATCGAAATAATGAACAGAGGTCACCTATTTATAGGAAAAGTTGACCCGGAGGAAGTGGCCGCCCGGCCGACGATGTGGCCGCCCGGCCGGTCCTAAAGATTGACACAATTACCAAGGCTCAGATCAATCTGGACTCTGGAGGATGATGAGATAACGCCTATCCTTGTAGCCTCATCCGATCACTCGTCAACATCTTCTTATCTAGGAAAAATTCAAAAAGAAAATGACGAGGAAAAAAACATAATTACGCAAGTACCCTTGCAAATTATGTGCTGACTCAGAAAGTCAAGGACCTAGGTGTAATTAACGAAAAGGGAACTTACATGAGGTCCACGTGGCATGCGCATGAAGCTTATGCGCAACTCTATAATGCGCAGAGATTCTAATAAATCTCAGAAATATTTTGCCTTATGTGCATCATCATGTGCACTTGAAATGCGCTGGCGCATGAGGCATTTCTAACTTAGAAAATTTCAAGTCACAACAAAATCATTAGTATTGACAAATTATATGGACAAAATTTAGCTAAGTTCAAGCATACCCATTTCTCCTCTAAAAAATATGAACCTTTTAATATCTAGTGCTTTTTAAGGATATCTGCGATTTGATAGTCGGTTCCCACGTGTTCCAAATGAATGTTGCCTTTCTCCACGTGGTCTTGAGGAAGTGATACTTAATGTCAATGTGCTTGGTCTTTGAGTGCATGACAGGATTTTCAGAAACTGCAATGGTTGAGGTATTGTCATAGTAGATGGGATAATTTTCTTCTTTGATATCGTAGTCCACCAATTGCTGCTTCATCCACAGAATCTGGCAGCAACAACTTCCAGCAGCGATATTTCTTCTTCTGTAGTTGAGACAGAAACTGCAGTATGTTTCTTACTTGCCCATGACACAAGTCGATATGCGAGGAAATGACAAGTGCCACTTGTGATTTTCCTGTCAATTGTGCATGCTTCATAATCGCTATCTGAATAACCTACAAGTTAAAATTCAAATCTTTGGTGTACCAAAGTCCAAGGTTAACAGTGCCGGAGAGATATCATATAATACGTTTCACAGCAATTAAGTGCACTTCTCTAGGGTCCGATTGATAACTAGCGCAGACACAGACACTAAACATTATATCAGGCCAATTAGCAGTAAGTTAAAGGAGTGAGCCAATCATACCTCGATTGAGCGTTTGATCAACCTTTTTTCCTTTTAGATCTTTATCGAGTTTATTGGCGGTAGCCATTGGGGTATCATATGGTTTAGCATTATCTAGTCTAAACTTCTTGATTAGATCCCTTGTATACTTTGCTTGGTTGATAAATATGCTTCTTCATTCTTGATTTGATTTGAAGCCGAGGAAGAATGTGAGTTCTCCCATCATGCTCATCTCAAACTGCTTTTCATTAGTTCTCAAAATCGCTTGCACAATAATTCATTAGTGGAACCAAAAATAATATCATCGACATAAATTTGAACAAGTAATTTATGATCATTATGTTTGGTAATGGAAAGAGTAGTATCGATTTTACCGCAAGTGTAGCCTTTCTCAATGAAAAACTTGGATAGTGTATCATACCATGCTCTTGGTGCTTGCTTTAGCCCATACAAATATTTCTGGAGTTTGTAGACATGATTTGGAAATTGAGAATCTTCAAACCCAGGTGGTTGGGCTACGTAGACTTGTCTTGGAGTTCACCATTTAGAAACGCGCTCTTGACAACATTTGATATAACTTGAAGTTCTTGTGAGCAGCGTAAGTTAGGAAGATCCTTATAGCTTCAAGTCTTGAAACGGGAGCGAAAGTTTCATCGTAGTCGATTCCTTCCTCTTGCTTGTAGACTTGTGCAACCAACCTTGCTTTGTTTCTTGTGATGGTTCCATTCTCGTCCATCTTGTTTCTGAACACCCACTTTGTACCAATCACTCCTTGATCATTTGGTCTTGGAACGAGAGTCCAAACCTTACATCGTTCAAACTGATTGAGTTCTTCTTGCATTGCAACAACCCAATTAGGATCTTGGAGCACTTCATCAGCCTTCTTCGGTTCAATTTGAGAGATAAATGAAGTGTAAGCATCAAAGTTAGTAGCTCTCCTTGTACGAACTCCAATATGAAGATCACCAATGATATTAGTGATTGGGTGATCTCTAACTTCACGAATTTCAGGAGATAAGTTAGGTTGAGTTGTAGTAACTTGAAGGTCTTCAATTGGCACATCTTCACCAGCATCAAAATCATTAAAGTTAGGAAGTTAAACTGGTTCAGAATTGAAAAAGTGAGTGACACCAGGTGCAGAATTAGAATGATGCGCATTAGACGAATCTCCAGGTGCATTGTATGGTGCAACTGAAGCTTCACTAGGTGCGCTATTGACAAATCTTTGCGCAACTGACGTGGATGGATTTCCTTGAATTGATGCATTCTGATCTTGTGTATGCGCAGTAGGAATGTGCACACCTGTCTCAACAGACTCAATAGAATCATCAGCAATATTTGGAGCCAAATGTGGCTCAAGGAGAGAATGTTCATCAAATATAACATGTACAGATTGAACTATTACCAAAGTTGATCTATTAAAAACGAGAAAATCTTTAGAATGTTTAGCATACCCAACAAAAATACCTTCGTCTGCTTTAGCATCGAATTTGCCTCTATATTCGTTTCCGTTGTAGAGGATATAGCATTTGCAACCAAAGATTTTGAAGAATGAAATGTTGGGAGTTCTACCACGCCAAAGTTCATAAGGGGTCTTGTTGTGGCGTTTGTTGATGAGGGAGCAATTTTGAGTAAAGCATGCTGTGTTGATAGCTTCTTTCCAAAAGTACTTAGGCAGGTTTGCTTCAGCTATCATCGTCTTCCCTGCTTCTATCAACGTTTTGTTTTTCCTTTCCACAACACCATTTTGTTGAGGAACTTCAGCTGTTGAGAAGTTGTGATCTATCCCATGATCATCGCAGTATCGAGTAACACCATTGTTTTTGAATTCTGTTCCATTGTCGGATCGAACACTAACGATGTCATCTTCTTTTTGGGTTTTGAGCAGTCTGAATAGAGTGGTGAGAATGTCATAGGAATTATCCTTAAAAATCATCATTTCCACCCACGCATATCTTGAATAATCGTCCACCACAACTAGAGTATATTTGTTTCCTCTAATTTTTGCAGGGGTGACTGGTCCAAAAAGATCAATGTGCAGCAGTTGCAAACATCTTGAAGTTGAGAGATTTGTCTTGCTGGAGAAATACTGCTTTGATTGTTTGCCAAGTTGACACGCAGCTCACTTGTTGTCATGATGATCAGCAACCTTGGGAAGTCCTTTGACAAGATTATCCCTGCTAAGTTTTGATAGATATTTGAAGTTCAAGTGACTCAAGCGCTTGTGCCATAGCCAACTATTTTCGCTCACACTTTTAGCTACAAAACAGAGATTAGTACTAGAGTTCATACTATGGAAATTAATAATATAAATATTTGTCTTACGATATCCCGTGAGTAGTATAGCTCCAGTTTCGCCATTCTTGATAAGACATTGTGTTGAAGTGAAATGGCATTCTAATCCTTTGTCGCAAAATTGAGATATAGATAATAAGTTGTGCTTGAGTCCTTCCACGAGAGAGACTCTTTCAATGCACACTTTGTCTTTCTTGAGCTTTCCATATGCAACAACTTGAACTTTGTTGGTATCACCAAATGTTACTGAGGGACCTCTTTCTTCATGAACATCTTCAAGTAAGGATTCATCTCCATTAATGTGTCATGAGCACCCACTGTCGAGAATCCATTCAAACGTTCTAGCTTTAGATGATCCAGCATGAAGCAAAGAACCTGAAATATAGACATTTAAGCAGGTCCCCTTTATTCCTTTTTGGGTCCTAGAGTTAGCAACTTTTGACGACCCACTCTTGCTTGACCTTAGAATTTTTATGTCCTTGGCATTGGGAGTGAATCTCAAAAGGCATTCCACAGCCTTGTGTCCAGAACAATCACAAATAGAACAATGATGAAAGCCACTAATCACGTGAGTTTTCACAAACTTCTTACTTTTCTTAGGGATAGCATTCTTCTTTGGGTCAGATGAATTTGCCTTAACAAAAATTTTCTTTTGAAATTTTGGTGCGCTTTTTCTAGGAGCGCGCATAAGGCTAGGAGGCGCATGGCATTGATGCGCATGGCTCCTAGGTGCATAATGTTCGCTCGTAGAAGGAGCGCGCCTTGTTTCAAGAATTTATTTGCTAGAGGAAGATTCATCTGTAGCTACTTCCTTCTCTTTAGCTGTCCCAAATTGTTTCGTTGGGTAGACATAATCGAATGTTTGTCTCTTGACTAGTTTCTATCTTTTATCCATTGAAATAGAATGTTTTTCTTTGGGAATTTCACAAGTTTGCTGAGGTGTAAATTCACTTTATCTTTCAGCGCAGACCTCACACTTAAAGTTGTCACTAGTTAAAGTGAATCATAAGCCGCTTATATCACCACTGGATTTTTGGGACTCAAATATACTATCCATAGTGACACGAGAATTGGACCACTCATTTGTAATATTTTAAGATCAGTAATTGAGCAACCAATTCATCGTTTTAAACTTTAAGCATAGAGTTCTGTTCTGTTCTGTTAGATAGGTGTTTTTAACAGTAAGAGGAGTCATGCTCTTTATCTGCTCCTTAAGGAGGTGAGTTCATATTTTAGAGAGATTTCTCGGTCTTAAGCTAGGAAATTTCATCACATGATAGTGAAAGCTTCCTTCATATCACTAAATCGACTGATTACCTTTTCAGCCTCTTTGAACAACTTTTCTTGTTTCAATGTCCTCATCATGATTGATTTTGGAATTGGTTCAACTTGTGGTCTGATGTAGTTGCCTTTTCTGAAGGAGCTGGGTTTTGAGAATTTTCTGAGCTTCTGGAATTTCTTCACAAATAAAGCGAAGTCTTCATCATCCATATCCAATAACTCAGAAGTAGAAATTTTGGGGTCAAAACTTTTCTCAACATGTGCTGGCGCAGGTGCTTCTTCTCTTTGCGCCACCATAGCAATAGACTTAGATTTTCCTTCAGTTTCACTTATACGCTGAAGTTTGAGTTCATAAACTTTGAGATTTGCGTAAAGGTTTCTGAGTGTCCAAATATCTAAAGTTCCAGCGTCTTCAAGAGCGCTAGATTTAAGCAGATATCTTGATCCAAAAGCAGTGAGAAAATTAACATTCAACTCTTTATTGGAGAACTTCTTTCCAAGTGAAATACAGAGATTAATAATTTCACAAAATCGTTCATAAGTCTGTCTTAAAGATTCACCGGGGATTTGAGAGAAATTGTTGAATCTCTTTTGAACTTCGTATCGCTTGTTCTCCTTGCAAACAATATCTCCTTCTATATGCTCTTCAATAGCATCCCATAATTCATTAGCTGTAGCACAATGCATGACTTGTTGTTTCATAGCCGTGCTTAGAGTGCTTAGGAGAATGTTTTTTCTTTCCCATCATTTGCAACTCTTCTGATTTCTTCTTCAGTCCATTCTTCCTTGGGTTCTTGATAGAAGGTTGAGCAGCGTTGGTGCGTGGATTAGGATTCCCTTTCATTGGGATGTAAGGTCCATAAACCACGGTGTCATAAAGCCTTTAATTGATTAAGGTGAGATGGGTCAGAATGCTGAATTTCCACACGTCGAAATGATCTTCATCAAAGACTGGAACATGTGTGTAGTTAGCAGTTGCCGAAGGTTTTGAATTTGCCATATCGAATAGGCACCCAAGCTGTTAAGATTGAAAAACAAAAACGTTTTATATAGGTTTTTGCTCTGATACCACTTGTTGGTCCCAAAGGGGCAACAAGGGTATGAAAAATGCTAGAAGGGGGGGTGAATAGCGTTTTAAAATTCTTTTCAAACCCTTTTGCAAATTAATGGCAAATGCGCACAACTCTTAATTTGGCTAAGTATAGCGCGCAGCAAGAGTGTGAAATGCACAGCGGAAAATTAAAGCAATCATTTATGCGCAGGTATATGCGCAGGAGTGTAAATATGCACGCACTAAGTTTTAGTTTAAAGAGTGGCGCAAAATGGAACTAAGGCGAAAAGCACACAAACACAATTCAATCTGCGCAATGCAATCTACAAAGATCAAACAATACAATATCAGAAAAGCTTAAATGTAGAATGAAAAGCACAATAAATAGACAAGCTATTTGGAGAAGTTCGATCGGAAAAAGATCTACATCCTCTACCAAGATGGTTAGTCTTGGATTTCTAATGGAGATCTTATTATGAGATAGTGTTCAAGTTACAACGATTGAGAACAAAACTAAATCAAAGATCTATAATCAATGAAAGAACAAATCCTAGACAATAACCGGTGTATCTCTAAAGTATGATCGATGCGATCGGAAATTCAAGAGGTGTGTGTTTGTCAGAAATCTGGGCTCTTTAAATATAAGAGATGGAGAGCACAAGATTCTGGTGTTACAAGGCATTAGGATCTGGGCTTGGTAAAGTATGAAGGTATGAAGGCTGTTCTTGAGAATTCTGGAAATGAGCAAGCAATCTTCAAATCTTCAAAGTTTCTTTCAGAGAGAAAAACACAAGCAGCTTGGAAAATGAGGAAGAGCGGGCTATTTATAGTGGAGCTTCAAAAACTAGCTGTTGGAGCTCTGAGCAAGGACGATGTGCTGGCACAATATGATTGGTGCGAAGGTGTCCTTTATAGCCGTTGGAGACAGAGCAAGTGGACAAACTTCAGACATCTTCTAGAAGGGTGACAGCTGTCTTCTTTTTGAATTTCAAACATGAGGTGCGTCTCCATCTACATGTATGCTGAGTGTGCTTGTTTTGTCGTATGTACACATCATCACTTTGGTTCATTCCAAAAAGCGTACCTTGACTTGACGCTTTCCAAGCTTAGAGAATATGAGATCAGGAAATGAGAGAATTGACTAAGGCAAATCTGTGCGCGCATGGAGACCATGCGTATTGAGTGTGCAGATGGGTGCTGCGCATGAAGGTCATGCGCATCAGAAGTTAGTCATTTGCAATAGAGAACTCAAATTCAAAGTAAAAGCCCTAACCACTAAGCCTAGTCTATAAGAAGGACTTAGCTAAAAATTGAAGTTACAAAACTTCTTACATAGGGTCCTAAAGTCCTTAAAATAAACTTAGGTGATGGTATCAATCAATTCTAACATAAGTAGGAGGGTTAAGTAATAAGCATACCCAACAACCTAGTCAATTTCGGTAGAGATTCTTCCTAGTCCGTTTTCTTGCGGGTTTAGTCACTTGTTACCTATTTAGAATAGGTGTAACAAGTGTATAAACATCCTCTAGTTGCCCTAATCAGTCTCATGCATTGTGAAAGCCTCCAAAGAGTTTGAGACACTATTTTCTTGTTCTAATATCTCTTGGGTGAAGAACAAGAACACATATATTAATTCCATATAGTTCTTAATTGTGAAAGCGTGTTTCACAATTTGGTCTAGCAACCAAGATCAAGTGTTCTTGATATTCGTTCGTGGTGTGGATACCAATAGAGGGTGAAACTTATCATCTTCAAAGTTCGTGTTCAAGCTTTGTGTTCGTGATCAAGTTTTCTAGTCTCCACCAAGAATCAAGGTTGATTAACAAAGGATTCAAGGGTTAGTATTCTGGTATTCATTATGCATGTATTTGATATAATCATATGAATGGATCTATGGGCTTTGGGTTTCATAAAATTTTAAATGCTTAATTCCGCTGCGCATGTTACTAGGAAACCCAACATTAAGATCATGGAAACATGATTATATGTGTGTATGTGTTTGAAATTTTGTAGTTTCAAGAGAGTTAGTTTGGATTAAAATGTGAAGGAGCAAAAGAGTATGTTGATGGTCCTTACCTTAAAAGTAATGTGCAGTAGGCATGTTTCATGGAGGAGAAGTGCTAATGACTATGATAGGGAAGCAATGGGAGGTTATGCTTTTAGTTAACAGTAGTTTTCAAGTAACCATGGTTTATACCTTTTGGGACGGAACAAGTATGATTATTGTAGTTTGTTAGAGAAAAATATACATAAGAATGATGGCAAGCGAAATAATCAAATACAAACACAAGAATTTACGTGGTTCACTAACTTGGCTACGTCCACGGGCGGAGGGAGACTATATTACTTTCAATGAACAATTACAAAAGACAATCTCTCTAATTTAGTTGCACGAATTATTTAGGCAAATAATTACATCAACCTAAATCCTAGAACTCTACTTGTAACTCTCAAAGATGACTAGCTTAAAATATTATGCTAGGGGAAGGGCTATATATATAGTCATAAATACTAGAAACCCAAAAGGAAGAGGAAACCTATTTCTTGTGCACAAAGTAAATCTATTATAATTAGGAATCTATTTCCTAATTCTAGAATAATTCTTTACACAAATAAGAGTACTAATAATTTGGGACAGAAGGAGTTAAAATCCTTATCGATCAACAAAACAAAAAAGTACCTCAACATTCTTTGTTTGTTTCATGCGCCAATTCCTTAGCCAACCAACAAAGAAAAACAATTAAGCCCAATTAAACGTCCACAACCCATTCGTTATATCGACGCATGGAAGTAGCTTAGAGCCTTTGCCACAATTGCTGCGCATGCTCAGATTCTATGGCCATAGGTCTTGGCTCTCGCCACATTTCTTCGTCTCAAATTAAAATACTTGTCACAGACATATCCTTAATCAATCTCCATTAATTCAAAGGCATATTCCCAACAATCTCCACCTTGACTTTTAATCTTCCCGAACCATAATTCATATCCACGAACCGACCCCAACTCTACCTTAAGTTTAATCCTTCGCTTCCGAGTATATCTCTTTACCTCCGCCACCGCTTTTTGTCTATGTCAAGACCCAATATTTGTTCACCCACGAACAACCTTGTTTACTTAGTCAAGCAAACCATCTTCTCAACTTGTGCAATGAATTTCTAAACCACTAGAAGCTCCACCACAATGTTGATCACCATAAGCATCGGCACAAACATAAATTGCACATGAATTACACGACTGGCGATGTCTGCACGAACCGCTACAAAACTCCACTAACATGTGCTCTTACTTATCTTGAATCTTCAAACTCTCCACAACGCATATGGGAGCCAAGAAAACTGGCATTGATGTCTTAGAAATCATTCTAGAACATCAACATAGTGTTTCACCGAACACTTGAGACTGTACACCTCTAGAATTTAAGTACCCCTTTTTACCAACTGAACTTTGTGTATATAATTCTAGTACTTTGAATAGACTACACCTTAAATCCCTGGATTGTACCTTGTCTCGATTACTTTCTCAATCCCAATCCAATGATGAGCTTCGAACTAGTTCAGAGAGCTTCGAACCCACTCATTTTAAGGCGAATAGAATGTAATCTTGTGCTTTACATCAATCACCCTTTGTCATTCTGGACAACCTTGCTCCTCCCAAGCAACCAGACGATATGATAAGGCTAGCACTCCTAGTGCCTCTAGACTGCCTATCTAGAGCACCGCCCCTTCCAGGCGACTAAAATTTTTCAATTCCTTCTGCGGATAGTCATCTTGTAGCTCAAGATCTTCTGCCCATCTACTACCCTTGGTAAAAATCGGCTCCACCTTTTGCTCAACTATCTCTCTATGCTCTACCTCTTGATCTAGAAGCCACTCATCACCGCGCCATGAGTTTCCTACACTATTAGAGCATAATCACTGTCATTGCCTTCCGAATAAACATTTGCCTCATCTTGACTAGGATCTTTTTCTTGCTTCTTTCTTGGACATTCATTCTTCCAATGACTTTCCTACCGCAGAACCTACAAACATCCTCAGGTTTAGGACCCCTCTTGCTAGAAGAATTTTGAAAATTCTTCTTTTTGCTTTATCCCTTGTTGCCCTCTACAACTAACCCTGCAGGTTGACTGTTTGTTTCTCCTTTGCTCACCTTTCGTCACAATTCTCTTGTCTTGACCGAAGCTTTCACATCCTCAAGAGCGATTGTTTCCTTACCATGCCAACATGAATCCAAAAAGTGCTCATATGATAAAGGAAGCGACACAAGAAGCATCAACGCATCATTCTCATCCTCAATCTTGGCATTATATTACGCAAATCATATAATATAGAAGTAAACCTATCTAGATGGTCATCTATAGATGTACCTTCCACCATTCGGAGCGTAAAAAACTTTTGCTTTAGATAAAGCTTGTTGGTCAATGTCTTAGTCAATAACATGTCTTCCAACACACTACAACAAAAATGACTTTTAGCGGCACTTTAAAAAGTGCCGGAAAAGCTATTTCCGGCACTTTTCTAAGTGCCGGAAAAGTGCTGGAAAAAATGTGTCGGCAATACTTACCGGAACTTTAAAAGTGCCAGAATTTCTCAGTACTTTTTAAGTGCCGTATTTTAATAAAAATATTGTTGAATTTACCCGGATTCGAACCCACGGCCACTTGCACACGAAGCACACCTTCTACCGCTAGGCTAAATCATTTTTTGTTATAAATTTTCACATACAATAATTTGTTACAAAACAAAAACTTATATTAGGACATTTCTATTATTGTAGTTCATAAAAATCTAATATAAGTAACAAATTAAAGAAAAGTTACATGAAAAATATCATTAAATTTAAAAATTAAATAAAAATTTCAAAACAAACATCTTGTTGTTAGCGACACTTTATAAAAAAGTGCCGGAAATTAGCGGCACTTATAAAAAGTGTCGGAAATTCCCAGCACTTTTGAAAAAGTGCCGCTAATTCCCGGAACTTTTTTATAAAGTGCCGGGATTTAGCGGCACTTGTTAGAAAGTGCCGGGACTTAACGGCACTTATGAAAAGTGCCGGGAATTAGCGGCACTTTTTCCAAAAGTGCCAGAAATTAGCGGCACTTATGAAAGTTGCCGATAAATAAGTGTCGGGAAAACCATTTTTATTGTAGTGACAACAACCACAAAGCACCACCGGTGTCCAAATCTGGTATGTTGACTAGAATTTCATCATCCAAACTTCTGATAATTTTTGAATGAGCCCTCTCATCTAGATCCCCCAAATCTGCAACTTCCTTCTCTCTGCTACTTTCTTCTTCTCCGCATCCAATACTCCAACCGGAGTATTACCCATAGAGACAGTCCGATCCTTTATCGCCATAGCCACCGGGACCCACAATCCCTTGTCTCTCAACAGAGCCTTCATCTTTACTTGCCATAAATTAAAACTATTTTTTCCATTGAACTTGTCGATTGATAATTCAGATCCTTGACCCATCTTCTTCTTTTTTTGCAGCGGAAATCCCAATATCTCTAACCAACCAAGCTCTGGTGCCACTTGTTAGAGCAAAATATACATAAGAACGATGGTAAACGAAATAATCAAATACGGACACAAGAATTTACATGGTTCACCAACTTGGCTACGTCTACGGGCGGATGGAGAATATATTACTTTTAATGAACAATTACAAAAGACAATCTCTCTAATATAGTTGCACGAATTATTTAGGCAAATAATTCCGTTAACCTAAATCTTAGATCTCTACGTGTAACTCTAAAAGATGACTGGCTTAAAATATTATGCTAGGGGAGGGGTTATATTTATAGTCATAAATACTAGAAACCCAAAAGGAAGAGGAAATTTATTTCTTGTGCATAAAGTAAATCTATTCTAATTAGGAATCTATTTCCTAATTCTAGAATAATTCTTTACACAAATAAGAGTACTAATTAATTTGGGACAGAAGGAGTTAAAATCCTTATCAATCAACAAAACAAAAAAGCACCTCAACATTCTTTGTTTGTTTCATGCAATTCCTTAGCCAACCAACAAAGAAAAACACTTAGGCCCAATTAAACGTCCACATCCCATTCGGTATCTCGGCGCATGGCAGTATCTTAGAGCTTTAGCCACAATTGTTGTGCATGCTCAGATTCTATGGCCATGTCTCTTGGCTCTCGCCACATTTCTTCGTCTCAAATTAAAATACTTGTCACAGACATATCCTTAATCAATCGCCATTAATTCAAAGGCATATTCCCCAACATAGTTAATAAATTTTCACAATGAAAAAAGTTATTCATTTTGGAACATAAATAGTATGATTTTTGTATTTAGTAAATTTTCTCAATGAAAATTGTTTTGAGTTGTATAATTCGTTTAAGTTATTCATTTTGAGACAGTTATTCATTTTGAGAGAGAAGGAGCATGATTTTTGTAGTTAATAATTTTTTCCATTGAAGTTTCTTGCTGATTGCTCAGGCAAATACACTCAGGCACTTGGACTGGAGTTGCCATTACTGAGAAAGGACTTGGAATCCGTTCCCGAAGGTTTGCCCTCTTGGTTGATAACCTCAAAGTTGTGGTTGCAAACGTTGAAGCTGGTGAAGATATAGTTTACCATCTCCAGTGCTGCTGTGGACATTCTTAAAGCACTCTAGTTGAGTTTCCCACCTTCTTTTGTTACTGAAATCTGGTTTATGGTAAAACCAGTATATTAGTATTTCCTACCTTCTTTAGTTACTGAACTTGGTCTTTGGTCTCTGGTGTACTTATGAATTCAAGTATTAAAGATTTGAAGGTCTTTATATATAAAAAAAAGTTGCTTAATTGTATAAACTGTGTAAGACATATATAAACATGTGCCAGCAGTTAAACACTTTTGTGGTTAATGTATTATACGGGTATTCTTAGAAATATATAATAAAATGAAAGATATTATTTAACTGCTAGATAAGATTTGGATAAAGATAGAAATAAACAAATTCAATCCTAGTACTACTAAACACCCTATACATGGTTATTAATTCAATGGAAAAATAATCAGGAGGTTATTAGTACTTGAACTAATAATACAAGTTAATCCTGAAGGGCTACCAAACGAGCCTTTAATGATTTATTAAAGGCTGTTACATTTCAATTATTACTTTTTGTAAATAAAAAACTATTAAACTATTTAAATTTTTTCTCCAAAACTACTGTTGCATTTCATAATAAAAAATGTTACCTTTCAAAATTTCGTTTTTACATTTTCATGAAAAGTTTTAACATTTCAGGCGACGAACACCTCATTTTTTTTTTTTTGTTTGTTAAAAAATATGATTTTACAAAAATAATTTTAAATTATATCATGACCTATGTAGTTTGATTCATCCTGTCGAAACGAACACAATGGTGTTTTCGGATTTTTTCGATTTCAAAATCTCAAGATATTTTCATAATAAAGTTATTGGAAGTTTTTTTTAAAAAAAAATATGCCACGTGGCGCAAACTGGGGGGAGGCGGTTAAGGCTCGGCGGGCGCAGATCTGGGTAGGCAAGCTAGTACGAAAAAATCACTCTCTTATTAATTGGCTAACATAGTCCTTTCTATTATCAATACTTCATTAGCATAGAAACCCATGTCCTAAAAATCCTATTTTTCTAAAACTTGAATATTGAAACTGTATCACCTCATGTGGGCTTCAACGGCCTGTGGAATGTCAAGCCCATGTAATTTTTCTGATGGAAAATATGCAGTGGACAAGTCAAGCAAAGACTATATTTCAAGATGAGATGCAATAAATAAGTGACTTATCTTGATTATATTATTTAGGTCTTCTAGTCTATATGCTTCTCATTTTAATTTTATTTTTTGCTTTTTGCAACTTTTTCCTGATTATTTTCATTCAATGGATATCTCTTCCGATACTTGCACTCTTAGGGGTCGTTTGGTAACCTGATAAAAGGCGGGATAAGATAAATAATACGAGATAGGGTTGTTTGGTAGGATATTAAATCTTGGATTAATCAGAGGGTTGGAGCCGATAAGTAGCTTATCCCCTTGTTATTTATCCCTTAAAAAAAGGGTGGTGTTATTTATACACCGATTATTAGTACACAAATAAATAATCATGCTTATCTATATCTTGCTACCAAACGAGCCCTTAATATTTTAATAAAATGGTAGATATATTGTTTTGAGATGAGATTGTGTATTAAGTTGTTGAATGGGATTGGTATATTGTAGTGTTCTTGATTGGAACAGGTATATAGAATGAACATTGGAATAAGGCTACAATTATGGTAACATTTACCTTGTCGTGTTTGTATCAAATGATGATTTGGGTACTCTCCCTATGAGCTTTCAATACATTTCATTATTGAATTGTATTTAGTTTGGTATATTGTATATTTTCGCATTTTTATAGATTTGGTTTTCTTACTGAGTTAAACTCACTCTTATTTGTTTCATTATTGAAACAGGAAAAGTGTAGCTATAGAAGACCAAAACATCAAGTGGAGATAGAAGGGGAAACAAATAGGTAGTTCATCAAGGTCTTTGACCTATATTGTCATAGGAAATGAAGTTTATGTATAAATTTGTTTAGGGCCATATGTATGGCTTAATGTGTGTATGAAATCGGTTAACTCCTAGTAAAATCTATGGAGTTGTATATGTTTGTACAAGAGTTCCTTAAGACTCTTGATGTCCTAGTTGTTGTAGCCATGTTAGTGTGTGGTTCAAGAGTTGTATTACTCTTGGTTGTATTGTGTTGATTAAAAGGAAAGTTTTTTTTTTTAGTCAATGGTTTCAAGAGTTGTGATGTCATGTGGACATCATTCAAGTTAAATAAGTTGTAAATTTGGAGGCTGTTTTTCGGGGCATGACAGTTGGTATCAGAGCTTAGGCTTGGCCTTAAAGCTTATAGCTTGGCCGAGAAGAATTCTTGGTCTTTGAGTTATGTGTCAAGTGTTAAATTGGGAGGAAATGGTTGTGAGTAGATGAGAGAAATATTTTATGGAAATGATTGTCGTTTGAAAGTTTAGAGTCTATTTTGATAGACCTATTTTTCATTTCATTATTTGCGATAATGAAACTGTTCATATTTGTAAGATGTTGGAGTCCATAAGGTGGACTTATGGTCATTTTATGTATTTGTGGAATTTATGTATGACTAAGAGTCATAAATTGCCTAAGTATTGGTATATAATTGTGTTACTTATGCTAATTTGAATGGGTTATATGTTTTCAAAATGGGAGTCTACTTGATAGACTCTTAGCTTTTTCATGAAATAGTACAAGTAAATGTGAATAAAGGGAATATTTTTCCTTATATGCTACTATATGTATGTGATAAGATGGAGAATAATTGGTAATCAAGTGAGAAATACATTGCGTGTTTAATAGTAAAAGTCTATTTTCTAGAGTTGTGATGTATTCATCTACTTGTAATAAAGAAACTTCTTCCAAATGTAACAAGTAGTCTTATATCAATTAGTACTATTAATTGTTAAAGAACCATTTACTTGAGTCTTATCAACTATGTTGGAATTTTGAGGACAAAATTCTTTTAAGGTGGATGTATTGTGATGATCATGAATTCTTGAAATTCATAATCATCTTATATTAATGATTCAAGTCTAATCCTAATGCCAAGATTAAGAAAGTTGGAATTTTCTGTAGTTTAAAACATGTCAATTGACATGGTGCAAGGTACAAGTGATGTGTTAAATGTGAATTGAGATGTTGTTTGAGCATGAAAATTCCCATTATGTGTCATTTGGTGGTTTCATGAAGTGGATGTGTGAAATGGGAAGAAATTATGTGAATAAGAATGAATTAATTTACATGTGTAAATTATTGTAAAGTGAAAGTGATGGAATTTGAGTCAATTATGTGAGGCAATGTTAAATTGTGTATGGAAAGGTAGTGTAGATATGTGAAAGATTGTGAGAATATTGATACGTGATTTACTTTGTTGACCTTGTGTTGACTTAATGAAACTTTGTTGACTTCAGGGGTAAAATGGTTATTTCAAGTGCGTTTTGGAATTTGAAAAATATTGTGTAGCATTTATTGGGGTTATATGAAAAATTATAGAAAATATGAGAATTTTATGAAAGTAGTTGACTTTTGTTTACTTGTGGGTTGACTTGAGTTGACCCGAGGTGGACTTCATTGACTTCAGGGGAAAAATGGTCATTTTATGACATTTATAAAATTTGAGAGAGTATTTGAGATTTATTGGATTTATTTTGATTTTTATGAATTTTTTATGGAATTTATATGAATTTAATGAAAAATTAGAGGAAATATTGACTTTTTGGTGAAAATGGGCAAAATGGTAATTTACTAGAAAGTTTGGACCAAAGCAGCCTTGGCATCCTTGTTTTGGTGTCAAGGTCACTTTTGACATGTCATGGTGCATCAAGTATAGTCATGACAAGACAAGGCAAAGGCCTTGCCATGACAACCTCAATGCCCCATTTTGCCTTGCCAAGGCAACCTCAATGCCCCATTTTGCCTAGCCATGTGCCTCATTTGCCTAGCCATGTGCCTCATTCTGCCCAAGCATCTAAAGGCAACCAAGGGAGATAGGTTAGTAAACTCCAAAAAAATATATAAATAACGCCAAAATCTTACATAAAACGCGTTTTATGAAACGCTTAGAAAAAGAGTGTTTTTAAAAAACGCGCGGTGGCATTTTTGTAAATAGTTGGAACTTCTCAACGGTTCTGGATATCGATATAGTGCCTTCTGGATATGAGATTGATATCCAGAAACTGTGAAAGTGATACCCAGGCGTGTTTTAAAAAAAACGCGCGATGGCATTTTTGTAAATAGTCAGAACTTTTCTAACGGCTCTGGATGTTAATATGAAGCATTCTGGATATGAAATTGATAGCCAGAATCTTTGAAAGTGATAGACAGAAGGGTTCTGGATATCAATATAAAGCCTTCTGGATATGAGATTGATAGCCAAACCTTTGAATGTGATAGCCAGAAGGTTTTTTCTGAATTTTTTTTAAGAGTAGTAGAAATGCTAATAGATAGCCGGTAACAATGTTTAGGATGACCAGTTTCTGTGTTACGAATGTCCAGTGACTGTGTTAGTAAGTGCCAGACGATTTTGAAAAACACGTTTTTCCTAACCACTACGAAAAATGCGTTTTACGGGAGACCAACTCATAAATAATATATAATCTTGATCTATTTATGATTCAGACTAGATCTGATACGTTTATCTATTTATAAGCAAAAAAGGAGAAAACCAAGAATTTTAGATTAAATCCAAGACTATAAAACTGGAAATTACATGAGAACAAGGATTCGCTGTTCAATACTGCTTAGGAAATTTTGCAGCTCCTAAACTCTGTCGTATCTCCCTAGCATCTTTTGCTGTCAATTTCTTTTTAGAAGATTTTGTAGCTCCACTCATGAAATCATATAAAGTAAGATAAGCATCTTAATTCGGTTAGCTCATTATTATCAAAAATTCACTCATAAACGGGGACAACTTCTTAATTCAGTACATTGGAACATCCCATCAAAGCCTAGGAATATTGAAAATACTAAGGATAAGTGTTAGGCCCCAAATATACTTAACTCAACTTAATCATTATTAAACAAGAGTTTTGATAAAGAAATAATCAAAGCATCTCATTCCAACAACTTTTCCTTCACAAACTCGAAGAAATCAAATACCCCAATACAGCAAGCCAAGACATCAATTTCAGACAGCTAAGACAAACTGCAAATCCTAAAAACTTGTTCCACAAGTCCTAAGCAAGTCGACCATCCACTCAAGCCTTATCAACCCTTTACCAACATTCCCTCAATTCAAGTGTCAATGATCAGACATTCAAGATACTCATATAGCTCAAACAGTTGAGACACCGAAGATCAGGCAGCTAAGACACCCTAAGCTAGACAACTAAGCCACCACTACACAAATCTACAAAATTCTAAATGATTGAATGATTACTCAATCATCAAGAGGACAGAATAAGTTGCACAAGTATCTCAGCACTGACAAGAAACAAGTCATTTAAAACCTGACAACTAATTAGTTAAACCTTGACATTTCAGTCAAAGCAACTCTCCCCATTTATACCGCTATCCCCCAAGCCTCAAACGGCTATAGTGCCACACCTATATAATGGAAGCTCACTTGCATGTTGTCTATTACCCTTTTTGACCAACCTTACACTCCTTACAACCTTTGCAAGCTAAACAACTATTTCCATCATCAATCCCTTACACCAACAACTTGTTCATATCATATTTTGTACACTTGTGATTATTTTTATTTCTTACTTTTCTTTGTTTTGGAAAAATCAGCCTTAATTGAAGTTGTAGATACCCCGGGGGGCCGCGGCTTGGCTAGAGCGCGCGAATTACCCTAGGATGTCTACTTGATTTTAGAGTCGTCACCCACGTTTTTTAGGAACATAAGAAAACCTAATGTTTATGAGCCTAAGTTTGATTTACGAAAACATAGATTCTTTGGGATGAGGGGTTCGGGGGTTAGGTTACGAAATGGGAAGTACTTAAACACCCATTTCGCCCGAGCAATGTCGGTCTTGTTTGTTCATAATTCACTTTAAAGATAAATGTGTTCTTCCTATTATGATAAAAAGGGGTTTTATTGTTTAAAATGTAGGGAGATAACTCCTAGGCGAATTCAATGTAATGAAAGGGCCATTGGTGTCATGTCCCAAATGGTTTTGGGGTGATTGCACATTTGATTGAATAAGAAGAAGAAGAAGAAGCATTAGAAGAAGAAGAAGAAGAAGAAGAAGAAGAAGAAGAAGAGAAGAAGAATAAAGTTAAGACATTTACCTATAATATCCTTCAAAGAGAACCTCTTGAAAAGTCTTGAAGAAGAGGTTGAATACTTGGAGAGAATATCTTTAGTAAATTGCCTAGAATAAGGTTCAAGGTGGAAAATTCTTAAGGTAAAAAAAGGTCCCCTCCAATCGGTTTTATAGTTGAAAGAGGGGAGTTTTTGGAGCCAAACGGAGTCTCCAGGAAATATTCCCGGGAAAAATCATGTATAATGAGCAAGGAGAGATTCTTGGGCAGAATCTGTAACTGACGCACACCAGAAGCACGTGCATCCCACCTAGGCGGCGGAAGGCGCGCGCGTCTGGCCTCAAGGGGCGGAGGCGCGCGACTCTGAAAGGCAAAATCTGACAGAATGGACTAGAAAGTTAGAACTGTTATTCAGTTTAGTCCCTGGACTTAACGGAGCCCGTCTGGAACTTAACCAAAGTAACAGAAACTAACAGAAAACACTTAAAAGAGGGAGAAACACAAAATCAAGTGTGCAATCGGGGTGAGCGGTCCAAGGCGGGGTGTCTACAGAAGTGTAAATTTAGAAGAGAGGGTTCTAGGAACTTGCTTTATTGATTCTTGTAAGTCCTGGAAAGAAGATTATAGTGAATTGATCTCATTGTTAGTCAAATTTAGATCTAATATCTCTAGGACCGCCTTTCAGTAAAACAATCATAACTCTCTCTAGAAGTTTATTTGTAATTTTTGGCTAAGTGAATAAATAGATATACATAGTTAAAGATGGCTGAAATTTATGAGACTGTTACGTAGCTCCTGTGTCAAAAATGAATGAATGGTATATTCAAGTTGTTACAACTAATTAAGAGTGTGTTGGCTTGTGCTCTGCTTAAGATTCTAAAGGTTACCCCCGACATATAGTCATGACCTGCGCCATGGCCTGAGATTTACAATTTTGAGAAGAGTCAATGTCGTGCGGAGATTGGAACTTTTTAGATGGGCCTCGACGGGTTTGGGGTTATATACATGTGCGGCTCGATTGTGAGCAAGTCATAAGAGTTTTTGCACGTAGTGTGAGGTCAATCTATACATCAAAAACATTTTTGTACAAAAGTAAAAGGGACGAAAAAATAGTTATGCAAATAGAAAAAATGAAATTACATCTTTCGAAT
The DNA here is from genome assembly GCA_026119855.1 of Campanula takesimana. NCBI lineage: Eukaryota > Viridiplantae > Streptophyta > Magnoliopsida > Asterales > Campanulaceae > Campanula > Campanula takesimana. The sequence continues at coordinate 565,056 of JAOWBW010001239.1, read as the reverse complement.
CACTCGTGTGACCGATAAATAAAATAAAGAAAATATTCCAAAAGCAGAAGTTTCAGTGTAGGCAATTGTGCCCACACACCATCAATCACCATTTTCTGTGTGCGAGGCTAAGCAATTGTTAACTCCCAGATGTGTCAAAGGCGTGCGCCTATGGCTTGGATGATGAGACGCCCGCGCTTTGGAGAATGAGGGGCAGAGGTGCCCGCATTTGATCTAACCTTCAAAACTAATGGGTTCAAGGGATTGCCCTGAACCTAGACAATGATATTTTCCCCCTCTAGAAGTTGTTTGCACATAAACATGGAATTGATGGACAATGTGCAGTGCGGGCGAGTCTGGTCTCTATGGTCAAACGCGCACGCCTATGGCCAAGAAGGCCGGAGGCACCCGCTTTTGACCAACTTGAGACCAGATTACCCTAATAAATTACATAAAGGAAAAACTGCAAATATAGTACCTGAACTATTGGGGTTATTTTGGATTTGGTACCTGGACTCTCATTTTTTGCACCCGTCATACCCAAACTCTAATTTTTACTGTATCCCTCATACCTACCACTAACGACATCCATTTTTCTCAGTTAAGTCATCATGTGACCATACACGTGATCAATTTTGTAGGGGTAAAATCGGAAGACAAATTTATGAGAAAGAAAAAAATAGGGGAAAAAAGTCACCGGAATCCATGGAATTCGTCCAAGGCTGTTTAAATTTTTGTCATTTTATTTCAGTGGTGCTACTTTTTGAAGGAGCTGGAACATTCTAGGTTGTTTTCATTTACTCAAATTTCACACTCTCTCTCAAATTTTACCCCAAAATCGAATCAAAAAATCAAATCAACCCTAAAATTAGCTGAAAATGTTGCTGTCATACTTGAGACATTGCTGCATGTTGTTGATTTCATGAATTGGGTTCAGACTTGTTATTGATTTAGAAACTGTTTGAATTCTCCCTCCCTCTCTCTCTCTCTCTCTCTCTCTCTCTCTCTCTCGCTCTCTCTCTCTCTCTCTCAATTTTTTCTCTCTCTCTCTCTCTCTCTTGCTAACAAGGTGGGTTCGGGTGGTTCGTGTTAGGGTTGGAAAAGCACAAATCGAAATCCCCTGATCTTGGCTTTCCTCCATGGATTCCGACGAATTCCATGGATTCCGGCGACTTTTTTCCCCTATTTTTTTCTTTCTCATAAATTTCTCTCCTTTCAGCCCCAAATTGTGTGTGTGTATTTGTGTTTGTCAAATTCGATTTTCTGGGTTGTTGTTGGTGGTAGTGGTGTTGGTGACTTGGTGTTTTGTCGAAATCCCCTGATCTTGGCTTTCCTCCATGGATTCTGACGAATTTCATGGATTCCGGCGACTTTTTCCCCCTATTTTTTTCTTTCTCATAAATTTGTCTTCTGATTTTACCCCTGAAAAATTGATCACGTGTATGGTCACATGATGACTTAACTGAGAAAAATGGATGTCGTTAGCGGTAGGTACGAGGGATACAGTAAAAAATAGAGTTTGGATATGACGGGTACAAAAAATGAGAGTCCAGATACCAAATCCAAAATAACCCCAATAGTTCAGGTACTATATTTGCAGTTTTTCCTTACATAAACGAACACCAAAAGTAAAATGCAAGTTTAACCACTATACTATCCCCAGCAGAGTCACCACTGTAGATACCTCGGAAAAAAACCGCCAACTAGTACAAGTGACGGATTTTCCTAAGATATTTACTTAGTTTTATTATTTAGATTCGTCAATTATATTTGTAAAGGAACATAATAAAACGTAAAAATCTATTATTTTAAATAAAATTAGAGATTTAGGAGAGAATAGTTCGTGGGTTAGATTACGGAACGGGAAGGTATTTGGCACCCGCCCTGCCTTAAGGCATGTCATGCTACTTTAAGTGTTCTGGTCTAAATGTCATTCTATTACTTGTTTAATTATGGTAACAATTATATCTAAAAATAAGGGGAAATAAAAAAGGAGAATTAAGATGTATGGAGATAACCTTCACTAACTTAAATAGGTGAAGTGGCCATTTTCATTAATGGGTTTGCTTACATTTAAGAAAACATATAAATAAAATAAATATATAGAAGAAGAGTTGTACCCAGATTTGGGACGGAAGGAGAATACTTCAAAATTTGATCGAGAAAAAAGGTGAGAAAATAGTGTGCTTGTAGAGAGAAAGTGATGTGTAGAGATTTTGGTATCAAAAGTGGTGTCCTTGGAAATTAACTTTGTTATTCAGTTTACTCCAAAACTAATGTAATCAGTTAGGAACTTAACGAAAGTAACATAATTCAACAAAAACAAGTAAAATAAAAGGACTATGTATGTAATCGGGGTGAGAGATCAAAGCTAGGGTGTCTACACCTTGCCTAAGCTCAATGGTCACATTTTTGTTGTTTCTATTCTAGCATAGGATCTTTCAGATTTCCTTTATGCTTTTTGTCGTGCCGCGGCTCAAAATGATATAGATTCAACTTTAAACTTCTTTCCAACTATACTTGTAACGCCCGTCCTAATTCCTGTTAAATTCTTGACTTGCATATTTATATTCTATTTTATTTGAGTTAATTATTTAACTAATTGAGCAAGTTTAGGTCTTAAGTGTTCAAAGTTGGAACATTAGGGTCATTTGTGAAAAATTGAAGTTTAGGGGCTAAAATGCTCAAATTGAAACTTTAAGGGCCTTTTTGTCAAATTTGAAACTTGGAGGGCTTAGTTGCAATTATTGAAAGTGCATAAGGATAAAAACTTGTTTGCCTCTTCTTCCTCAGTATCACTTTCCCAATTTCTCTTGTACTTTCCTCTGTTTCATAAAAGAAAGTTAGGGTTTACCCTATTCTCGACTCCTCTCGCTTAATTATGCCTCTGTTCGAAAATCCGACTTCTCATAAATTATCAGGACGGTGAGTAGAGCATTTCCTGCCGAACAAAAATTAGTTTGGGTGAATTTGATTTCGGACTAGGTAAGTCACTAGCTTCCCTTGCTTGTAATAACATGCCTATGTGTTATTCTTGATACTTGTGCTTGTCAATTTCGTGATTTAGCTGAATTTTGTGATACTTGTAAATTTGGGACAAGGGGAGTATCAGTATACTGGGGATATGAATTTGAAATGAGTAACACTTTACTCTAAGTATTATGTTATCAAGTATTAGTAAATTTATACTCCTACTCATGAGATGGTAAAATATTAACTTGATCTAAATGTTATTAGAAAAATTGTACCATTATTTGTGGTACGGGGAAATGAATGAAAGTATCCATAAATGTTTATATTAGTATATTAGAAAATTATACTTATACTTTTGGGACGGTGAAGTATTTAAATGGAATAAAAGAAAATTATTCGATTATTTGTGGGACGGTAAAAAGAATGAAATAGTGTCCTGGGTGTGCTAAGTACTCCTAGTTAGTGTATAAGTGTTAGTAAAAGTATACTCCTACGCTTGGGACGGAGAATTCTTAACCTGAGAAAGAAATAAAATTCGAAATTTTGTACCTTGGGCAACCGCCCATATTTGGCCGGGCGACCGCCCATTTATCTGGAAGATTTTTCTCTTGCAAAGTCTTGTTTTGGGCGACCGCCCTTATCCTTTTTTGCGACCGCACACTTGCCTTGATGAACAAAAGTCTTGAATAAAGTTTGATTAAGCTAGACTTAACCCTAGTTAAGGTATATAGCCTTAGTATAAGATATCCTAGCACGTGTTGGGACACCTTAGGGGCATCAGAAGTGAATCGTGAACATGATTACTAATTAAATTAAAATGAGAACTTGTATATCAAAGTAAGAACTCTTTTATATTTCTTGAAAGTGCTAAAAACAAGCACTAATGTGTTATATGTGTCTTGAAATCAATGTTTGTGTACCTTAGGGGCACTAGAAAATGTCTTGAGCTTGAACATCCAAAGTATAGGATTAAGAACTTGTAAGTATGAGATGCATAACTCATCTACTTAGCTTGAACTTGAAGTATAAGACAATTAAATCTTGTACATGACTTGAATATCCAAAGATTGGAATAATAACTTGAGTATAAGATAATTAATTCTTGTACATGTCTTGAAACATCCAAAGAATTGGATTTAGAACTTGAATGTAAGATGATAAAATCTTGTACATGACTTGAAACCAATACGTGTGTATGGTAATGAACTTGAAAGTGCTATGAACAAGCACTAACGTGTTAGAACTATCCTTGGTGTGTATGTGCAAATCTTGCATATAGCTACTTGATAGAATGTGGCTTGTTGATTACTTGATATTTGGTATGAATAACCAAAGAGTGTTGGAATATAGAACTAGATAGAGAATGAACAACTCTAAGACATACTTGAATCTAATACGTGTGTATTGAAAGTGCTATGAACAAGCACTAATGTGCTAGTACTTGGTTTTAGTCGTGCATATACTCAATGAAGTATATAAAGTATAAAAAAGATATCTTGTTCTTGAGTTGAGTTCCTAAAGAATGAGGGACAAGTTTAATATGAAGATAATTCATATAACTATGAATCCTACGATTTAAGTCAACAAGAATGATTACAGAACACAATATGTGTTGAAAAATGTATTTGATGATTAGCGATAAATATACGCGGGATATGATTGTGACTAGGTACAATACGACATATTCGACTACGTGCTTAGAGTCTAAGATGTTGGGCTCTACTTGGAAGTAAGGGTATTGTGATAGACACATTAGTGTGTTAAAGGTTATATGAATATGTACGTGCAAATATTTCATATGACAAAGTGACATAAAATGACATACCCTACTACTTGGTTGGGGTCTGTTATTAATAGACTTTAATTTTTCATGATTGTGTTACGTGGACACATTACGTTCCATTGTTATACTGATTTGTATTTGCAAATATAGCATACGTGTACTTGTATTTGGTGAGCAATTACATGGTTCATGAAGAGCTAGTCCACTACTTTTGGACTTAGTTCTGTACTCTTGTAGTTCAAGTAAAAATCTACTTGTGTATTTTGTGTGAGTCCAGCTGGTCACCTTGCTTGCTCGGAGATGTATAGGTTCACGCTTATCATGAGGTTGGGGCCAAAGTGATAATCAGGTGCCTATGTATCTGCGCTTGACCCCTTACTACAGGCCATAGTAAGGGCATAGTTTCCTTTATTAGAGCAATACGCCTGATAAAAGTGAATGCTAAAACTCGTGAATACCTCGTGAATCTTGTTCTTGTGAGTGATACTGGTTACCGGGTCCTATTATGTACTGCACAGCAGCAACTTGATTGATCGTGATTTGTCAACTGCAATAAGCAACGACAACAATGGTTTACTTGGGAGGAATAAGGTTGGGATATCCTTTGTAACGTGTTAGTTAGCCTTATGTGCTAGTTACTTGATGAGTTGGCTTAGCCTCTCATATACTTGTTACTTGATGACATCTTGAGCATGATTACTTGATAATCTTCTTGATTTGCATGATTACATGATAACATGCTATGTACTTGTATCTAGTAACTTACTGAGATTTATCTCACCTCGTTCCTTGTTTATTTGTTCCCCCCCCCCAGGAAATCAAGTGGTAATACGTTGTGAGGCTCGACTTAGCAGGGGCCTACTTGGCAGGTTGTTCTTGTTGGGGATTGTTATCCTTTCCAGTTTTGGTGAGGACGATGTGGTATCAGTTGTTTAGACTCAGTATATTGGGTAGACTTGTATAGTGTTCTTGTATTGCCAGCGTATGTGCTAGGCATGTTTTCCGCTGTGTACAACCATTTGGTTTAAATTTCTTGGTATAGAACTCATTGTGAGCTATCTTAGCTCGTTCCTCTTGAGTATATATATGATGTCAGTTTGATATAAGCAGATGTCATTAAGTTTCTCGTTTCTTGTTAGTCATGCGCACCAGGTTCGAGGTTCTATTAGGGAATCCCGGTACTTGGGGGCGTGTCAGGTTTGTATCAGATCTATGGTTTATCTCTAAGCCTGGATAAGGTCTATGGCCTAGGTTGGGTTAGTCTTGGGTGTGCTACCGACGTCGAGTGCTTCGTTACTTGTTGTTATACCAGGCATAGGACTGCTGTTGATAGTGTTGATAGTGTTCCCTACTAGATGGTTTGAGAATCGAGAGCGCAAGTCTTTAAAGACTTAGGCGTATCTATCTTGTACAGTGGACATTGTTTCATGCTATATATGCATGCTTGTCCTCATTTCTTGATTTACGTGAAAGTGTATTCTCTAGTAAGAGACTACGTGCTTGATATCGTTATTTATAAGAGCTTGATAGAAGTGTGGGTGATAACACTCTATACATTATATGTTAACTTGGTCATGTTACCTGCATGGGGCATTGATGTGATACGTGTTATGGCTTGGCTTTTTATGTGTTAGGCCTTTCTTGTTTGCCACAATAGATGGTAAATATTTCTATGCTAGTATGCTTGACTATTTATATGAGCATGATATAATTATGTATAACATTCATGTTCTGCATTGAAAGCTCGAAAATGGTTATCAAGGTTGTGCTGAATATTTAGCATATGTGGTTGATGGAAGAATGTCTACACCAAAATTGAAGGATGTATCATTCTTTGTGAGATCTCAGATATAATTTCTACTGAGTAGTACACGATACATGATGAGAACCTTGAGTTATCTTGAGTTACTACAGTACAAATATAGTGCTGATATCTAAATCAATGTTCATGACATCGATTGAGTTCAAAGTGTTGAAGGTTCAACTTGAGAAATTTCTTGATAGAGGATTCACCCAGCTTAGTATAATTGCGTGGGGTGCATCTGTATTGATTGGAATGAAGAGATATGGTACTTTGCGATTTCATATTGAATGCAAAGAGTTCAACCAGGTGACTATAATGAACCAGTACTTGTTATCGTGTATGGATGAATTATTTGATCCCTGAAGTTAATCAGTGGTCTATTCAGTGTTTGATTGATAAGTGGCTACCATTATTTGGAAAGTCAACTATGAGGATATACTTAAGACATCTTCTTATATCTGGTATGCTCGTTATGAATTCGTGATTATGCTATTTCGATTGATATATGATCTAGCAGTATTGATGGATTTGATGAATGATATCTTCAAACCATAATTAGCTCTCTTTGCGATGAATTGATTAATGACCTGTTGGTGTATACAAAGTCGCAGACTGAGAATTGATTGTATTGAAATTTCTCGAGAGAAACAATTGTTTCCAAAAGCTAGCAAGAGATAGAGGATCTTTTACCTTGAAGTGGATGCCTGAAGTAAGCATCTTTATTGACCTGTACAAGTGGAAATAACCGAGGTACGATTTAGAGATTCATTAATGAATTTCGAAGGTAGCTCTACCATTAACTATTTGACACAGAAAGCTACACTTTCCGATGGATTGAAAAACGTGAAGCCAATTTTTTAAATATTGAAATGATGGATGACCACAACTTCAGTATTTGATCTTGCCTAGTGGATTCGACTAGTATGATGGTTATTTGAAGGATATGACCAGTGTTACTATTTTCTCGTGTATGTGTCAAGATTCACCAATATAGTGGATATGATAAATTCATTATGCATAGTGAAGCTCGAACAAGAGATAAAACGTGTGTTAATTCAAAATGGTAACGTACTTGTATATGCTTTGAGGAGATTGAATTTTTATGAATAGAATAATTCTACTCATGACTTGAAATTGATTGTGATCCTACGGCTATTGTATTAGCGGATTCATTGAACATAAAGACTTGTATTTCATGATTGATGGTACTGAATGGGAGAAAATTTCTGAGTATTTAACTAAATCCTTGAATTGCGAATATTTGAAAGCAGAATATCAGAGATCGTTTGATTTGTTATAATCCTTCGAGATTTGTGAATATATGAATATATTGCGATGGATTTCGTGGAAGGATTATCATTTAATAGATAAGTCCCGATGATATTGGTTATAGTGGATTGATTAATCAAATCTGCTTGACTTTATGTGTTGTGATGTTATGATCGATGCATCTTGATTACTTGAGATACCTGTGGATATAATATATGACAGGGATTCTTGTTCTACACCTTGTTTTACATCTTGATTATGATAAATTTTCTGAGCACTCTGGATATTTAACCGAGGTTGCTTCTTGATCATATGTTGCGAGCATGTGAAGTGGATTTGTTTGTGGCTATTGCATGAGCTTGCTATTTAGTGGAAATTCCATCAAACGGATTACTTAGTATATGAGTAATTGCTTGTATGGATACTTGATTCTTGTCATGAGCACGAATGCTTCTTGTGAAAGTTTCATGGGAAAGTCTCGATATTGAGAAGGTTATGTGAGAATAATACTCGCAGGTAATTGATAATATGGTGTGGTATACCATATTCTTGCTATTCTTGAGTTCTATTTGTTGATTATATGTGTTATAATTCCGATCAGTAAAATTCGAGGACGAATTTTCTTTAAGGAGGGGAGGATGTAACGCCCGTCCTAATTCCTGTTAAATTCTTGACTTGCATATTTATATGCTATTTTATTTGAGTTAATTATTTAACTAATTGAGCAAGTTTAGGTCTTAAGTGTTCAAAGTTGTAACATTAGGGTCATTTGTGAAAAATTGAAGTTTAGGGGCTAAAATGCTCAAATTGAAACTTTAAGGGCCTTTTGTCAAATTTGAAACTTGGAGGGCTTAGCTGTAATTCTTGAAAGTGCATAAGGATAAAAACATGTTTGCCTCTTCTTCCTCAGTATCACTTTCCCAATTTCTCTTGTACTTTCCTCTGTTTCATAAAAGAAAGTTAGGGTTTACCTTATTCTCGAATCCTCTCGCTTAATTATGCCTCTGTTCGAAAATCCGACTTCTAATAAATGATCAGGGCGGTGAGTAGAGCATTTCCTGCCGAACAAAAATTAGTTTGGGTGAATTTGATTTCGGACTAGGTAAGTCACTAGCTTCCCCTTGCTTGTAATAACATGCCTATGTGTTATTCTTGATACTTGTGCTTGTCAATTTCGTGATTTGGCTGAATTTTGTGATACTTGTAAATTTGGGACAAAGGGAGTATCAGTATACTGGGGATATGAATTTGAAATGAGTAACACTTTACTCTAAGGATTATGTTATCAAGTATTAGTAAATTTATACTCCTACTCGTGAGACGGTAAAATATTAACTTGATTTAAATGTTATTTGAAAAATTGTACCATTATTTGTGGTACGGGGAAATGAATGAAAGTATCCTTAAATGTTTATATTAGTATATTAGAAAATTATACTTATACTTTTGGGACGGTGAAATATTTAAATGAAATAAAAGAAAATTATTCTATTATTTGTGGGACGGTAAAAAGAATGAAATAGTGTCCTGGGTGTGCTAAGTACTCCTAGGTAGTGTATAAGTGTTAGTAAAAGTATACTCCTACGCTTGGGACGGAAAATTCTTAACCTGGGAAAGAAATAAAATTTCGAAATTTTGTACCTTGGGCAACCGCCCATATTTGGCCGGGCGACCGCCCATTTATCTGGAAGATTTTTCTCTTGCAAAGTCTTGTTTTGGGCGACCGCCCATATCCTTTTGTGCAACCGCACACTTGCCCTGATGAACAAAAGTCTTGAATAAAGTTTGATTAAGCTAGACTTAACCCTAGTTAAGGTATATAGCCTTAGTATAAGATATCCTAGCACGTGTTGTGACACCTTAGGTACATCAGAAGTGAATCGTGAACATGATTACTCATTAAATTAAAATGAGAACTTGAATATCAAAGTAAGAACTCTTTTATATTTCTTGAAAGTGCTAAGAACAAGCACTAATGTGTTATATGTGTCTTAAAATCAATGTTTGTGTACCTTAGGGGCACTAGAACAATGTCTTGAGCTTGAACATCCAAAGTATAGGATTAAGAACTTGTAAGTATGAGATGCATAACTCATCTACTTAGCTTGAACTTGAAGTATAAGACAATTAAATCTTATACATGACTTGAATATCCAAAGATTGGAATAATAACTTGAGTATAAGATAATTAATTGTTGTACATGTCTTAAACATCCAAAGAATTGGATTTAGAACTTGAATGTAAGATGATAAAATCTTGTACATGACTTGAAACCAATACGTGTGTATGGTAATGAACTTGAAAGTGCTATGAACAAGCACTAACGTGTTAGAACTATCCTTGGTGTGTATGTGCAAATCTTGCATATAGCTACTTGATAGAATGTGGCTTGTTGATTACTTGATACTTGGTATGAATAACCAAAGAGTTGGAATATAGAACTAGATAGAGAATGAACAACTCTAAGACATACTTGAATCTAATACGTGTGTATTGAAAGTGCTATGAACAAGCACTAATGTGCTAGTACATGGTTTTAGTCGTGCATATACTCAATGAAGTATATAAAGTATAAAGAAGATATCTTGTTCTTGAGTTGAGTTCCTAAAAAATGAGGGACTAGTGTAATATGAAGATAATTCATATAACTATGAATCCTACGATTTAAGTCAACAAGAATGATTACAGAACACAATATGTGTTGGAAAATGTATTCGATGATTAGCGATAAATATACGCGATATATGATTGTGACTAGGTACAATACGACATATTTGACTACGTGCTTAGAGTCTAAGATGTTGGGCTCTATTTGGAAGTAAGGGTATTGTGATAGACACATTAGTGTGTTAAAGGTTATATGAATATGTACGTGCAAATATTTCATATGACAAAGTGACATAAAATGACATACCCTACTACTTGGTTGGGGTCTGTTATTAATAGACTCTAATTTGTCATGATTGTGTTACTTGGACACATTACGTGCCATTGTTATACTGATTTGTATTTGCAAATATAGGATACGTGTACTTGTATTTGGTGAGCAATTACATGGTTCATGAAGAGCTAGTCCACTACTTTTGGACTTAGTTCTATACTCTTGTAGTTCAAGTAAACATCTACTTATGCATTCTTGTGTGAGTCCAGCTGGTCACCTTGCTTGCTCGGAGATGTATAGGTTCACGCTTATCATGAGGCTGGGGCCAAAGTGATAATCGGGTGCCTATGTATCTGCGCTTGACCCTTACTACAGGCCATAGTAAGGGCATAGCTTCCTTTATTAGAGCAATACGCCTGATAAAAGTGAATCCTAAAACTCGTGAACACCTCGTGAATCTTGTTCTTGTGAGTGATACTGGTTACCGGGTCCTATTGTGTACTGCACAGCAGCAACTTGATTGATCGTGATTTGTCAACTGCAATAAGCAACGACAACAATGGTTTACTTGGGAGGAATAAGGTTGGGATATCCTTTGTAACGTGTTAGTTAGCCTTATGTGCTAGTTACTTGATGAGTTGGTTTAGCCTCTCATATACTTGTTACTTGATGACATCTTGAGCATGATTACTTGATAATCTTCTTGATTTGTATGATTATATGATAACATGCTATGTACTTGTATCTAGTAACTTACTGAGATTTATCTCACCCCGTTCCTTGTTTATTTGTTTCCCCCCCCCCAGGAAAGCAAGTGGTAATACGTTGTGAGGCTCGACTTAGCAGGGGCCTACTTGGCAGGTTGTTCTTGTTGGGGATTGTTATCCTTTCCAGTTTTGGTGAGGACGATGTGGTATCAGTTGTTTAGACTCAGTATATTGGGTAGACTTGTATAGTGTTCTTGTAATGCCAGCGTATGTGCTAGGCATGTTTTCCGCTGTGTACAACCATTTGGTTTAAATTTTTTGGTATAGAACTCGTTGTGAGCTATCTTAGCTCGTTCCTCTTGAGTATATATATGATGTCAGTTTGATATAAGCAGATGTCATTCAGTTTCTCGTTTCTTGTTAGTCACGCGCACCAGGTTCGAGGTTCTATTAGGGAATCCCGGGACTTGGGGGCGTGTCAATACTTGCATTCCCCCCCCCCACTATTCACATGGTTATCTGTCTCGAAGAATGTGTGATGCTAACTTTCTCTATATCCTACCTCTATATACTACTCGCGCATACATTGCTTGGTGTGACTATGAGAGCATAGACTAGCATAACCCTTTTTGAAAGTTGAACAACTCAATATAAATCGAGTTAAAATAAAGTTAGAAATTCGTACAAGTTTCACAAACATACAATCACCATGTTCCACCATAGTGGAACAAACTCATTCTTGGTTGAGTAATTCTTTTGTTCATATCGTGCTACTGTGTACCTTAATAGCTTTGGTGGTGTAGGTTTTCCGTTCGGAGGAACAATTAAAGTGCAATCTAGGGCAAAACTCGAGCATTAAGTGATATGCAATTTTCCTAGGCTATGAAAACATCTCGATCAGCTACCCCTCCGCACAAAAAGATAGTCAAATCGCTTTTTTGGATTGTGAAAAGAACCACTGATTTTTTTAAAAAAGAATAATATTAGACAAATTTTTATATACAACCGTTGCACATGGTGCAACGGGCCAAACTCGTGGGTCAACCCACTCAAGCGGCTTTTGTCCAGTGGTTCAAGGCGTTGTCCAGCGGTCCAAGGCGTTATCCATCGTTATTACCCAGCGGTTCTTCTTAAAACTGGTCCATCCATTTGTCCAGCGGTTAAAAAAAAATCTCCAAAAACTTTAAAATGCTATATCTTGAGTTTTATAATTGGGAAAAAATATTTAAAAATACCGTTGTGTTCATCTCGACGAGACGAATAAAACTACATAGGTCATGATATGGTTCGATTTTTTTTATAAAAAAAAACATATTTTTTACACACAAAAAGTTTGAATTGCTCATTAGCTAAGATGTAACACTCTGTTCTGATAAAAGTAACACTTTCATCTTAAAAAAATAACACTTTCTACTGTTAAAGGTAATAGAAGTTTTACAAAAAAAAAAAAAAATGGGTTTGCATTTTAATTGTTAGTTTCTCAATAAAAAATTGTTACATATCATATATAATGTTACATTTAAGAATATAAACTGTTACAATTGAGAAAAAATGTTACATTCATTTTTTATAAAATGTAACATTAGTTTTAGTTGTGAATCCTATGTTAATTTTGAGAGAGAAAAATTGTTACATTTAAAACAATGAGTGTTACATTCTTTTTATAAAAAGTGTTATATTAGTTTAGTTGTCAATCTTTATGTTACCTTTTATCTATGGAATTTTTCCCCTAGGGCCCCTGGGGCGAGATTTTAATACCCATAAACCCTAGCCCAGACCAAATGCCAGATAAAACCTTCACTTGAGATCAAAATTCCACCCACACCCCTAGCTTCTTTTAGCTTCCTTTGACTGGTCAAACATAACACCAACATACCCAAACTACCCCTAACCCCAACAAAACACTCCCCTCTCCTCCCTCCCCTCAAGCTGGCACCAGATCTCTCTCTCTCTCTCTCTCTCACACACACACACACACACACACTCTCTCTCTCTAAAAAAACACACAGTTCATTTTTCTCCCCTCCAAACACTCATCGCCTCGTCATATTCTCCGGCGACGGCGAGACATTTGTCTCCGGCTACCGGCGACTATGGCTACTTCGTCTCTCTCTACAGATCCGTTACCCTCTCTCAGATCTGTCGTCGGCTTCCCATCTCTCTCTCTCTCTCTTCCCAGATCTGGCCAAAATATTGCAGATCTGGCCGGAATTTGCTCAGCGTCGATTTTGCCGGCAGGTATTTGACAGTAAACGGGCCAATGATTTCGCCATTGCTGCGTCTGTGTTTGACCTTCTCCGGTCCACCATCACGTCCGACCTTCTTCGTCCCCGGCATCTCCGTCTCCTCTAGTCCATCAGCTCCGATGGCGACGGCGGTGAGTTTACTCCGGCGACTCTATTGCTCCGATTCGCTCAGATCTGGATGGAATGATTAGATCCGGTGCGTCTCGTCTTATTTTCTTCTGGACTTTGTGTTGACTGGCTCAGGGGCCCTAGAAAAATTCATCCCCTTTTGTTTATGTGGGTGGTTAATGTTGTTTTTGAAGATGTTCTCTCTGTTTATGGTTATATGAATAGCATGGATCATGTTCAGAATTGCTTTTGTGCTTTGAACATTTGAATACTTCTTTTGAAACTTTAAATTTGTAGAATTGAAATATATAAGACTTTACACTATTATATAAGAGTTTTTGCTCAAACAAGACTGAAGAGTTTGTACCAACTACTGGATTGCATTTGTACCAACTATTATATAAGAGTTTAAACTTTTAAGTTGTTCATAAGATTAAAGTCTTATTGAATCTGTTTATAAGACTAAAGTCTTATTGAATCTGTTTATAAGACTTTGCTGACTAATAATATGTATTATAAGAGCTATTTTCAGTCTCATTAAAACATGTTCATTTGAAACCTGTGTTCATTAGACTAAAAGTCTTATTGAAACTGTTCATAAGACTTTTCAATCTCATTAAAACATGTTCATTTGTATCAAAATGGGTTTAATGTTTATAAGACTTTTTGACTCTTATAAGAGTCAGTTATAAGAGTTTGACTGTTGTTTGACCAAGTTGACTAATTTTTTTTTTTTTTTTTTTGTAAAAAATGGAAAAGTGTTTCTTTTTTTACTCTTATGTGTTAGTTATAAGAGTTTGACTGTCGTTTGACCAAGTTTGACCAAATTTGATTAAAAAAATTATTATTTTTTTGTAAAAAATGAAAAAAAATAATTTTTGTAACTCTTATATGATAATTATGTCTTAGTTATAAGAGTTTGACAGCTGTTTGACCAAGTTTGACCAAAACATTTATTATTAGTTTTGTAAAAAAAATGGAAAAAGTGAAATTTTTGACTCTTATGTGTTAGTTATAAGAGTTTGACTACTGTTTGACCATGTTTGACCAAATATTATTAATATTTTTTCTAAAAAAATGAAAAAAACAATTTTTTTTACTCTTATATGTTAATTATGTGTCAGTTATAAGAGTTTGACTGCTGTTTGACCGAGTTTGACCAAATTTGACCCAAAAAAATATATAGTTTTTTTGTAAAAAAATGAAAAAAGTATTTTTTGTAACTCTTATATGATAATTATGTGTAAGTAATAAGAGTTTGACTGCAGTTTGACCAACTTTGACCAAAAAAATTGTTATTTTTTTTTTGGTAAAAATGGAAAAAGTGATTTTTTACTCTTATGTGTTAGTTATAAGAGTTTGACTATCGTTTGACCAAGTTTGACTAAATATTATTAATTTTTTTTTCTAAAAAAATAAAAAAGTATTTTTTTTTTACTCTTATATGTTAATTATGTGTTAGTTATAAGAGTTTGACTTCGGTTTGACCGAGTTTGACCAAAACAATAAAAAAAATTTCTAAAAAAAATGAAAAAATAATTTTTTTTGACTCTTATATATAATTATGTGTAAGTTATAAGAGCTGACTAGGATTTGACCAAAAAAAGTAAGGATGGGATGAGATATGAGGGCATTTTAGTCTTCTTGCATCTTTTGGTGGTGAGGGGTGGGAGGAGATATGAGGGCATTTTAGTCTTATTGCATCTTTTTGCTAGTGAGGGGTGTATGAGGAATTTTTCATCTGGATTTTCCTTATTTGGGTTTGAATCTGGGCTTAGGGGCCCTAGAGTCCAAGCCCCATTATCTATTGAAGCAAAATTGTGATACATTTTTTTTAAAACAAGTGTTACATTTGAATAAAAAAGTGTTACAGTTTTTTTATAAAAGTGTTACTTTTGTTGAAGGAAAAAAAGTTGGATGGTAACAAAACAAAAAAAAAAAATCGACAAAAAAAAAAAAAAAAAAAATAATTGGAAACCCGCCGCACGCCATGCGGCGGGTGTACAGGAGAATCCCTCGTAATATTAATAGTGTAACTTTAATAATGTATAAACAAGTAATTAAACAAGGCCTATCAAATTTTGAATTGCCAAATAATACAATTTTTTGTGACGAGGGTGTACATATACAACCTAGCCCCATTAACTTGACCAAAGTGAGTGCTGTAGGCTTAGTAAGCATTAGTTTTTTTCAAGGGTCAAATATGCAAAATATTAAAGTTCAGGGGTCAACAATCGCTTATTATTTTACCAGAACCCTAAAACACCGCCGCTATGTGTACGATCTTATATCTGCCATTATATATCAAACCCTAAGACACATTCTCTCCCAACTATGTTCTTTGCCTGCCGCGGCGCAAATATATCTGAATGTGGCCGTCTTCTATTAAAGTAAATTATCTTCTTTCCGTTCTATCTCTCTCAAAATCGTTTTGTTTCCTTTCAGTTTTTCCTGTTTCAGTTCTCAAAGTTTTTACTGTATTTATTTATTTAGATCTATATCTATTCGTTAGATCTTCATTGGTTGGTCAATCGATTTTACAGTTTCCATTTTATTTATTTTCGGGTTGATTCGATCTCCAAATCATGAAATCATTATGATTTTTTTTCCTCCTAAACTTGGCTGTTGACAGAGAATAAAAATTCTCATAGTCAAAGATATAAGATCGTTGTTTATGGCATTTCAACAAGTGGATATCATCTGCCAAGTAAGGCTTCTGATTTTTTTTAATTACTGAATTTCCTAGATCAAAATAGTTTCTAAGTTGAATAAAAAGGTTTGAACTAAATCTTTTGATTTACAGGTAAGATACCCGGAGCTGTTGAAGGTTGAAAAACATCCAGCTGAAAATGCTTGGTCAACTGCTCTATATATATGCATGGAGGCGGAGGAATCTATTGAAGTCAATTTCGCACGTAGAGCTTAACTTTCAAATGAGAAAGGATGAAGGGATTAAAGCCTTCAAATTCATGAAGTCATTATGGGACTTTATGAAGGTCAACACAGGCTGAACCGCTTTTCTCTATCCCTCAGGTACGAGAAAAGTAGAAGAGACGATTATAAGTCATGGATTCGTTTTGTGCGCTTTCAAAGAATGTTGAAGAGCTAAGCCTGGAGTTGTACATTTATGAGTACCATTGGCGGTCAAGACTACATCCTATTGTACCACTCCCGGATATATAGTTTATTCAAATGTTCTTCCTTGGTTCGAGTGAAATTAACATTTGCCATCAATTATGGTTTCAAATAGCGTTACGAATATAGTAATTTCAATGTATTTGGTTTGGGCTTCTTATCTATTTGAAGTGGATTGTAAATTTGTAATGATATCAATTAGGTCAATTTTTTTCCATGTAAACTTGTTGTTCATTTCAAATCACTTTCTTTATGAGAGTATTTAGGCTCGAGTCTATTGATTAATATCCGTAGGGGCAACTACCATTTAGTCCCTCATCCTAATCAAAATTACCACCTAGTTCAAGGAATTTTCAATATTACCACCTAGTCCAAGGGTTACTAAAAAGACACTCATGCCCTTAATAAATAATGAAAAATTACATTAATGCCACTCCATCCATCATTTCACTCTCTCTTCAACCACCATGACCACCCATCCCAACCACCTCCGGCCACCATTTCTGGCCACCATTTTCCGGCGACCACCTCCGGCCACCATTTTCCGGCGACACACCTCCGGTCACCTTTTTCCGGCGACCACTTCCGGCCGCCATTTTCCGGCCACCATTTCCGGTGACCTTTTTTCGGCGACCACCTCCGGTCACCTTTTTTGGTGGCCGCCTCCGGTCGCCATTTTCCGGTGACCTTTTCCCCGCCACCATTTTCCGGCGACCACCTCCGCCACCTTTTTCCGGTGACCACCTCCTGCCACCTTTTTCCCGGCGACCACCTCCGGCCACCTTTTTCCGGCTACCATTTTCCAGCCACCTTTTTCCGGCTACCACCTCCGGCCACCTTTTCCCCGCGACCTTTTTCCGGCGACCACTTCCGGCCACCATTTTCCGATGACTTTTTCCGGCCACCATTTCCGGTGACCTTTTTCCGGCGACCACCTCCGGTCACCTTTTTTGGTGGCCGCCTCCGGTCGCCATTTTCCGGTGACCTTTTCCCGGCCACCATTTTCCGGCGACCACCTCCGGCCACCATTGTAAGTTGAAATTGTTCCAATAACAAGTTCGCACTTGTTCCAAAACAAGTTCGCAATCGTTCCAATAAGAAGTTCGCACAAGTTCGCTCAAGTTCGCAATTGTAAGTTCGCACTTATTCCAAGAACAAGTTCACACTTGTTCCAAGAACATGTTCACAGATGTTCCAAATACAAGTTCGCAATTGTATGATCGCAATTGTAAGTTCACAATTGCAAGTTCGCAATTGTTCCAATAACAAGTTCGCACTTGTTCCAAAAACAAGTTCGCAATTGTAAGTTCGGAATTGTAAGATCGCAATTGTAAGTTCGCACTTGTAAGTTCACAATTGTAAGTTCGCAATTGTAAGTTCGCAATTGTAAGTTCGCAATTGTTCCATTAACAAGTTCGCACTAGTTCCAAAAACAAGTTTGCAATTGTAAGATCGCAATTGTAAGTTCACAATTATAAGTTCGCAATTGTATGATCGCAATTGTAAGTTCACAATTGTGAGTTCACAATTATAAGTTCGCACTTGTTCCAAAAACAAGTTCGCAATTGTAAGTTCGCAATTGTTCCAATAACAAGTTCGCAATTGTAAGTTCGCACTTATTCCAAGAATAAGTTCACACTTGTTCCAAGAACATGTTCACAGATGTTTCAAATACAAGTTCGCAATTGTAAGTTCGCAATTGTCCAATAACATGCCTACCAAACACTAAACACTAATAATAAATGGCTACAAGAATTTGAATTCTTTTCAAGTTGGATTCAAATTCCTCAAATATCTTCATATAACAGCCACCAATTAAGTAAACAAATGAGACATCCAAAATAGATTTTTTTTTCAAGTGGGACGGAAGAAATGCATATTTTCAATAAAGATAATCTATACTATATCAATATATTGATGATATATATACATATATTATATTATAGCCAAAATGGAACATAAAATCATGATTCTAAAGATAAAATGGGTAAGTGCTCACCATAAAATTACCGAAATTCAAAATCTAGCCAAGATGAAATTTGGTCACACATGGTTTTTCTATGCTCATACCCAACACCCATGGTGTGGACCCCTTCCATTCACATGGGATGCTCTCTCTCACACACACATAAAAGACATAAAAGACAGACACAGACATAAAAGACAGTCTAAAGCCAACGAAAAAAATACAAATTAGAGAGAGAAGAAATACAATTTTTTTTTTGCTATGCCCATACCCAACACCCATGGTTTTGCGTAGGCGAACGGTCGCCGGAACTGGTAAGGTCGTTTGGAGAGTTCGCCGGAGATATTGAAGGACGGACAAATCTAATGGGATGGTCGGCTGTAGTGGAGCGGAAGGGGAAAGGTGGTCGATGCAGAGGAGGTCGCCGGAGGATGAGGATGGGGATTGGAGAGGTCACCGGAGCAGCGTTTGAAGACGACCGGAGAGACTAGATCAGTGATGGCTGCAGAGGCCAGATCTGTGAAGATAGAGTGGGATCTGGCTGGAGATTCAGATCTGGCCGGAAAGTGAACAGAGATGGTCGCCGGGGTTCGGAGATCGAGGGGAAAGGTCTCCGCAGGTGGAGAGAAGGGTCGTCGGCGATGGGGAAGGGAAAGGTCGCCGGAGGTGGGGGGTGGAGGAGAGAGAGAACGAAGTGAGAGAAAGTAGAGAGAGAAGGTAGTTTGCGTCTGAATGTGTGGAGAGGGGAGGGGTTGCTGTTTTAATTGAAAATAAGGGTAGTTTCAGGATTCTATTATATTAATGGACTAGATGGGAATATAGAAAATATGTGTGGACTAAGTGGTTATATTGAAAATGAGCTTGTTAGATGGTAATTTCAATTAGAACAAGGGACTAGGTGGTAATTTTCTCTAATCCATTAATCTATCTCCTATTGTTTTACTCCCTCTTTAAGAAGCTTCAATTAATACCTTGTTTAATTTTTATATTTCCTATTATACCCTTCTTTAATATTAATTAGGATGTATGTACTTGAGAATATATGCCTTGTTTTTATACCAACTAGTAGTAATTATTAAACTTAAATAAGGGTATGATAGGAAAATAATGAATAAATTTACATTGGTTTTATAAGTGACAAACAAAATGAGACAAATAAAAATAGAAATGTGGCCAAACATAATGAGACGGAGGGAGTATACTTTTTTCTTTGCAGTATATGTTAAATCTCTCTCTTTTTTAAATATAGTAATTTCAATGTATTTTGTTTGGGCTTCTTATGAATTTGTAGCAGATTGTAAATTTGTAATGATATCAATTAGGTAAATTCTTCCATGTAAACTTGTTGTTCATTGCATTTCAAATCACCAAGTTCTTAACATGTATCTATCTCATATGCTTTTTTCCTTTTCCTGCTAAATATCCCTCATTTTATTTTATGTTATTAAAAGGTTTTCCCTAATTACCCTTGTTTTGAGTTTGTCTATGCAGAGTCTTTTCCATGTTTTGTGATGGTCGGGTATAGCCCTCATCACCCTTATTTAATTATGATCTTATTTTTATACTCCCTCCATTTAGGAATGTCCATTTTCAAGACTTTTTTTGTGAAAAAAATTCATCCCTACCTTACCATTTTTCGCTAATCACTTCATACTTGCAAAACTAAGTGTTTAGAATATGGTTAACATGAATATTTATACATCTATGCATAAGCCTGTAGAATGACAAACACCATGCATAAGCTTGCAGAATACGTTTGTCATTCAGCACCAATTGCAGGACCGCATCGTAAACTTGGCACGACTGTGCATGACCATCAATGGAGAACAAACTATATAGACCAAAGTGACGTCTGTGCTTTGTAAGATACCTGACCATGCCATATCTCCAACATGCGCTAATTAAGAAGAGAAAAATCAAGGAGTTTTTGGAATGATCTTGTAACTACTTAGAAGAAGATTTAGATTGAATTTTTAGCTTCAATTATGAAGGACAATGCATGGAGGATGTATGAGAAGTTAGTACACTCAAAACTACATTAAATTAGTGTGTTGTTTCTCTTCCTTTGCAAACACCCCTAACACATTATCTCTTCACCTAACACTTCTTTTAAGTTTATTTTCTACTATTCACTTCTAATGTTCATATTTAACCAACCTAACAACTCTGACAATTGACCTTGCCTAAGCTCAATTGTCACGTTTTTGTTGTGTCTATTTGAAAGAACCTGTTCTACTTATGCACTAAAACAGGTAAAAGGTTAGTTCATAAAAGGTCGACTATCTTGGCAGAGTAGGTCGACTATCTTGAGGTGCAGTGTGTGTATGTTGAGTTATGCAGCGGAATAATAATGAAATAAATAGAAGAAATGAATGAATAAATCAAAAGTGATAAGTGTGTGAATAAGTGTGAGTAAATGAGATACAAACACAACGATGTAACGTGGTTCAGAGTATTGCAACTCTCCTACATCCACGCTCACTGTCCTCAACAGTGAAGAAGCAATCCACTATAATACTTCGTCAAGAAATTACAATAAATTGCAAGAAAATTCCCTCAGAATTTTCCAGCCTAATTAGCCTCACTAACTAAGCTTTGTACTTGTTGCAAAGCACATAAAAATAAAGAAAAAGGTTTCACAAATGTGAGGGTTTGCTGATCTCTAAAATGGCTCTTATGTAG
This sequence comes from Campanula takesimana, assembly GCA_026119855.1. Classification (NCBI taxonomy): domain Eukaryota; kingdom Viridiplantae; phylum Streptophyta; class Magnoliopsida; order Asterales; family Campanulaceae; genus Campanula; species Campanula takesimana. The sequence goes on along the minus strand of JAOWBW010001239.1, from coordinate 543,522 downwards.
CTATGTGAGATCTATGTTTGCTTATCTATTTTAGCACAGATTTATAAATATCAAGTGTGCTTTTACAATTGATTTGTTTAAAAGCTGTAATCAAGTTGTATGAAAATGGCCAAGACAGAGGTGGTTGTCTTCAGCATTGAAGAGATCCTTTTATAGGTCTTCAGTATATATCCGTTTGAGTTCCAACGGTCTTGAACATCTTGAAAATGCACATGTCAGTCATTAATCTTTGACTGGAGTAAAGTTTGTGAACAGTGTTAAGTCAGGTTTGACTTTGATTGAGATGTGAGTTGGCAAGAGTGTTAAGGTCTGCTATCTTGAAGGTCAGTTATCTCGATGTGTCAAGATAGTGGACCTGTAAAGACTTGATGATTTCCAGTTTACTTCTTTGATAATCCATGATGAGTTCTTAATTATTTTTCAAAACACTTAGTTAAGAAACTATGGTTCTAACAATTTCCCCTTTTTTGGGAAATAATTAAGAAGGGAAGTAGAGCATAATCTGTAAGAAGAAATCAATCTATAATTTGAAACAAAACAAAGTAAGATCACAAAGAGAGATGCAAAGATTTAAGATTACATCCCAACAAAACATGAAATAAAATTTGTTCAAGAATAATAAAACAAGTTTTGAGATAAAAAGGCTTAGTGAAATAAAGCTTCTATACTGTCTTCACTTTGGTAGTCTGGTTCAGGTTGTGCTTCTCCAAGGTCTATTGCAGTCAGGTGTCTTTCTCTTTCAAGATTCAGTAGTTGGAGTTGCTTCTTGTTGAACCTGAAGTAATATTGTTTGTTGTTCCAAGTGAGACTCATCCTATCATCATACTGAATGCCATGGTTGATCAGTTGGCTTTTCTTTAGTAATGGCTCCTTCTTTCCCAGATTTCTTGATACTGTAGGGGCAGCACCAAGTAGGAGTTGTCTTATTGAAGAAAGCCCTCTTGATGATGGTTGATCCTGTGTGAAGATTTGTTGAAGTTGATAGAACTCTCTGAAATTTCTTGCTTGGGAACTGGCTTCAGTCTGGTCAACTATCCTGCCAGCAAGTGTTTCTTGAACCAACTTTATCAAGTCATGTCTTAGTCCCTTCATTTGAGCTCTCACATAATTCCCAACTGCATTGATGTCTTCATGAGTGGCAGCAGGAAATGTGGATGGATATGTGGAAGCAATTGGATCAGGAATGAGAGGACAAGAGTACTGATAGAATGGCTCTTGCATTGATGGTTCATTTGGGAAGATAGTAGAGCTGGGAAGAATTCCTCCGAACAGTCTTTTGATGGCATGGAACCCAAAGATTTTCTCAGACACCAACTTCTAATAGATGACCTTGATGAGATCAATGCATTTTGTCAGAACAACTCCAGATTGCATATAGAGGCCTTCATTTAGATTGGGCGATAACCACTGGGAGAAGAATTTTTCCCATTGAGCCATTTTGCCTCCATTAAGGCTTGAGGGAACCAGGCTAGTCTCATGGATATAGAATTGATTTAGAGACAATCTGTAAGTTTTCCACTCATTATGCACATAAAAGATTCTCCCATCAAGCTCTCTAGCAGTCATTTTAAGTTGGGCTTTAGAGTAGGTCCAATATTGACTGGAGATAGCTGAGTTAAAGATTTCTTGGGGAAACTCAAGATGGTCAAATGAAAGACTAAGAGGGAGAATTGAAGGAATGGAGAAATCAACAGAATGAGAAATAAACCATGGAGGAGGTGTATAGTACATATGGATCAAGTTGGTTGAAAAGAAGGGATCGGTTGAGGGATTATATGGGCCAGGAGTGATGACATCAAAAGAGTAGTTGGTATAAAAGTGAGGGTCATTAACTCTGGAAGAGTGAGTTGAGGTGGAAGATTGACTAGCAGGGGGAGCTTTGTCCAAACCAAGTCTTTTCCAAGTGGCCTCAAAACCAAACTTTTCTTCAAGTTCATGGAATTTGGCAATTTTACCCATATGAGATAGGGCAGAGTAAGCTTCTTTATCAAATGGGTTATCCTCAACTAAGATTGCTTTTCCCTTTCCAGATGTAATAGGAAGGGAGGGAGGAGTTTGAACAGGCCTCTCAATGATTAATTGGGTAGAAGGAGTAGATTTTGGTGAGCTTGGAATTGTTTGGGCAAGGTCATCTATCATGGACCTAGTTTCTCCAGGGGCTACTGTCTGTTCCTTAATGATTTCAACAAAGTCATTCCCCCTTTCTCTTTCAACTAAGGCTCAGTCTCATCAAGAATATCATTCCCCCTATCAGTTCCAACAGATACATCCTCAATTTGTGATAAAAGACCAGGAGTTGGCATGAATGAGGAAGATAAAGGACCTGATGATATAAAAGTGTGAGCAGGTGGTGAGGAAGCCTTTTTCTTTGAGATTGGGTTAAGGTTTTGAGAGCTTCAGCAGCTTCCTTGGCTCCTGAATTGAGGGTCTCAGTAGATGAATTATGATGATCAGGGTCAAAAACAAAGGGTTCAGGAGGAGAAATAGAGGGAGATGAAGGGGGTGATTCTTCTTCAGGGATGATTACTTTCCTTTTCTTACTCAGAGGTCTTACTAAGACTTGGGGAACCTCATCTAAATCAATAGGTTCATTGTCTTTTTGGAGTCTCTTAGATTTTTTGGAGGGTTGGGGTTTGGATTTTTCTGGAAAGGGAGAGTGTTTAGGTTTGGCTTTGGTTCTTTTGTACACAAAGAAAATTTTAGATGAGGGAGAAGGAGTTTGAATTGAGCTGGGACCAGGAGTGGAGGGTGGTGGAGCTTTAAGAAGCAAGGGTGGAATAATTTTGGCTAATGGTTCATGCTCAGTAGGATCATCATCCAGGTCCACTATCTTGGGTCCTTTATTTTTCCTACCCTTTCCCTTAAACCTTTGGGCTATTTCAGCTAGGGTTTCCCTTTCAAGGTCACTACTAGATGGAAATGATACATGGGAAGGTGAGTTATTATCAAGTTGATCAGGATCTGATTGATCTTCAATAGGTTCCTGTACCTACCCTGTTGTTTGTATGAGAAGGTATGAATGCTAAATACCTTATATCTGTAATGGGCAGCTTACCTATTATAGGGGGCAGGTACTCTAACTCTCATTGTTCTTCCAAGGTGAAGCGAAATCCCATTCATAAACCTAAATAATCCTGGATTTGTTGAGGATTTAGTTTTGGTTTTAAAGGGATGATGGCCAGACCTAAGTCTAAAATTAGACAACAATACAAAGCTCCAATTTGTGGTTTGAAATGTATGCAATAGACACAATAATTATTTCCACTCACTAGGGATCATGACATGGTGAGATGAGGTCTTTCCACATAGACCTTTCATTACAACATCAACTAGGGTAGAGAATTGGGGAGAAAGGAACTTTTTATAGACAGGTTTATCAGTATGGTAAGCATGCCATCCTTCTATATTTGCAGTTTGTGATGAGTAATTGATATTAAAATCCCAAATGTTTGTTATCATGTTGGGTTCATTAACAGTGCCATATGTGGCAACAACATTACTAGGGGATATAGTGTAGGAGGTACCTTGGTGTGAAAACTGAATGTTGTATTGCTCTGTCAAAACTCCATTATCGTAGATGTGGGAGCAGAGCAGAAGAAGAATTGGGTGGTTGGACTCCATGAAGGTCTTCAATTTAGAATTTGTAAAAAGCTCTCCAATCCATCCACCAACGGGATTATGGTAGAATGATTTTTGAATGAGGTAACCATGAGCGGATGTGGAATTCATTTTTCTAGGGTTTGAAAGGGAGAAACGGAGGTTGTAACAGTAACTTTTGTTTGAATGGAGAAGAAGGGTTTAAGAAGAATTAATGGTGTACATGGAACGGTGGTTTATAAAGGGGTAAGAGACAACTGAAATAAGTTGAAAAGACATGCCCTTTTCAATAAATTTATAAGCGACGTGAGCAAGCAGGCGACTCATCAAATTGTAACTGTTGAAATAGTAAATTCACTCCTTTTTATACTTACTCAGAGGACATAACTTGTAGAGAAGCAAACATTATTTATTCTTTCATTTAATATTGACATGGTTAAGTCAAATATTCAACTATAATTCAGTATAGTCAAGCGGCAAGATTAATTATCCTATCAAATCAACCTTACTGTAATGCTTATTTTGAGGTCTACTATCATCATTGTATCTACCACATAAATTTTCGAGATGAATTAAATGATGTGAGATCTCTCTATATAAGAACCATTATTGGTGAATTATACATCACAGCAACAAATATTTAGATAGAGATTGCTCATAGTAAGATAGTAGACCTTGATCCTTCACTTTACAAAAAAAATGGGTAGACTTACCAACCTTTTTAGCCCAAGCAAGATGTCTGATCTTGTCAAGAGTTTGAAGTTTAAGGAGAAGGAGGAGGATAAGGTAGATGAGAAATTTTTAAGGGAATTTAGGGAATACCAGACTCAGGAGGTATTGATTAATGAGTAGGAGGTAGACCAACTTCTTCCAAATGATCCAATGAAGAACGTAGAGTTGATGGAGAGGTTAATAAAGAAGGAGATGTGGCTACATGCTAGGGATGAGTTTATCAAGGAAGAAAGAAAGAAACTGAAGAGATGAGAGGAGGTTGAGAGAAGGTGTGACTCAGGAAAAGGAAAAGCCAAGATGTCAGACATTAAGGAGGACAAAGGACCTCATAGGTCTTTGTTTGATCTCTTACAGTTGGAGAGGAAGGCAGATATTGTGATCGGTAAGAAGGGGGAGAGAGGAGAAGGACAAGGGGACAATTATGATGGCATTTCTTATACCAAGAATATTTCATTTTCCCTACTTTCAAGCAAGTATTTTACTTGTTGTAGTCCTTTCAGAGTAGGATAGAAGGAGGAGGGAAGCTTTATGTCTGATGAGGCCTATGTTTTCAGTGAGAGCCATAATTCTTCTAGCACTTTCAGCTTCTCATCACCTCTAGATAGTTTGCCTAAGCCTCAGGAAGTAAGGACTTGGTGGCCTAGAACTGTATGGCCTTCATCAAATCAATCTGTCTGTGGAGTTGAGTCATGGAGATGGGATAGTAGACTCATATTAGAGAGAACTGATGAGTCTGGTCAGCCATTTGTTGGGACCTCGTATGGAAGAATGAAGGAGGAGGAGGAGACTTCAGCGGAGTGTTCCTTTGTAGATGGAGTTGATGGACCAATAACAAAGTAGGTCTGTTGTTTGGAAGATAGTGGACCTTGTGGAGAGGTCGGCTATCTTAGTAGGAGCTGGAGCAACTTTCATCTTTTAGCTCCCTTTTTGTTTTTGGGGGTTAGGTGACCTTTGATGGCACTTTTTGTTGTAACACCCTTTTTATGTACTGTACTCCACTAAGTTTATGAATGAAATTTCCCTTTTTATCTATTTTGGCATATTCAGCATCCCCATATTTTCCCTTAAATAACCAATTCTTTGTTCATCCAGAGCTTTTGTAAGAATGTCAGCTAGTTGATTCTCAGTGCATACATGAGAAAGGCATATATCACCCTTTTCTACATCATCCCTTATGAAGTGATGCCTTACTTCAATATGCTTTGTTTTGGAGCGCTGAACTGGATTTTTAGTCATGGCTATTGCACTGGTGTTATCACAGAAAATAGGAATGTGATTTTGATAAATTCCAAAATCTTCTAGTTGATTTCTGAGATAAAGGACTTGTGAACAACATAGTCCAGCAGCAACATATTCTGCTTCTGCCGTTGATGTAGCAACTGATGTTTGCTTTTTGCTGCACTAACTTACAATTCTTGAGCCCAAAAACTGACAACTACCACTGGTGGATTTCCTATCCAAGTTGCATCCAGCATAGTCTGAATCAGTATATCCAATGAGAGATAAAGGAGATTTTTTAGGGTACCAATTCCCATAATCAGGAGTCCCTTTAAGATACCTTAGAATCCTTTTAACTGCTCCTAAGTGTGATTCTTTAGGATCTGCTTGAAACCTTGCATATAAGCAAACACTGAACATAATGTCAGGTCTTGAAGCAGTGACATAGAGAAGAGATCCAATGAAACTTCTGTACAAAGTTTGATTCACACTCTGGCCTTCAGGATCTGCATGCAATTTTGCAGCTGTAGATAAAGGAGTTTTGGCTGTGGATACATTCTGCGTATCAATTTTTTTTTAACATATCTCTTATATATTTCCCTTGATTTATAAAAATTCCATTGCGTAATTGTTTGACTTGCAGACCCAAAAAGAACGTGAGCTCTCCTATCATGCTCATTTCAAATTTCTCTTGCATAGTTGATCCAAATTCCTTGCATAGTTCATCATTAGTTGAACCAAATATAATATCATCCACATAAATTTGAATGAGTAAAATATCTTGGTTGGACTTTTTGATGAACAAGGTCTTATCAATTTGTCCTTTTGTAAATCCCTTTTCAAGTAGAAAGTTGGACAAAGTCTCATACCAAGTCTGGGGGGCTTGTTTGAGTCCATATAATGCTTTATCCAGCTTATAAACATGATCTGAGAATTTTAGGGATTCAAACCCAGGAGGCTGTGCTACAAATACTTTTTCATGAATAATCCCATTCAGGAATGTACTTTTAACATCCATTTGATATACAGACATGTTCTTGGATGAAGAGTAGGCAAGAAACAGCCTAATTGCTTCAAGTTTAGCAACTGGAGCATAGGTCTCATCATAGCCAATACCTTCTTCTTGTCTATATCCTTGAGCTACCAACCTTGCTTTGTTTCTTATGACTGTACCATCTTCATTCATCTTATTTCTGAACACCCATCTAGTTCCAATTACAGTTTGATTTTTAGGTTTAGGGACAAGTTTTCAAACTTTGTTCCTTTCAAACTGTTCAAGCTCTTCCTCCATTGCTTTTATCCAATCTGCATCAAGTAGAGCTTCATTGATCTTCTTTGGCTCCATCTAAAATATGAAAGTACTATACAAGGCTTCATCATCAATATTTGACCTTGTTTGGACTCCACTGGCAATATTACCAATAACTAATGACCCTGGATGGTTATTTTTGAAGTTTCTGGATATGGGGAGATCAATGTAAATGTTGGGATAGGAATGGATCTTGTTTGGTTGGGAATTAATGGTTCTTGAGTAGATGAGCTTGGTTCACTATTGTTCACAGTTCTGTTCTCAGTGATAGGTCTATTATCAGTAGTAAGTCTACTATCATTGGTAGGTCTACTATCATCAGTGAAAATTGGGTAAATTTGGGTTGTTTCAGGCTGAGAAACTGGTGGTAAAGGATGATTGTCATTGATTTTAAGGTTGCTGAAGGGAGGAAATGATTCAGAAGAACTTTTAGGTAGATTGTAAGGAAGATAGTCGAGTTGGTCAATTTTAGAATTTTAAGAGGTAATAGGTTATGGTTCAGGCAGAGAATCAACAGTTCTAAGAGTTTCATCAAACTCATTAATTTTCAAATCCCAAGCACTGGGAGATTCATCAAAATCTACAAGAATGGACTCTTCCATTCTTCTTCTATTATAAACTCTATATGCCTTGCTAGTTGCAGAGTAGCCAAGGAAAATTCCTTCATCACTTTTAGACTCAAATTTGTCCAAATTGTTCTTCTCATTATTGTGAACGTAACATTTACTTCCAAAGGCATGAAATTAAGAGATAGTTGGAGTTCTTTCATTTCACAATTCATAGGGAGTCTTCATGTGATATTTGTTTATCAAAGTTTTGTTCTGAACATAGACTGCAGTAGTAACAGCTTCTCCCCAAAAATACTTAGGAAGGTGTAGACACCCCGCCTTGGACCTCTCATGTCCCGATTGCATACATATTCTCTATCTTCCTCTTTTCTGTTAAGTTTTGTTACTTTTCGTTAACTTTCATTACTTTCCGCTAAGTTCTTGACTTACTCCGTTAGTCTTGGACTTGACTAAGTGAAAAAGTCAACCTTGATTATTTGTTTTGGTTGACTTTCGTGGTGTTCGTTAAGTTTCTGGCTGATTTCGTTAGTTTCAGGGCTTAACTGTATAACGGGACCAACTTTTAGGCTAAAATATGGATTTTCTGAAGGTGGGACGTGCGCGCCTTCCCCTTCCTTTGTAGGAGGCATGCGCTTCCCATAGGGGGGTGGGATGTGCTTGCATCCCACCTCCAGGATCCCAGATTTTACCAAATTTCCCTCCTTTTCTGATTTGTAACCCCCAAAACCATTATGCCTTGGCTTGATCCGGGGAAGGGCCATCTTTGTGACCACAAACACTTCCCTAACACCTATAAATACCTCTTCATTCCACCATGGAAAAGGAGGAAGGATTTTGACTCAAGAATACTCTACAAAACATAAAAGTTCATTTTCAAAAGGTGGTTACTATAGACAACTTTGGTTCTTCCCCCATTCAAGCACAAGGTACAATGCCCACTCTCTTCTTCTAAAGTATTAATTTTATAACTTCTATTTATCAAGACTCTTTATTTGCTTTCTTCATCTCTCATCTCTTTTAATATGTATGCAATCTCCATAAAACGGAATTCAACCAAAAGGCCACTTCACTATTTGAAGTTTGGCCAAGGTCACATTACAACATTCTTAACTCCATTTTAATTTATCATTCATTCCTTAATGTAATTGTTTGATATGTAATCTTTAGCATAAATTTATAAATAAAACAAGTATCTTTTATTTCCCCTTTTCTTTACATTATAATTGTTACACTATTCAATAAAAGAAGGATTTTTTACATTAAAACACCAATAGTAGCAAGACCCGCGTAAGCGGGGTGGAGTGGGTGTTTAAGTACTTCCCACTCCGTCACCTATCCCCCGAACCCTTCTCTTCCCGAATCTCTAGTTTCGTAATATTAAAATAGGCTATTTCTTTAGGTTTTTCTTATGTTTCCTCAATAACATAGGTGGCGACTCTACAAATTAAAACAAGTTAGACATCCTAGGATAATTCACCGCTCTAGCCAAGCCGTGGTTTTCCAGGGGTATCTACAGTGGCGACTCTACTTGGGACGTTAGAGGGTTAAACTTGCATTTCTGCTTTTGGTGTTCTTGTATTCTGTTTTCTAGGCATTCTGGTAAAAAGGGTTGGAAGCGCGCGCCTCTGGCCTTCTTGGCCTAAAGCACCCGCCTTCCTTCTCATCCTTCAAATACATGTTATTGTGCTAACAAGTTTTTGCAGGGGAAAAGTTATTATTTAGGGTCAAGGCAATCCCTTGAACCCATGAGTTTGCAGGTAATGCCTAGAATCGGGCGCCTCGGCCTCTCTCGCTCGGAGGCGTGCGCCTCCCACTCTCACTGCCCAACGCGCGCGCTTTTGGGCAATTTTCCAGAAACAGAACAGTGAACAAAATGCACAGAATGACAGTGTATGGGAACCGGACCTTCACATAAATTCTCTTACTTTCTATTTATACTATCGGTCACACGTGTGATTCGAAAGTTGTAAATATGTGCTTATTTTTTTTTTCTTTCTTTAAAAAAAATGTTTTGTCACTTGGCTTGACCTCACACTACATGCACATATTCTTATGAATTGCTCACTATCGAGTCGCACAAGTTCATAATCCCAAACCCGTCGAGGCCCGTCCTAGAGAGTTTCAAGCTCCACCCGACCTTGACTCTTTCGAAGTGGTAAACCTCAACCCGTGGCGTAGTTCATGACTACATGCCGGGGGTGACCTTAAGCCTCTCATTAGCAGAGCACAAGTCAACACAATTCTAGTTAAGGTGTAACACTGCGTGACTAAAGTCGGTTTTCATGTGTCGAGATTTCCCTAAACTAATGTCTTCAAATCATACATGCCAAGTGGTTATCATGGACGAAATAAAAATACGTCCCCAATTGGTTATTATGGACGAAAATAAAAAATCCGTCCCCGCATGTATGCTTTACTACATTAATTTAGTTTAATCCCGACATGTGTAGGAATCACAAGCGTGGTGGAATCCGATGAGTATATGGGACACGAGAAGGTCTATATACTAGTGTGATGATTCCACTATTTTTCTAGAAACCCCAAAAAGGACTCCGTCCTTCCGACTTTTGTAAATAAATAAAAAAAGGTCATTTTCTTATGTGGTTGAGTCTTTTTCTTGTTTGTGGGTGAAATTATTTTACTCAAAAGGTGTTTGTGGGCCAATCTAAGATCAACCATGTTCTTCCAATAGGTCCAATGGCTTCCAACGGCAACAACAACAAGGGTGAGAACATTTCCGTGTCCAACGAAAGGCTTTTCAACATAATAAGAGCTATGTGGGAACAAATGGATAGACTTGTCGAGGATGCCCGACGCAAAGACGATTTGTGGCAAGCCCGTTTTGATCTTGAGAGGAGGATTCACAAAGAAGAGGTTTCCGAACTTAGGGCCCGTCTGCAAGAGCTTACTGACAACAAAGCAAAGGCCAACTGTAAAGCATGCTCAAGTGTCCCTCCCCACAAAAGCCACAAAGGTGCCGCCAACAACCGAGTTTTCACTCCTCTCCTAGGAGTAACCCAATCCGAAGCATTTGAAACTTTAGTGGCAAGTGGAAAGATCAAACCTCTACAAGGGTACCAACCCAAGACGATCAATGCCAACCATGCCCATCACGAATATTGTGGCTATCATCAGCATAGCGGCCACACTACCGAGGGATGCTTCCTTCTCCGAAACATCATCCAAGATTTGATTGACAATGGGGAATTTACCGTGCGTGAAGAGCAACCGTGAAGCAATGAATGACTTAGGTTTGAAACGAGAAGGACTACAACGGCAAAGACGACGACAACAATCTCCGTTTCTCTTTCTCTACCTAGTAATAGGAATAAAAAAAAAAAAGAGTCAAAGTCCTCTTAAGTGTGCATTCAAGTTTTCTCTTGTCCCATGTCAAAGTTTGAATCAGTCTTCAATCAAATAAAAGACGTTCTTGTCCTCATACACTCTTCCAAGTTGTTCAATTTAATTCTTGGCAAATTGATGAAAAGATGTCTAAACGAGTTTTGGAACGAAGGCCATCACTTGAACGCCTAGGGGCTAAACATCGTGACGAAGGCGACAACATCAACGACAAATCCAAGACATCAAGTGTCAAAGAAAGATGGAGCAACAACCATGAAGAAATATCAAGCAATGTTTCAAAGGGGGATTAAAAAAAAAGAGCTCGCTAGGTTGAAATCCTCAAATCAACCTAGGAAAAAGTTAGAGCACAAAAAAAAAAAAAATCCCCCTCATTCAAAGAAGTTCACAACAACATCATTCCATCCACCAACAAAGGACAAAGCTACATCGACAACCAGCATGGCGAAAGGAGAATCCACAAGAACTACGGTGACCTGAGCCTCTACACTGGAGGAACGTAGGCAACCTGCGGGTCCGGTCTCATGCAAGAAAGAAGATATGTTTAGCCTTAATGCGTTATGGTGATTGGGCTTCATCTCGAACTTGTCAAGACATATTTTTAGGGGTCATTTGCCAATGAATTAATCACCAAAAAGATTGAACAACTTTCTTAGATTTGGAATCGCTTTGCGTTCTTTATCGAGTCTAGGAGCTTCTTATCTTTCAGCGATACTCCCAATTTCTTGCAATCAAATTGGGGCTTTCTTTCTCTTCTTTCTTAATGAATTACTTGCCTTCGTAAGTCATTCAAAAAATATATAAATACATGTCAATACTAGGGGCTACTTCCCTAGTTGAGTCAATGTCACTCATCATTAGTGACAAAAGGTCTCCACCGCAAAATCACATGTTTCTCATCCTCAGCTAGAGTCAATGCACACTTCCTCATCAATTGAGTCAAAAAAAAAATGAAGACACAAAAGAGATGTCCGCTAGATTGAAAACCTGAAAAGGCGGTCTAGGCAAAAAACAGGGTGCGTCATAAAAAAAATGAGAGAGTGAGAGAGAGAAGGGAAAGAGAAATGGAGATCCCGGCCTCTAAAGAAGACAAGTTATACATTGAATCTCCTCAACAAGTCAATTCCCCACTGAGTCAACTTCGTAATTGCAAAGGGCTCAACAAGACACGGTACAATCAAAGGTCGTTTTAGGTTATTGGCATAAGAGAGGTTGTTCCAACAATGTGCATTTTTGGGTTCATGTGAAAGAAGGCCCATCATTAAGGGGTACGAGGTTGCACAAATAGTCCCCAGTGAGTCAGTTGGTTTGGGCAGCAAATGGCAACAACGTGTGACTTAGTTTTCAAGCTTCTCCAAGCATGTGCCCCTACAGTATGCCAAAAGGCTTCCCGAGAAATGAAGTAGCTCTTGCCATGTGCTCTTATGTTTGTTCCCCCACACGAGGACGAGTCTCTTGCTCGACAAATGATGACGCCCTAGGGGCTATGTGACTCAAGAACGAGAACTTCTTTTGCTCCATTTGATAGGTAATGAGCCCTAGGGGTACGCTCAAGAAAGATGTGTGAGACTATCCTCAAAGTCTTCTCAAGAGGAATGTCTAAGGGCCTTCATGTCATGTATGCTTGTGCCTGTTCCCCCAATCAAGGATGGGCCTTTCTTGCTCTACTTACAATCGGTGACAGCACTCTAGGGGCTAGACTCAAGTTTGAAAGGCTCCCTCAGCAAAAATGCAATTCACTTCACCTCCCCCAATGGCGGCCCTAGCAAAGTCATGTGCAACATTTGAAACTTCCTCTATCAGTTTGGCACCGAAGGTCTCAAAGGGCTTCGCAATCTACAATCTTTTGAGCTACGGTGTTGCAGTAACCCGAGCAAAAGGTAATATTAGGGCTTCGCAATTGGAAATCTTTTTGGGAATGATACACGAGCAATTCAATGTGGGGAACAGTCTTCATGGAAACAAACAAGCTTCAAGGGTCTCTTGGTACTTCACGACAAAGGTCTTTTGGTTTAAAAGGAGGGCTCCGATGTTATGAATGAATTTGATGATTCTTATGTTGTGACTTACAATGAGGTTATGAAGAAAGTCTTAGAGAAAAGGTAAAAGATTCAATATGCTAAACTCTATCAAAACAGGGTTATAGCGGGAAATGCCATGGCCAATCCCAATGTTTCTGCAATTCAGCACCCCCTTCTCCAAGATCAAAAGAAAAAAGTGTGGCTCTTGCGCCTCAAGCACTAGTTGCATCCGAAGATCCGTCTTTAGTTCAACTCAAGAAGACTTAAGCAAGCATACCTATTCGGGGAACTTATCACACCAATACCTTACCATCCACGACCTCGACGGCACCACAAAGCATTACTGCATCTTTTGACATAAGCCCTCCGCCATTTGGGTACCGATCACAAGGAGGCCATTCATCTCCCCAGTAAGAGTAAGAAGGAGATCTCTAGCTTCCGCTCTCAATGCCGAGCTGATTCTAAGATAATTTGAGGGTTTTACATCGAATGGTCTTCACTTTCCACCATCTTGAAGCTCGCAAACAACAAGTACATAACATTTGGGGCGTTGCAATCTCTCGAAGCTTGGTATCAATAATCTCCTCTTGGGGCTTACTCACGTCAACAACAAAAGGCGATTCGTTTAAATAGGCCAAAAGCTAATTTATCTTGGGGCTTCACGAGTCACCCAAAGTTTGGCATTAAAGGCGTTCTAGGGGCTTCACAATCAGCAACCCCTTGGTATCTCAGCATCGAAAGTCTTTCGGAGCCCCATTACTGACAAATCTCTTGGGGCTAGACATCAATCTTCGTTGGGCACAGCAGCGACAACAGAATTCAAGTGACGCAATCCAGACTTCAACCAAACATGACTTGATCTTGGGTTGGCTTTACAAACACACAATGGTTAAAATGGTTCACCCACGAACTAAAAAAAAATGACAAAAAGATTTTTCTTTTTCTTACTTGTGCAAAAAAGCATGTGTTTCATTTTGCTTTGCTCCTAGCTTCTTCCCCAGCGTTCTCCATCATCCTTGAACTACGCTGGTCTGATTCTCTTTAAGGGATACGTAGGCAGCCTTTTGGCACGACCAACCCATCATCCAGAATGTCATCTCACCGACACTCCATCAAAGTACTAGCGACTCATCTTCATCAAAAGTGTCGATACCCTTCATCAAAGCCACAGCATCAGAAATCCATCCCGAATCAAGTGGCCATGGTAAGTGAAGGTACAAGCATTTGGACTCACAAACGGGTTTAGCCAACGGATTCATCAAACGGATTCACTAATAGATTCGTCAACAAGGGTTCACTAACGGCCTCATTCAAGGGTTCACTAACGGCCTCATTCAAGGGTTCACTAACGGCCTCATTCAAAGGTTCACTAATGGCCTCATCCAAGGGTTCACTAACGGCCTCATACAAGGGTTCCCTAACGGCCTCATTTAAAGGTTCGCTAACGGCCTCATTCAAAGGTTCACTAACGGCCTCATCCAAGGGTTCACTAACGGCCTCATTCAAGGGTTCACTAACGGCCTCATTCAAGGGTTCACTAACGGCCTCATATAAGGGTTCACTAACGGCCTCATTCAAGGGTTCACTAACGGCCTCATACAAGGGTTCACTAACGGCCTCATTCAAGGGTTCACTAACGGCCTCATTCAAGGGATTTACTAACGGATTCATTCAATGGTTCACTAACGGCCTCATACAAGGGTTCACTAACGGCCTCATTCAAGGGTTCACTAACGGCCTCATTCAAGGGATTCACTAACGGATTCACTAACGGATTCGTCAACAAATTCAACAAGCGGATTCACTAACGGATTCAGCCGGAAGATTTACCAACGGATCATGCCACCCCCTCTATCAAAAAAATTCGCTCACACAGGGAGCGCACCTCTATCTCTCGCAATTTAAACTCATGCTTTATTTTCTTTTTTTTTCTTTGTTGATGTCCTCGGCGGTTGTCTCTCTTTCGTCGACGCATTTTTCTTTGCAATCCATATCACCGAGGGGCTCTGTAGACACCCCGCCTTGGACCTCTCATGTCCCGATTGCATACACATTCTCTATCTTCCTCTTATCTGTTAAGTTTTGTTACTTTTCGTTAACTTTCGTTACATTCCGTTAAGTTCTTGACTTACTCCGTTAGTCTTGGACTTGACTAAGTGACAAATTCAACCTTGAGTCTTTGTTTACTTTGTTTTTGTTGACTTTCGTGACTGATTTCATTAGTTTCAGAGCTTAACTGCATAACGGGACCAACTTTTGAGCTAAAATATGGATTTTCTGAAAATGGGACGTGCGCGCCTTCGCCTTCCTCTATGGGAGGCATGCTCTTCCCATAGGGGGGGTGGGATGTGCGTGCATCCCACCTCCAGGATCCCAGATTTTGCCAAATTTCCCTCCTTTTCTGATTTGTAACCCCCAAAGCCATTATGCCTTGGCTTAATCCGGGGAAGGGCCATCTTTGTGACCACAAACACTTCCTTAACACCTATAAATACCTCTTCATTCCACCATGGAAAAGGAGGAAGGATTTTGACTCAAGAATACTGTAAAAAACACAAAATTTCATTTTTAAAAGGTGGTTACTATAGACAACTTTGGTTCTTCCCCCATTCAAGCACAAGGTACAATACCCACTCTCTTCTTCTAAAGTCTTAATTTTATAACTTCTCTTTATCAAGACTCTCTATTTGCTTTCTTCATCTCTCATCTCTTTTAATGTGTATGCAATCTCCATAAAATGGAATTCAACCAAAATGCCACTTCACTATTGAAGTTTGGCCAAGGTTACATTCCAACATTCTAAACTCCATTTTAATTTATCATTCATTCCTTAATGTAATTGTTTGATATGTAATCTTTAGCATAAATTTATAAATAAAATGATTCTCTTTTATTTCCCCTTTTCTTTACATTATAATTGTTAGCACTATTCAATAAAAGGACTTTTTACATTAGAACACCAATAGTAGCAAGACCCGCGTAGCGGGGCGAAGTCGGTGTTTAAGTACTTCCTACTCCGTCACCTAACCCCCGAACCCTTCTCTTCACGAATCTCTAGTTTTGTCATATTAAAATAGGCTATTTCTTTAGGTTTTTCTTATTTTTCCTCAATAACATAGGTGGCGACTCTACAAATTAAAACAAGTTAGACATCCTAGGATAATTCACCGCTCTAGCCAAGCCGTGGTTTTCCCGGGGTATCTACAGAAGGTTGTTTTCTAGGGGTGAGAAGTTGTGACTTATTCCTTGTTGATTGCAAAATTCTTCAACACCAGTATTTTCAAATTCAGTACCATGATGTGACTTTATTTTGACCACTTTGATGTTTTTGAGATTTTGAACTTGATTTATCAATTTGACTAGTTGACCAAGGGTTTCTGACTTGGATTCTAAGAGAATAATCCAAGAGAATCTTGTAAAGTCATCAACTATCACAAGTGAGTATCTTTTTCCTACAAAGCTTCTAGTTATGATTGGTCCAAATAAATCCATATGAATAAGTTCAATTGGTCTTTTTGTATCCAATCTAGTTTTGGCTTTAAAAGAAGTCCTTTGTTGCTTTCCACACTGACAAGCATTGCACAGTTTATCCTTTTTGAAGGATATCTTTGGAAGTCCTTTGACAAGATTGGAGGATGCAAGTTTGGCTATACTTTTGAGATTCAAGTGAGCCAATCTCTTATGCCAGAGCCATGCTAAATCAGATTGATTATAAGATAGTAGACACATGGCATTGGAGGATTGAGTCACTTCAAGGGATATGCAATACACATTTCCTTTTCTGAAGCCAGTAAGAATGATTTCATCTTTTGATTTCTTCACTTGATACAAGTTATGGGAGCACACAACATGAAATCCTTTGACACCGATCTGATTGATGCTAATCAAGTTGTGCTTGAGACCTTCCACATAAGAGACATTTGATAGAATGATGCTCTTTGTGATCAAGTCTCCATGTCCTTTGACGCTGGCTTGAGAGTTGTCTCCAAAAACAACATTAGGGCCATCTTTTGGAATAAAGTTCTACAGCCATCGCTTGTTGAAGGTTATGTGCCTGCTGCAGCCACTATCTAGGTACCAGACTCCTTTATTAAATTCCTACAAAACAAGTAAATACACATAAACATGGTCCCCTTTGAATTATATGTCCAGGTGGTTAGACACCCTTAGGGACCCAAACTTTCACAATTCTCTTAGGAAGGTTATTGTTCTTTGGGATAAAAGTTTTTTGCTTGAAGGAGTTTAGGTAAGATAGGATTTGGTATATATAGGGTGTCATTCTAAATTGTTGATGATGGTAGTTGTGATGAGGGTGGGGATTATATGACTTGGGTGAGGTATGGGCTTTAGGCAATCTTGAAGATTTGTAGTTTTGACCTTTTCTTCCTTTGTTTCTCCTTTGGTAGGTCTGCTGTTTTCTTGGAAATTCTTGATAGGTCTGCTGTCTTCTAGAGTAACTTTGATAGGTCTGCTGTCTGTAATTGTACTGACCAGATTGATTGTTTTTCCAAGTTTGAGATTATTTTGGAGGACTTGGGGTAACAATTTTGTTGATGGGGTTGGTCATTTGAACATTGCTACTAGATGCTTGATCATGATAGCTGACCTCCTTCATTTTTCCTTGAGCCTTGTATACATCCTATTTTGTTTGGACAGGATAGATGGGTTTTCTTACAGTCTTGTCTTCCATCTTGACAAGTAGCATTTTCTCCAGTTTTCTTTCACCCTCAGGTAGTTTGTATTCAATCATAGTTCGGTTGTTTGCACCTAGTCCAGTTTTGTCAAATGGATGCTTTTGAGTGTATAGGAAATGTGACATTGCTGAACTTGATTTGTTCCAAGACTCAATTTTTGTTTTGAATACTTGGTTCTCATCATTTAGTGCCTCTGTACTGAGGTTGATTTCTTTGAGTTGACTGCTAATGTGGAGGTGATTGTTTCTTGCATTGAAGACATCAGCATGGAGGTCTACTATCTCATCTACTTTCTGATTGTTCTGGTTTTGAAGAGAGAGGTTTTGGGTTTGAAGAAGGGTATTTTTTTTTTGTTTTAAGGATGTCTAGGTCCTTAGAAAATTGTAAATTTTCAGTTATCAAGACCCTAAGGCTTGATTCTTCTTTCTTTCTCTGAATAAACAAAGTACAAGATAAATTTTTAAGACCTTCAAGGTCAAGGTAATTAAAGTCACTTACCTCTTTTAGTTCCTCTGCAGCTGCAAGAGCTTCAAGTTCCTCTTCACTTTCTGAGTCATCTTCTTCATTTTCCATGAGACATATCATGGCTTCCATGTCATAGAATACTACATTGTTTTCAAGACTATCAAAGCCATCAAAGGCCAAGCACTGCCAGGTGGTAGGCTGGCAGCTTCGCCAGAAGCTATGAAGGGGGCCTCGCGTGTTCGAATTCTGATCGCTTTTACGCGAGAAAGGGGGACCACCGAGAGTTCTATATGCGAGGATCAAGAGAAGACAAGGCACTGAACAACTGAGAGATTCCTGACGTGAACGGACACTTTCTTTCTTTTTATGGTACTTCTCATTTCATAAACCCTCCCGAAATCCTGGTAGTAGCCCGCGTGGGACTATTCGCGGTTTGGGGTGCGCCTTTCGTCTGAGTCTAAGGAGTCGCTTTCATCATCACTGAATTTTGATAGGCCTTCTATCATGACCTGTTCCTTCTTTTTAACATGTTTGGCTTTGGCACAGTTGAAGCAATTACACCTAGAACTGTGTATGATATCTTTAGAATATGATAGCTTTTTCTTGGTTGAAAATTTTCTTGATTTCTTTGGTTTAGGACACTCTTGAGAGTAGTGACCTAACTTTTCACAGTTATAGCGACATCTTTCTTCTCAGTTTGGACTTGGTTAGAAGTAGATGTTGTGTTTCTTTTGTCAAACATCCTTTTTTGATGTTTCATAGCATTTTTAACAGCTATGGTTATCAGGCTAGGAATGTTTTCTTCAGTCAAGGGTTTGACTTCTGGTTTTTGAGACAGGTTGACTTTCTGAATAGCATTGCAGATTAGGGAATCAATGTCCTGTTGTGAGTAAGATTTTGGGGCTTCTTGTGCAGCAAGAGCCATGGTGTGAGCATTGGCTAAGGATGATGCTATGGTGGGTAATTTGATAGTCCCTTCAAGTTCATATGCTTCCAATTTTCCAAAGTATTGTTCAACAGTCGTGGTTGGCCATTCAATACCTTCTCTTATGGGTAGTGCTACTTTTTCATATTCTTGAGGGAGACATGAGAATATTTTCAAACATAAGTCTTGTTGATCTAGTTTCTTGCCATGATCTGACACTAGTCTAAGTAGATCTTCAAATCTGTCTTTGGCAGCACTAACTCTTTCACCGGTAGCAAACTTAAAATTGTCAAGTTGCCTTAATAGGTTATATAGGTTTTATGCTCTGACACTTGTGTGCTTAGTAAAATTGGTTTTGATTAAATCCCAGGCTTCTTTAGCAGTTTCAAATTTCCCAATTTCTTTGGCCAAAGAGTCATTAACACTTTTTTTGTAGAATGTTTTTGACTTTTTGATTAGCTGTTACTAAGTGTCTTTCAGTTTCAGTCCAAAGGTCTGGGGTTTTATATTTGTCATCTCCTCCATTTGTGTTAGCTTGAGTGGGTATTCTGACATCTTGATTAAGAACAAACTAGTTCCAAACACTGTTTGAATCAAGGTAAGTCTTTATTTTGGAAGAGAATATTTCAAAAGATCCACAGTCATCAACATGTGGAATGTCTTTCTCATTGTTTCTTCTGGGTTGAGGCATGATGTTAATGCTTCTGGATCCTTCACAAGATGTTAAGCTTGAAGACACTTAAGTCTTTTAGAAACCAGCTATGGTGCCAATTGAAAGAACCTGTTCTACTTATGCACTTAAACAGGTAAAAGGTTAGTTCACAAGAGGCCGACTATCTTGGCAGAGTAGGTCGACTATCTTGAGGTGCAGTGTGTGTATGTTGAGTTATGCAGCGGAATAATAATGAAATAAATAAAAGAAATGAATGAGTAAATCAAAAGTTATAAGTGTGTGAATAAGTGTGAGTAAATGAGACACAAATACAACGATGTAACGTGGTTCAGAGTATTGCAACTCTCCTACATCCACGCTTCACTGTCCTCAACAGTGAAGAAGCAATCCACTATAATACTTCGTCAAGAAATTACAATAAATTGCACGAAAATTCCCTCAGAATTTTCCAGCCTAATTAGCCTCACTAACTAAGCTTTGTACTTGTCGCAAAGCACACAAAAAGAAAGAAAAAAGTTTCACAAATGTGAGGGTTTGGATCTCTAAAATGGCTCTTATGTAGCTATGTGAGATCTATGTTTGCATATTTATTTTAGCACAGATTTATAAATATCAAGTGTGGTTTTACAATTGAGTTGCTTAAAAGCTTTAATCAAGTTGTATGAAAATGGCCAAGACAGAGGTGGTTGTCTTCAGCATTGTAGAGCTCCTTTTATAGGTCTTCAGTATATATCCGTTTGAGTTCCAACGGTCTTGAACATGTTGGAAATGCACATGTCAGTCATTAATCTTTGACTGGAGTAATGTTTGTGAACAGTGTTAAGTCAGGTTTGACTTTGACTGAGATGTGAGTTGGCAAGAGTGTTAAGGTTTGCTATCTTGAAGGTCAGTTATCTCGATGTGTCAAGATAGTAGACCTGTGAAGACTTGATGATTTCCAGTGTACTTCTTTGATAATCCATGATGAGTTCTTCATTATTTGTCAAAACACTTAGTTAAGAAACTAGGGTTCTAACACTATTCTAGCATAGGATCTTTCAGATTTCCTTTATTCTTCTTGTCGTGCCGCGTCTCACTATGATATAGATTCAATTTTAAAAATCTTTCCAAATATACTTGTGTTTGCCCCCACGATTCACGTGGTTATTTGTCTTGAAGAATGTATGATGTTAACTTGGTAATATCCTACCTCTATTTACTACTCGCACAAACATTGCTTGGGGCAATCTATGAGAGCATAGACCTGCATAACCCCTTTCGGGAAGGGTTAATTGAAATTTCGGGCCTAAAATCAAGGGGGTCTTTTAAAAGGGGCCCGATATTTTTTTTTTGCCCAAATCAGGGCTTGAAATTCAAATTTTTGGCCAGTTAAGGGATTTTTGACGATTTTCGTTAGAAAAGTCAGTTAAGTATCGTGTGCACGGCACGTGATCGACTAAATTGATGGATTTGTAATTGATATTAGATAGTATGGGATTTAGTGAAATTTATAACTCAAAAAACTAAAAACAATATATTAGGATATCAAAATGTAAAGGGTAAATTGCAATTTGGTTCCCGACATTTACAAACTTTTGCAATTTAGTTCCCAACAGTTTTTTTCGCCAATTGGTTCCCAACATTTACATTTTTTTGCAATGTGGCTATTAAAGTAGCTGGGCGTTAGTTTTCTAACAGATTTTATGTCATGTGACTAGCACATGACGTTTTAAGATATTATTAAAGCTACACATATCCGATTAATATGATTCTTCTTTTAAATTGAAGCTAATATTTAAATCTACAATATATATTTTTTTGGAAATTTATTGGGTAGTTGGATTATTTTTACATTTAATCTTAATTTTAAATATTAAAAAAATAGAAAACACGTAAAATATAATCTAAAAAAGATATTAGCCCAAATATGTTCCATATGAAATAAATTCTATATGTAGATTATCAGTTCGTAAAAAGCTTTGATAGAAAAAAAGGAAGAAGAAGAGGACGATGAATCGAGGGAAGAGTGTATGTGGAATGGGTGTTGCGGGAAAGTGGCAGAGGGTGGAGAAAAATAAACTTTAGGAAACATACATATAGAAATTACTTCATATGAAACATACTTGGGCTAATACCTTTTTTAGGTTATATTTCACGTGTTTTTATTTTTTTAATATTTAAAATTAAGATGAAATGTAAAAATATTTTAGGTACCCAACAAATTTCCAAAAAAAAAATTATGTTGTAGATTTAAATATTAGCTTCAATATAAAAAAAGAATCATATTAATCGGATATGTGTAGCTTTACGAATATTTTAAAACGTCATTTAAAACGTCATGTGCTAGTCACATGACATAAAATCGTTAGAAAACTAACGCCCAATTACTTTTATAGCCACATTGCAAAAAAATGTAAATGTTGGGAACCAATCGGCGAAAAAAAACTGTTGGGAACCAAATTGCAAAAGTTTGTAAATGTCAGGAACCAAATTGCAATTTGCCCAAATGTAAATATATATCCCTTAATCTTCAACCTTCTACACACCATCCGCCACCACCACCCAAAACCAGTACCACCATGTCGCCGCTTCCTTGCCTCCATCTTGCTGTCGCCACAACCATTATTCTTCCACTATAAACAAATTATACGCTTCACTTTTTTCCCAATCCAAGCAATAAAACCAGTGAAGTAAAGTGACACCAAATAACAATTACGCCCAATAATTAAACATCAACATAAAAAAAAAAATTCAAGATCAAAGATTAGGGTTTCTGAATTTGAGAGTTTGTAAGGTGTTATTCAATTCCAACTCCAAATCTAAACAAAATTTCAAACCCTAAAAGAGTTTTATTCATCCCAATTTTAAAAAATAACTTTGAACAACATAAACCGACTTGGTTAAATGGGACCCATACACTCAGGGCCCACACACCTAAAGGAATGTACCGAGAAGCCCATTCACAAATAAGCCCATAAAGATTGCGGCTAGGGCCGACATTAATTAGACCGAGCAGGCAGCCCTTGCCTAGGCCGAGTTAATGAAGCATAATCCCGGTCGGCCTCAATAACGAGCCGGGCTAGATGACGGGCCGAGTTACATCAGAAACCTCCCATTATCATATGGAGTCCCCATACAGAGTTCCACTACAACTCTAGCACTAAGAAACCTTATCTAAACGAGGATATCTCTTCTATAAGATAAGTGGGATATCACCATCCTTATGAGGAGTCTATCTCCAAGGAATATGAGTCCTAGATCAATACGGGCATTCTGGATTACTTGACAAGTCAGGACCCATTCACCCATGCCTATATAAACAGTCCTCCATACAGGAAACGGGTAATGAACTCTTTTGGCTCTAAACTATAGTCAATTGATTTCTCTTCATTTCATACACATTCCAAATTCTTACTCTCACGCCGGAGGGCCTTCGCCGGTGAAGCCCCGGCATAGTTTACATTTGCTTATTGTGAGCAGATCCGACGGGGAAGTTATCATTGCTGGATTTATCCGAACCGCTAGACGAAGGCTGATCCGGTACGTTTTTGGAAGCATCAGTTTGGTTCCATTGCCGGGAAACGTCCGATCAAAGAACTTCTTGTCTGGATAACTGGAATTTCCTCATGTCTGGAATTCGCACCGACGGTCGGGAGGCTAGTGTTACATCAGATGCTAATCTCAATCCGCCACCACCTAACGTGGAAAACAACAATGCTGCTTTGAATCAAGGTCTCCCGCCCCCTCCTCAAGGAGTCGGAATGCATACACGCTCCAGAGGGCCTCCACATGAGATTACTCAACAATTGGATGGAGAAGGCGAACGACTTCGCGCCCTCAGAATACCGAGGATGGCCCCTCTAGGTCGGCTCCAATTGATCGAAGGGCGCTATTGCAGCAAAATCTCTCAACCCTCCAGCAGCTAGCTGACACTTAAAGGGCTCTACTAGAATTTGACCCTGACCACTCCTTGGCACCCTTCTTCCAGCCCTCTGGCACTAGAGGAGCTCTGGGAGACAGAGAGAGGAGCAACCGTAGGGGAAACCCACGTACTGAAGACAGACGTCATCAGGAACCACGTGATGCACCCCCAGGAAACCGAGCTGCTCAACCAAGCCGACAAGAAGGCCGACTTGGCCCAGTTAATAATGGAGGAAGAGATATGAGAGATCAAATAAACCGGAGAAGGGAAGAAGAGGCAGAGTCTCCAGATGTAAGATTTCTCGGAGAAAGGCGGCGATGGGAAGATCAATGTCAAGCCCCACCAAGGCAGGCACCACCTCGCCGTACTCCACCAAGATGACCTCTAGAATATCTGGAGATAAGCCGAGTCACTGGAAGAGGCTGAGATAAAGAAAGAGAGAGGCCTAGGAGTTCTCATCGCAGCTCGGGGATAAGTAAAAGGCTTATAATAGACTTACAGGAGAGGCTGGGTAACATAGAAATGAACCAGGGGTGGAGAAAGCCCAGGAATGACTATGATGCAATGCGTCCATTCTCACAATGGATCAAAGATTCTCCACCTACTCACAAATTGAAATTACCTCAACTGGACAAATACTCTGGTAACTCAGATGCTTTGGATCACCTCCAATCCTTTGAGGCTATGATGGCACTGATGTCCAATCAGGATGATGTACTTTGCAAGGCCTTTGCCAGTGCGTTGACCGGGGCAGCCAGGTCGTGGTTCATGGACCTAGATAGAGTAAACATTGATTCCTTCTCTAAATTGAAATCAAGATACTTGGAATATTTCGCCACTGCAAGGGCAAGAAAGAAAAGGCTGTCAGACCTAGCATACATAGTTCAAGGAAAGAACGAGTCGACTATGAGTTTCTATAACAGATTCAGAAACTTAGCCGAATCGATTGAAGAGCGACTCACTGACCGGGAGATTATAATGTGCTTCACTAACGGGCAGAGATCAGACGATCTCACTTATGGTTGTCGATGAGAGAACCCCTCACAAAGTCTGATCTATATCATGTGGCTTATGCAACAACTACTGCAGAAGACAAAAAGCTGTTGATGCCTGGAGACCGAGATCGAGAATGAGGACGAGAGAGCAAGACGCCTCCTTCTGACTCGGCCCAGGTTACCAATGGAGGTGGAAACCGAGGGAAGAATAGAACGAGATCGACTGAGGTTTTTACCCCCCTCACAAAGCCAATCTCTGAGATATTGAACGTGGTGAATCTTCTTAATCCAAAACCCTCAAAGACAACTCAAAATTCCCTAGGGACACGAGCAAATATTGTGCCTACCACAGGGATAACGGGCATGAGACAGACAATTGCTATGCCCTAAAGAAAATATTGCAGAGATGGGTTGATCAGGGGAAACTTAACGAATTCATAGCAAAGAAAGGCAACAAGCGTCCAAGGGAGGACGAGAAGGAGGATGATCGAGAAGATAGACCACCTCGGGCAAGGCTGATTGGAGTAATAAGGGAGGAAATCCATTCAAACACCAAGCTAAAGGAGCAGATATATGAACTGAGCAAGGTCTATCACATCCCCCTTGGATTCACAAAGGGGAAGAAGTGATCAGCTTTTCTCCAAACGAGCTGGCCGGGAACAGGGCGATGAGAGAATAGCCACTGGTCATCACGGGCAGAATAGACAATTGTGAGTCAGATAGGCTCCTAATTGACTCGGGGGCCACCAAGGACGTGATCTACTACAAGACCTTCAAAGAAATGGATCTTCCGGACAGCATGCTGAAACCGTACAATGGGAGACTTAAAGGGTTCACGAACCACAAGGCCGAAGCAAAGGGACCGTAGACTTATTACTAGAAGTCGGTAAGTACCCTTACAGGGCCTCAGCCACAATTACTTTCATAGTTATGGATTTGGCCAGTGATTATCACGCCATTTTGGGCTCCCCCAGTCAATGAAAGTTGGGAATGGTTGCCTCCCTCCCTCACCAAAGGGTGAAGTTCCTAACCCCGGCAGGCATAGGCTGTATCCCCGGTGCCTCTAAACACTTTTTGGAACACGTGATGATGTCCAGAAAAGCAAAAATCAAAATGGAGATTGACACTCCTGAAAGGAACATCACCATATCAGCTCTCATCGGCGTGATAACAGTAGACATGCCTGAGGAATGGGTGGTACTAGACGATGACAATACTGTGACCGAGACCGAGGTAACATATGGGTTGGACGGATTTGGCTGTATCTCCATGAACACAGCTTTGGACGAGCCGAGTGGCTCAACCCTCACCCTCGTCCCAAGCTTAGGGCCATAATACCCAACCACATAGACGCCAAGATAGATAGAGTCCTAGATATGGAGAATTTGAGCCTAAAAGGCAAAGACAAGGAGAAAGTCAAACAAATCATTGTGGAAACCTTGAAGTTCAGGGACGGTCCTGAGCTAAAACTAGTTGACCAGCTAGACGAGGTCATTATCAACCCCGACTACCCGGAACAGAAAGTACGAATTGGGAAACAACTTCCCCCGAAAGAAAGAGAAGAGCTTATCAACCTGCTCAAAAACAACCTAGACGTGTTTGCATGGAAGGTGGAAGACATGGTTGGAGTTAAAGAGGCCATTGCTCTCCACAAACTGGAGGTCGACCAGTTTTTCAAACCGGTCAAGCAGGCACGAAGGGCCTTCTTCACAGATAAAGAAAAAGCAATCGAGGTCGAGGTAGATAAATTGCTAAAAGCCGGTATCATCAGAGAAGCAACATACCCCTAATGGCTAGCTAATGTCGTCATGGTTAAAAAGAAGAATGGTATGTGGAGGATGTGCGTCGACTTCACCGACCTCAACAAGGCTTGCCCAAAAGATAGCTGACCCCTTCCAAGGATCGACAAGCTGGTCGATTCAATTGCTGGACACCAAACTCTGAGTTTCCTTGATGCCTATTCAGGCTACCATCAAGTCAAGATGGCCAAGGACGATATCGAGAAGATAGCATTTCAGGCAGCTGGGGGAATCTACAGCTATGTAATGATGCCATTCGGGCTCAAAAATATCGGGGCGCCTTATCAGAGGATGGTGAACAAGATGTTCAAATCCCAGATCGGCAAGAATATGGAGGCCTATATCAACAACATGGTAATCAAGACCAAGTCAGGAAGTCACGTCCCAGATTTGACCGAGACCATAAAGAACTTAAAGGCCAATGACATGAAGCTCAATCCCAATAAATGTGGATTCGGGGTCACGGCAGGCAAGTTCCTCAGATTCATGGTATCGCAGCGAGGCATAGAGGCAAATCCGGAGAAGATCCAGGCTCTTGTCGACATGAAAGAGCCGACATGTGTGAAGGAAGTTGAAAGGCTAAATGGGAGAGTAGCCACCCTGGGAAGGTTTATCGCCAAGTCGGCAGAAAAGCCACTTCCATTTTTCAATGCTTTGAAGGGGACTAAGGATTTTGCCTGGACCCCAGAGTGCTCGGCATCGTTCCAACAATTGAAAGGCTACTTGGGTACTCCTCTATTACTTAGCAGTCCAATTATGGGAGAGACGCTATCTGTATTCCTTGCAGCAACAGATAGAGCCATGGCGGCCGTGTTAGTGCGAGAAGATAACGGGATTCAGAGGCCGGTTTACTATGTGAGTAAAGAATTATCAGAAACCAAGTCCCGATATTTTAATGCAGAGAAGATAGCGTACGCCTTGGTGATAGCTGCCAAAAAATTACGCGCATATTTCTCCTCTCATCCCATAACGGTTTATGCCGACGCGCCACTCAGAAAGATACTTCATAAGATTGATAGTTCAGGCCGTCTACTCAACTGGTCCATCGAACTTACCAGTTTGATATCACCTATAAACAGAGGAAGTCACTATTGGCACAGCCTCTAGCAGATTTCTTAGTCGAGACCGCGTTCCCAAGCAAATATACGCCGACAAACAGGAAGAGGAAATTCCCCATGGATAGAGAACCTCTAGAGGAACTGCCCAGTGACTGTTGGGTCTTATACACAGACGGGTCGACGACGCAAGAAAGGAGCGGAGCCGAAGTCTATTTAACAAGTCCAGGCGGTGAACATGTAGCCCGTGACTTCATCAGGTTCAAGTTCCCAGCCTCAAACAACCAGGCCGAATATGAAGCTTTGATCTTGGGGATAGAAAGAGCAAAGTTCTTCGGTGCAAACAAACTGGTGGCCTACAGTTACTCTCAACTCGTGGTAAACCAAGTAAAAGGGGAGTACAACATCGAGAACAACATGTTGAAAAAGTACAGAGACCTCGTCCTCAACATGACTAAAAATATGGAGTTCTGGGAAATCAGGCAAGTAGGACGAGAGTACAACCAAGAGGCCGACTTGTTATCCAAAATGGCCACATCAGAAGAGACAAATCCCTTGATTATCTACACCGACCAACCTGCTTACGAGAGGCTGGAGATCCTAATTCTTGATGACGAGGAAAGAACATGGATTGAAGACTACAAAAACTACATCGAGAAAGGAAAGCTACCAGATAATGAGTTAGCAGCCAAAATGATAAAGAAGAAGACGGCCAGATACATAGTGTGGAATGATATCTTATACCGTAGGTCGTTCTCCAAGCGCCCCTAAGATGTGTCTCCCCCAAGGACACCGAGAAACTTCTGGCCGAGGTACATGAGGGAGTTTGCGGAGGACACCCGGGGGCTAGAACTCTTGCTGATAAAGTAATCACGCTCGGTTACTACTGGCCGAACTTAAGAGAGGATGCCCAGGCCTATGTAAAGAAGTGTGACAAGTGCCAACGCTTCTCTGACCTACCTAGAGTGCCACCGGTAGAACAGAGTCTGATTATACCAACATGGCTGTTCGATATGTGGGGGGTCAACATCATTGGGCCTTTTCCTTTGGCCAAAGGGAGCAACAAGTTTGTAATTGTAGCAGTCGACTATTTCACCAAGTGGGTGGAGGCTAAACCCTTGGCAAAGATCACAGAGTAGAATGCTATCAACTTCATTCACGACGACATATGGTGTCGGTTCGGGGTCCCTCATTCTATTGTGACCGACAACGGGCTCTAGTTTTCTGATGCTTTTACTGTGGAATTAAACAGGCTAGGAGTGAAGCATAAAAAGTCATCAGTCAGTCATCCTCAAGGTAATGGGCAAGCCGAGACAGCGAACAAGTTGATACTAAGAGCCCTAACCAAGAGTCTGGAAGGAATCCAAGGAAAGTGGCTGAACGATCTGCCCCTTGCTCTATGGGAAGTTTGTACAACCACTCGGGGGCCGACTGGGGACACTCCCTTTGCACTAACTTATGGATCAGAAGCTATGGCGCCAGCCGAGATGGCCTTACCTACCTTCAGAGTAACCAATTACGACGAGGTCATCAATGAACACAATCGGTTGTTAGACCTAGACTTGGTTGAGGCAAAAAGGCTGACCGCTCAGCTTAGAATGATTAACTACAAGCAAAGAACCAAGTCTATCACGATAGCAAAGTAAAGAAGAGAGTTTTTGAAGTCGGTGACTGGGTGCTCAAAAAGATCGAGTTGACACACTTGAAGGCTCAACAAAACAAGCTCTCTCCGAATTGGGAAGGTCCCTACATCGTAACCCACATCATCCAAGAAGGGACCTACATGCTCAAAAGTCCGGAAGGAAAAGAGCTAAAACACTCATGGCATTCGGAGCACTTGAGAAAGTACTATCAGTAATACTTCGGCACCCTATCTATCTTTTATTGCTTTCTAGATTAGATTTTTGAGCACTAGTTTTTAGCTTCTGATAGCTTAAATAGTCATAGTTTGATTTCATCAATGATGTTTCCTTTTATTACATCATTTATTTCACATCACATACACCAAGCATGGTTTAAGCATTACTTAAAAATGCCAAGATCATTATCAAGAGCACTTACGCCAAACCTCTGAGCCTAATTTCAATAATTAGCATGACCACGGCACGCATAACAAGCTTCTGAGGTAAGGCTATAACGACTCAAATCATGACAATTTGAACCTAATTTTGACAGCTAGTCCTCTCAAATTTGGGTAAGACTATGACGTCTGAGCTCCCACGACAATTTGAGACTAGTTATGACAATTAGTTCTTTCAAATTTAAACAAAACCGAGCATCTAACGCTCGTCACGGCCCGTAACGGTAAACGACCACGGCCTACAAACATAGCCCGAACCGGCTACGAAACATCAAGTCATTTTAGACGGTGTCATGACATGTCAAGCCGAGATCAAGAGACATGAACAAATGATGATATAACACACACTTGACTACACAAGTCAAGAAAACAAGTGATAATATACGCCTCAAACAGAAGTAGACATATCCTTGAATACAAAAATAAAACAACAATGTCTACACCCCCTAGATAACATTGGGCCTCGAGCATACAAATACAAGATGCAAAAAGTAAGTGTTTGCAGCCAAACCGGTTCACGAAAACAAATTTCAAAGTTCGAACTAATCAATATCGGCATCAGCCTCCTCCTCGACCCTAGCAATCAGATCATCAAGATTCCCTTCTTCAACTGGCGGAGGGACCTATGGTGGATTACCTGCCTTGTGATCTCGGCTCTGAATCACTCTAAAGCCTTTATCATAATACAGAATTAAGGAATGAGCAGCCCGAGCTTCCACACCGTAGGCATCCTGGCTATAAAGATGAGCAAGCTTATCTAGAGTTATATCAACTTCGGGGTCGGTCCAGAGAAGATGAGATAGGTTTGACCAAGCATCATTATAGGTGGTGCCGACTTCATCTTGAACCGTCGCCTTCATTGCAGGACCTTTCTTGAAAGCTTCTACTGCTCGCGTCTCTCCACCCGGTATGCTTTCTTCCAGCAGGGCAAGCCTCTCCTCAGCAACATTCTTCTCCAACATGAGACCCTCAGCCCATTGATGCTCTTTCTCAAATTCGGCCTTTGCCGCGTCAATCTCCTCCTTAGCTGCTTGAACCACCGCCTCGGCCCTCCGAACCGTCTCATCAGCCTTTGTCGACTTATCCGCCGCTTTCTTCAGCTCAGCTTCAAACGAGACCTTCTCCCTCTCAAGGGCTTCCACCCTTTCCTTCAGCTCGGCATTAGAAGCACGGAGAGGCTCGACCTCGTCTTCACACTTCGTGGCGTTACTTATGGTGAGTTGCATCAAAGCATACTTATGCTGAGCTATAGATGCAAGCTGTAAAGGTAAAATCAAGTCGTCAGAAGCAGCACAGTCAAGGTCACCGAACAGTCAAATAAGACACAAAAATACCTCACTGATAAGTAGGCCCTTGCGGTTCCAGAGCTTTGTAGAGGTCGGCCTGGTGTTTACCAACCTTTGAATAGTTCGCTGGTTCATGGCTCTTTTGATAACGGAAGCACCAAGCTTGAGGGCAGGGCCGAAACGAATGGAGTCTTCAATATCCGCCATTATCACCACATTTCCAAGGGCGTTGGCCAAATCATTGACCTCGGCTTCAGTAGGACCTGAGGCAGAAGCCGACCCGTGAGTCGAATGAGTTCTCTAGGACGGGGGCTCTAAACCACCCTCAACTACCTCTGACGGCTTCTTCCTCCGAAGACCTGCCTGGTTAACTTCCTCCTCAACGTGCTGGCTTTGACTATGGCCCTGCAATGGATCAACATTCTCTACCTCGGCCTCCTTTTCGATAACCTCGAACTTATTCTCTTCCCTTCCAGCTTCAACTTGGATGACAGGGGGACCGGTAGGAATGTCAGCACCTCCTTTGGCCTGCAACACCTCATGCCTAGCCGCCATGTCAGTATGACGTCTCTCAACGCCACGGGTACGTGAAAACTGTTTCTTTCGTCTCGCCGCCATTACAGGATCAAGTTCTTCTTCATCAATGATCTGGAGGTCCTCCATTGAAAGATCTGCATGAGAAGAAGAGTTAACAAGATATCTGGAAAAATGAGGTAAAGTCAAAAAGTGCAAAAATACCAAGCATAGAAGGGAAATTACATCCTATAATATCTTTGGCCTTGAGACACTTGTCAACCTCGGTCTTGCACACAAGGCAGTCAAAATGAAAAAAAGATCAGGATGAATCACCCAATCTGGGAATCGATTACCTCTCTCCACCACAACTCTCGGCCTAACGCCACCAATCAGCCCCCTGTAGATACCCCGGGGGACCACGGCTTGGCTAGAGCGCGTGAATTACCTAGGATGTCTACTTGATTTTAAGAGTCGCCACCTATGTTTTAGATGAACATAAGAAAAACCTAAAAAGATCCAATTTTATATACAAAACCAGAGATTCGGGAAAAGATGGGTTCGGGGGTTAGGTGACGGAGTGGGAAGTACTTAAACACCCACTCCGCCCCACTTACGCGGGTCTTGCTACTTTTGGTGTTCTAATGCTAAATGTCCTTCAATTAAATAAATAGTGCTAACAATTATAACGGAAAGAAAAGGGGAAAATAAAAGAGAAATAAAAAAAGAATTGTTTTATTTTATTAATTTATACTAAAAGATTACATGTTAAACTATTCTAACAATTATAATAAAATAAAAGTGGGGGAATTTAAAGTAGAGTTGGAATGTAGGGAGATAACCTTAACTAACTTCAATATGTTAAGTAGTCATATTGGTTATGTCCCATTAATGGGGATTGCATACATTCAAGAAGAAGAAAATAGAAGAAAAATGAAGTTGTACCTTAAGAAGAGGACTTCAAATGTGGACTTGAAAATGGTGTTTTGTTGTGGAGAAATTGTTGTAGAACAATTTTATGTAGAGTCTTGTTACGAAGAACTCTTGTTGGGAGAATTTGTGTAGAGAATTGTGTATAGTGTGTGTATAGAGAAAATTCAAGTCTAAAAATGAGGTCCAAGGTCCCTTTCTAAGGTAGAAGAAGATGTCTTTTATAGGTAAAAATAGGAGGGAAAGTTTGGAGGGAAATTGGTCAATCCTTGTGAGATGGAATTGACCAATCACAAATAAGATAAATAAAATAATAAATAAATAATAAAGAGAAAATCAAATAATAATAAAAAGAATATTTTGTTTTTATGAAGAATGGCTAGAATAAAGGATTTGGGAGTTATGAAATAAGGGGGAATGAATGTGGATGTAAAAAGGAGGTGTTTGTGATCAAGAAGAGATTTTCTAAATAAGAAAATGGAGGGAAAAATGGTGCTATCCGTTACTGCCAAAGCGGGAAGCGCGCGGGTCCGGCCTATTGGACCAAACGCGCGCGCGACCCATTGACGGTGCCGGAAGCGCCCACGGGTTAAAATGACAGAATGACTCTAAAAGTTAACTCTGTTATGCAGTTTAGTCCAAAACTAACAGAATCAGTTAGGAACTTAACGGAAGTAACAGAAATTAACAAAAACAAGTTAAATAAAAATACTATGTATGCAATCGGGGTGAGAGGTCCAAAGCGGGGTGTCTACATAGCCCCTCGGCGACGTGGATTGCGAAGCAAAACGCGTTGACGAAAGAAAGACAACCGCCGAGGACATCGACAAGAGAAAACAAAGACTCGATAAAGCAGGAATTTGAAATTACAAAGGATAGGAGTGCGCTCCCTGTGTGAGCGGCTTTCGCGGATGGAAAGGGTGTGGTGGCTTGAGGCGGCCCACCACGGCCACAAAATTTTTAAAAAAGGTGTGGTGGCATGAGGCGGCCCACCACGGCCACAAAATTTTAAAAAGGTGTGGTGGCTTGAGGCGGCCCACCACGGCCACAAAAATTTAAAAAAGGTGTGGTGGCTTGAGGCGGCCCACCACGGCAACAAAAATTTAAAAAGGTGTGGTGGCTTGAGGCAGCCCACCACGGCCACAAATTTTTAAAAAGGTGTGGTGGCTTGAGGCGGCCCACCACGGCAACAAAATTTTAAAAAGGTGTGGTGGCTTGAGGCGGCCCACCACAGCCACAAAAATTTAAAAAGGTGTGGTGGCTTGAGGCGGCCCACCACGGCCACAAAATTTTAAAAGGTGTGGTGGCTTGAGGCGGCCCACCACGGCCACAATTTAAAGAAAGAGGGGAATTTTGAAATTGTGAAAGATGGGGGTGCGCTCCCTGTGTGAGCGGCTTTATTGATATAGAAAGGATATGGCGGGATCCGTCTTGCTGAAGTGGGATCCATTTGGTGATACGGGGTCCGTTTGCTGGTGCGGGATCCGTTTGCTGGTGCGGGATCCGTTTGCTGAAGCGGGATCTGTTTGCTGAAGGGGATCCGTTTGCTAAGGCAGGATCCGTTTGCTGATGCGGGATCCGTTTGCTGGTGCGGGATCCGTTTGCTGATTACGGGATCCGTTTGCTGATTGCGGGATCCGTTTGCTGAAGCGGGATCCGTTTGCTGATGCAAGATCTGTTTGCTAGAGGCGGGATCTGTTTGCTAAGGCGGGATCCATTTGCTGATGCGGGATCCATTTGCTGAATGCGGGATCTGTTTGCTGGTGCGGGATCCGTTTGCTAATTGCGGGATCCGTTTGCTTGCTAATTGCGGGATCACTGTGGACCAAATTGCTGTCTAGAGCTGCAGTTGCTGTTGACTTTATTGTGGGGATGCGGGCATGGTTGACTATGGACCATTTTCTGCTGTGGATGAAGTGCCTTGAGTAGCGAATGCTTTTGACTTCGTGGTGGTACCTGTTATGTGTGTGCTTGGCAGGTATATGTGTTTGTGCAACGCATGAAATGTGAAATAAAGAGAGAAATTGTGCTCGTGGTGCAATGTGATTTGAAAGCAGTTTTGCATGAGAGGGAAGTAAAGTGATTCTGTGTGTGAAGTGATTTTTGAAAGCAGAGATTGCTTGAGATGAATGATGTTCATACCTTCACCTACCATTGCCGCTTGATTGGGTTCGTGATGTTGTGGTGGTGGATGCCTTGATGTCCATGCTTTGGAGAATGATGACGTTGGTGATGATGAATTGTTCTTGCCTTTGATGGAGTGTCGGCGGGATGGTGTTCTGGATGACGGGTTGGTCGTGCCAAAAGGCTGCCTACGTATCCCTTTAAGAGAATCAGACCAGCGTAGTTCAAGGATGCTGGGGAGGAAGCTAGGAGCAAAGCAAAGTAGAGCACATACTTTTACACATAGAAGGAGAAAAAGAAAAAGAAAAAGAAAAATCTTTTTTTTTTTTTTTAGATTAGAAGGTAAAGAATATGCACCCACGTGAGAAAAAGATTTTATTTTTTTTTAGTTCGTGGGTGAACCATTTTAACCATTGTGTATTTGTAAAGCCAACCCAAGATCAAGTCATGTTCGATCGAAGTCCGGATTGCCTCGCTTGAATGTTGTCGCCGCGGTTCCGACGAAAATTGATGTCTAGCCCCAAGAGATTTGTCGTTTATGGGGCTTCAAAAGACTTTCGATGCCGAGATAAGGGGTTGTTGATTGAAAATCCCCTATAATGCCCTTGATGCCAATCTTGCATAGCCCTATGATAAATCGCCTTTTGATGTTGACGAGAGCAAGCCCCAAGAGAAGATTATTAATACCAAGCTTTGGGAGATTGCTAAGCCCCAAATGTCATGTGGGCTTCGAGATGGAGGGATGTTAAGACCTTTTGATGTGAAGCCCCAAATCGGCTTAGCTTTGTATTGAGAGCGGATGCCACATCGGGTAGGACTCTTGAAGGTGATCTCCTTCTTTCTCTTGCTTGGAGATGGATGGCCCTTTTTGTGGTTGATACCCAAATGATGGAAGGTCCATATTTAAAATGTAGTACGGTCTTCGGGAGACGTCCCGTGGGAGATGGTGATGTTGTTGCAGATGATAAGGTCTTGGTGTGATAAAGTCTCGAACGGTATGTTTGCTCGAGTTTTCTTGAGTTGAACCGACGGAGGATCTTCGGATGCAGCTTGTGCTTTTGATCTTGGAGAAGGGGGTGCTGTATTGCAGAAACATTGGGATTGGCTGTAACTCTGTCTCTAGAGTTAACATATTGGCATTGCCCGCCATAACTCAGCCGGGTGAGTCTAGCATATTGAATCTTTTTCTCTTTCTCTAAGACTTCCTTCAGAATCTCGCTGTGAGTTCTAACAAGAATCATCAAATTCATTCATATCATCGGAGCCTTCATTTAAAACCAAGAGGCCTTTTGACTGGAAGTGTTGAGGGACCATTGAAGTTTGATCCCTTTCATGGAGCCATAAGACTACTCCCAAATTGCACTGCTCGGGTACCACTGCCCAAAAGCTTGTTAATTACGAAGCCCCAATATTGCCCTTTGCTTGTATCACTGTAATGCCGTAGCCCAAAAGATTGTAGATTGCGAAGCCCCTTGATACCTTTCGGTATAGAGCTTCAAATGTTGCTGGGGACATTGAAGTGAATTGCTTCTTGCCGAGGGAGCCTTTAAGACTTGACTGTAGCCCCTAGAGTGCCATCATTGATTGCGAGAAAGGTCCATCCTTGATTTGGGGAGCGAGCACGGGTACACATGACAAGAGGGCTCTTTGACATCCCTTTTGAGAGACTTTGAGGATAGTCTCACACATCTTTCTCGAGCATAGCCCCTAGGGCTTATTGATTGTCAAATGAAGCAAAAGAATCCCTTGTTCTTGAGTCACATAGCCCCTAGGGCGTCACCATTTGTTGAGCAAAGAAAGAGTGACTCATCCTCGTGCGAGGGAACAAACATGGGAGGACATGGCAAGAGCTACTCCATTTTTCGGGAGCCTTTCGGTGTACTTTAGAAGCACCTACTTGAAGAAGCTTTGAAAACTGAGACACATGTTGTTGCTATTTGCTGCCCAAGCCAATTGACTAGCTAGGGATTATTTGTGCAACCTCGTGCCCTTTTATGATGGGCTCGTTCTCGGATGGGTCTTGGTTACTACGGGCCTTTTTTTCATGAACCCAAAAATGCACACTACTGGAGAATGATACCGATAACCCAAGACAACCTTTGATGGTGCCATATCTTGTCGAGCCTTTTGCAATCCCGAAGTTGACTCGGTGTGGAATTGATTTGTTGAGGAGATCCAATGTAGAGCTTGTGCAGTTGTCTTCCTTAGAGGCCGGAGATCTCCATTTCTCTTTCCCTTCTCTATCTCACTCTCTCTTTTTTTTTATGACGCACCCTATTTTTTGCCTAGACCGCCCTTTCGGGTTTTCAATCTAGCGGGCATCTCTTTTGCGTCTTCTTTTCTTCTTTTTTTTTTTTTTTGACTCGATTAATGAGGAAATGTGCATTGACTCTGGCTGAGGAGATAAGACATGTGATTTTGCGGTGAAGACCTCTTGTCACTAAAGATGAGTGACATTGACTTGACTAGGTAAGTGGTCCCTAGTATTGACTTTGTATATATTTGTTGAATGACTCACGAAGGCAAGTAAGTCATTAAGAGAGAAGAGGAGGAAAGCCCCAATTTGATTGCAAGAAACTGGGAGTATCGTAAAAAGAATAGAAGCCCTAGACTCGACAAAGAACGGAAAGTGATTCCAAATCTAGGAAAGTTGTTCAATCTTTTGGTGATTAATTCATTGGCAAATGAATCGTACAAAGATGTCATGACAAGTTCGAGAGGAAGGCCGATCACCATAACGCGCTAGGGCTAAACATATCTTCTTTCTTGCATGAGACCGGACCCGAAGGTTGCCTACGTTCCTCTAGTGTAGAGGTTCAGGTCACCGTAGTTCTTGTGGATGCTCCATTCACCGTGATGAATTGTTGCTTCGTCGTGATTGTTGTCGATGTTGCTTCGTCCTTCGTTTGGTGAAATGATGTTGATCATTGATATGAATTTCTTTGAATGAGGGGGGATTTTTTATTTTATTTTAATTTTTTTTTGTGCTCTAACTTTTGCCTAGATTGATTTGAAGAGTTCAACCTAGCGAGCTTTTTTTTTTTTTTTTTTTTTTTGAATCCCCCTTTGAAACATTGCTTGATTTTTCTCCATGGTTGTTGCTTCACCTTTCTTTGGCTTGATTTTGCCGTTGATGTTTTGATGTCTTCGTTTGATGCCGTCGTTGATGTTTAGCCCCTAGGCGTTCAAGCGATGGCCTTCGTTCTAAAACTTGTTTAGACATCTTTTCATTATTTTGCCAAGAATTAATTGAACAACTTGGAAGAGTGTATGAGGACAAGAACGACTTTTATTTGATGACTCAATGGACTCGAACATTGAACATAGGACGAGAGAAAACATTAATGCACACTTAAGAGGACTTTTGACCCCTTTTTTTTTTTAATCCTATTTCTAGGTAGAGAAAGAGAAACGGAGATTGTTGTTGTCAGCCTTGTAGCATGATCTCTTGTTGAAACCCCATTTCAAATCTGAGCCTCTTCCTTGATGAGTTCTTGCATGCTCTGACTTTTTAACTGTTGTTCTTCACCCACGGTAAATTCACCATTGTCAATCAAGTCTTGGATGATGTTGCGGATGGAGAAGCAATCCTCGGTGAGGTGACCGCTGCATAGGTGATAGTCACACCACTTGTGGTGGGCATGGTTGCGACGCAATGGTTGTGGTTGCTTGTACCCTTGGAGAGGAGAAATTTGTCCCTTTGCTTTGAGATTTTCATAGGCCTTGGTGGCGGTCATACCATTGAAAGGGGTATAGACACGGTCGTTGGTGGCACCTTTGTGACTTTTGAGGGGTGAGCCACTTGAGAATGCTTTACCGTGGACCTTTGCCTTGTTGTCGGTGAGCTCTTGCAAACGAGCCTTAAGTTCGGACACTTCTTCCACGTGAATTTTCCTCTCGAGATCAAGACGGTCTTGCCACAAATCATCCTTGCGGCGGGCATCCTCGACAAGTCTATCCATTTGTTCCCCCATGGCTCTTATTATGTTGAAGAGCCTTTCGTTGGACACGGAAGTATTCTCACCCTTGTTATTGTTGCAGTTGGAAGCCATTGGACCTATTGAGAGAACACGGTCGATCTTAGGTTGGCCCCACAAATACATTTTGAGTAAAATAAATTCACCCACAAACAAAGGAAAAAGACTCAACCACATAAGAAAAATGACTCTTTTTTTTATTTATTTACAAAATTCGGAAGGACGTGGTCCTTTTTGGGGTTTCTAGAAAAATAGTGGAATCGTCACACTAGTATATAGACCTTCTCGCGGTCCCATATACTCATCGGATTCCACCACGCTTGTGAATCCTACATGTGTCGGGATTAAACTAAATTAATGTAGTAAAGCATACATGCGGGGACGGATGTTTATTTTCGTCCATAATAACCACTTGGGGACGGAGTTTTATTTCATCCAAAACAACGAGTGGCATGTATGATTTGAAGACATTAGTTTAGGGAAATCTCGGCACATGGAAACCGACTTGAGTCACGGAGTGTTAGACCCTAGACTAGAATTGTGTGGCTTGTGGTCGGCTAAAGAGAGGCTTAAAGGTCACCCCCGGCATGTAGTCGTGAACTACGCCACGGGCTGAGGTTTACCGCTTCGGAAGAGTCAAGGTCGAGTGGAGCTTGAAACTTCCTAGGACGGGCCTCGACGGGTTTGGGGTTGGACTTGTGCGACTCAATGGTGACCAGTTGATAAGAATTGTGCGCATAGTGTGAGGTCTAACAAGTGACAAAATAATTTTTTTTCAAAGGAAATAAAAAAAAAAAAAAAAAACAAATAAGCACGTAATTTACAACTTTCGAATCACCCGTGTGACCGACAAAAATAAAACAGAGAATTAAAAGATAGTTTTGTGCAGGCCCGATGCCCACACACTGTCAAAACTGCTCTGTTCTGTGCACTGTTTCTGTTCTGGAGAATTTCCCAGACGCGCGCGCTTTGGGCTTTGCGGATGGGAGGCGCGCGCCTTAGGCACTAGCGGGCAGAGGCGCCCGCTTCTGGGCAGTACCTGCAAATCAGTGGGTTCAAGGGATTGCCTTGACCCTAAATTATAGAACTTTTCCCCTGCAAACATTGTTAGCACAGAAACATGGAATTTGAAGGACGAGATGGGAGGCGGGCGATTCTGGTTCAAAGGGTCGGACGCGCGCGCGTTAGGCCAAGACGGCCGAAGGCGCGCGCTTCCTACCCTTTTTACCAGAATGCCCAGAAAACAGAATAAAAGAACACCAAAAGATGAAAACGCAAGTTTAACCCTCTATCATCCCCAGCGGAGTCGCCACTGTAGATACCCCGGGGGACCACGGCTTGGCTAGAGCGCGTGAATTACCTAGGATGTCTACTTGATTTTAAGAGTCGCCACCTATGTTTTAGAGGAACATAAGAAAAACCTAAAAAGATCCAATTTTATATACAAAACCAGAGATTCGGGAAAAGATGGGTTCGGGGGTTAGGTGACGGAGTGGGAAGTACTTAAACACCCACTCCGCCCCACTTACGCGGGTCTTGCTACTTTTGGTGTTCTAATGCTAAATGTCCTTCAATTAAATAAATAGTTCTAACAATTATAACGGAAAGAAAAGGGGAAAATAAAAGAGAAATAAAAAAAGAATTGTTTTATTTTATTAATTTATACTAAAAGATTACATGTTAAACTATTCTAACAATTATAATAAAATAAAAGTGGGGGAATTTAAAGTAGAGTTGGAATGTAGGGAGATAACCTTAACTAACTTCAATATGTTAAGTAGTCATATTGGTTATGTCCCATTAATGGGGATTGCATACATTCAAGAAGAAGAAAATAGAAGAAAAATGAAGTTGTACCTTAAGAAGAGGACTTCAAATGTGGACTTGAAAATGGTGTTTTGTTGTGGAGAAATTGTTGTAGAACAATTTTATGTAGAGTCTTGTTACGAAGAACTCTTGTTGGGAGAATTTGTGTAGAGAATTGTGTATAGTGTGTGTATAGAGAAAATTCAAGTCTAAAAATGAGGTCCAAGGTCCCTTTCTAAGGTAGAAGAAGATGTCTTTTATAGGTAAAAATAGGAGGGAAAGTTTGGAGGGAAATTGGTCAATCCTTGTGAGATGGAATTGACCAATCACAAATAAG
Source organism: Campanula takesimana (assembly GCA_026119855.1). Lineage (NCBI taxonomy): Eukaryota > Viridiplantae > Streptophyta > Magnoliopsida > Asterales > Campanulaceae > Campanula > Campanula takesimana. Next base: position 503,156 of record JAOWBW010001239.1, on the reverse strand, counting down.
ATAAATAAAATAATAAATAAATAATAAAGAGAAAATCAAATAATAATAAAAAAGAATATTTTGTTTTTATGAAGAATGGCTAGAATAAAGGATTTGGGAGTTATGAAATAAGGGGGAATGAATGTGGATGTAAAAAGGAGGTGTTTGTGATCAAGAAGAGATTTTCTAAATAAGAAAAGGGAGGGAAAAATGGTGCTATCCGTTACTGCCAAAGCGGGAAGGGCGCGGGTCCGGCCTATTGGACCAAACGCGCGCGCGACCCATTGACGGTGCCGGAAGCGCCCACGGGTTAAAATGACAGAATGACTCTAAAAGTTAACTCTGTTATGCAGTTTAGTCCAAAACTAACAGAATCAGTTAGGAACTTAACGGAAGTAACAGAAATTAACAAAAACAAGTTAAATAAAAATACTATGTATGCAATCGGGGTGAGAGGTCCAAAGCGGGGTGTCTACACCCCCTCATAAGACCGGCATGTACATGGAATCTGAAATCGATCTCGGTTTTGGACCTATCCAGTGTAGCAGTAGCAGCAAACTCCTCCAGTTTCTTTATCAAGGCAGCGCTCCAATAAGGACGATGAACCACCTTAGGCCTTACGGGATCTCTGTATGGGCCTAGAAATTCCCAACCCTAACGGCTCTCCACCTTGATAACGTGTCTATTCCAACCCGTCACCTTATTCACGACACTCGAGATAGGAACCATGAGCTTGGGTTTGTTGGGTTCAGACTTGATGGTTATAGTTCTAGTGGAAGAATTATAAGATGATTGGAAGAAATGATAAAAAACGGACATACACGGCTCAAAGCCGAGACCACGACAGAGAATTATGAAGCCGGTAAGGTACCTAATTGCATTCACACCCAGATGGGCCGGCACAATGTTCCATCCTTCTATGAATTCATTAATAAAGGGGTCAAGGGGAAGTCGGAGGCCAAGCTGGAACTGTTTATAGAAAAAAGGAACGAAGGCATCATCGTAATAGAACTGCTTAACCTCGGCATCAGATGAGAAGGGTTGGGCTTTGCTGTAAAATAATTTGAACTCCAGCCTATCCACTCCAAAGTTCTCATAAAGATCCTTAATCATGGCATCCCCACCAATAGGGTGCCTAGGCCGATTTGATCCTGAGGGACCCTCCCCATCTCGACCTCTCCTGGAGGCCACGGCTTCATTACCAAACCGATCAACTATCCTCCCAGAAGCGCCTTCCTCGGCCATACCTGCAGTGACCAAGGGGTTAGAATCATCCCGTGACAAGGATGAGGTGACCTTCCCCCCTGATTCAACTTCTGGGGCTGAGGAAGGACCCTCAAAATGAGAGCGGAAAGCCGATTTATCCTTAACATAATAAAGAAAACTCTGTTGAATAAGGGCGTCAAAGGTATTAAGTAGCACAATGCCATCCGTACTACCACTAAGAGCCCTTGGGGCAAACAGGCCAGTGGGATACCTAACATCGTCCATGGGGGTCTTATTCAGAAACAACAGGTCACCAATCGCCATTAGAGACAACATTTTCCATATCCCCTCCGACAACTTATATATCCTATTATTTCGCTCATAGAAGACGTACATGACGTCGGGATCAAAATTGGGGGTACCAGACATAACAGGAAAAAAAGAAGGCTATCCTAGAACTACGTTTGACTTAGAATCAAAGTGCAAAGGGATAAAAGCTTGAAGCTTTACAGTTCTAAAACCCTAACAATGGCAGAAATAGCAGAAAGGGTGATAAGGGTCGGAACAGTACCTTTGTCAAAAATGTGATCGGAGAAAAAGGGTTAGCCGACGGAGCAGATGAAGACGATCGGAACGGAGTGGCGAGATTTGTAACGAAAATCGATATCTTCGAAGACTCGCCGGTAATGGACGCACTGTTCTCTTGGGTAAAAATTTGAAAATGTGAAATTTCGATGGTTTCTGGCGTGTATATAGGACGGGTCGAAAAATTATGGTTCGGATTTGACCCTGTTCTAACCCGCAATCCATAGGCTGCACGTACATCCAGGAACCCATCATGTCCCATATTAAATGGGCCACGTTTCCAAGGTTAATGTCACATCACTAAAGTACGAGCGCTGTTTGAAGTAATTGGGGCTAGACGGACGTTTGACATGATCCAACCGCCATAAAACATAAGGAACAAAAGTAAATATCAGGCCGACACATAGAAGGATGAGGACGACTTCAAAAGAATCAATCAAGGGAGTGCCGGTGACGATGTCAACAAAGTCAATACAGAACAAGACGAGGTCGACTTTAAGAAGGCATCTGGTTCATTCAAGCTGGCATCATGGGAAATAATATCCCGGATGACTAGGTCGACATAGAAGGGTCCACTATACAGACGCAGCCGACTTAACGATGATAATCCGACATTCCAGTAAACTGTGAGCAAGGCGATGCTGAAATAAAGAGAAGGCTTAATCGATGCCGAGGTGAGGTAAACAGATCAAAAGTGCAGGGCTACAAAATAAACAGATAAAAAAGCGATGGTGACAAGAAGGGATAAAGTTTCACTAGACAAACAAAAAGGACCCCCCACAATAAGGCTGTTGGTCTGTCCTGTACAAAGTCAAAAAGAAACTAGCTAGACAAACTGATTAAAGATTTAATAGAGATCTTGATCTTCATCATCTTCCTCCCATTCTTGATCGCCTTCATATCCCTGATCATCAACATCAGCGTCATCCTTGATGTCATCATCTTCATCCTCATCCGTATCTTTATTATTGCTTTCACCACCATCTTCATCGCCATCGCTATCATCGGGAAACTCATTATCACTGAAGATTGGGTCTGGCTCTAAGAATTCTTTATTACTGTCGGACGGTGACTCTTCGGCCGGAAAAGACGAGCGGATCATTGAAGAAAACGTAGAATCGCCGCTATATAATGAATCTGAACCGTCAGTGTGGTTCTCTGTATCAGAGTCCACCTCTTTTGGGAATGCGTCGTCATACATTCTTTTTGATGCTATCTGAAGATTTCTTGAAGGATCTTGGGAGAAAAAGAAGAAGTAAATTTTGGAGAAAAAAATACCAAGGGGCAGATTTTAGGTATCCCCAGAATATGAATGGGTGGGGTATTTATATCACTCATGAGTAGGGTGCAATTAATGAAGGTTTTGCTTTCCAAGAAGAATAATGATTTCACCTGGAAAAATAAATATGAGGTCAGCATATCTAAAGGAATGAGGATTTGGCAGCAGTCTGTCAAATCAACAATAAATGAAGCTGCAGTCAATAAACAGTTTAGTTCCTACTCAGCGCACCGAGATAAAAACCTAGGGGCCACTGAACGATATAAACCGACTTGGTTAAATAGGACCCATATACTCTGGGCCCACACACCTAAAGGCCTGTACCGAGAAGCCCATTCACAAATAAGCCCATAAAGATTGGGGCTAGGGCCGACATCAATTAGTCCGAGCAGGCAGCCCTTGCCTAGGCCGAGTTCAAGAAGCCTAATCCCTAGTCGGCCTCAATAACGAGCCAGACTAGATGACGGGCCGAGTTATATCAGAAACCTCCCATTATCATAGGGAGTCCCCATACAGAGTTCCACTACAACTCTAGTACTAAGAAACCTTATCTAAACGAGGATATCTCTTCTATAAGATAACTGGGATATCATCATCCTTATGAGGAGTCTATCTCCAAGGAATACGAGTCCTAGATCAATACGGGCATTCTGGCTTACTTGATAAGTCAGGACTCATTCACCCATGCCTATATAAATAGGTCCTCCATATAGGAAACGGGTAATGAACTCTTTTGGCTTTAAACTATAGTCAATTGATTTCTCTTCATTTCATACACAATCCCTATTCTTACTCTCACGCCGGAGGGTCTTCGCCGGTGAACCCCGGCGTAGTTTACGTTTGCTTATTGTGTGCAGATCCGACGGGGAAGTTCTCATTACTAGATTTATCCGAACCGCTAGACGAAGGCTGATCCGGTACGTTTTTGGCAGCATCAAACTTCAAAATTGTAGAAATTGTTGGGTTAAGGCTTGATTAGAAAGATAAATTAATTTATGTTTGATTAACGTGAAAAATGAAAAATGTATGGAGGATGGAAGAGGGAAGAGGGAGGAGAGAAGAGGGAAAGGGATGGAAGATGGAAGAGCTGGAGTAGGGATGGGGGAGGGCATGGCGATGTGAGAGAGAGAGAGAGTTGTCGTAAGGCTGAGTTTTTTTTTTATTTTACACTTTTCCTTTTCCCTTTCTATTTTCTTTAATTTTACATTTCTTTTATTTTTGTTTCTTTTAGGGAAATTTTGATTTAGGTTTTTTGTCAAAAACTTGAATTGCTTTTATTTAAATTTATTATTATATATTTTTAAAAGAAATGAAATATTAACTCCTAAATTTTATTAATTTTTGGTGACAAAGTTTTTATATATTAAATATAGTTATAATAAATTTAGTTTATTTCATAACTTTGAAATTTTTTTATTAATATTCTTTATATATGATAATTAATTATCTGATTATAAGTTTCATTATTTAGAAAAAGAATTAATTTTGCAAAAAAATATTTATTTCATTTTTAAACCTTTTAAGTTTTAGAAATTTCAGAAAACCCCTTACCAGCTAATATCAATACAAATTCATCTATTTGGTCGATCACGTGCCATGCACACGACCCATGGGAGATATGTACCTTACTTTTTGTAATCTTTAAGTCACTCTCGATCTCTCAATAACCCCATCACTCTTCTTGTTGACGAGAATAGCGGGATCACAAGAAAATCAAATCACATAATCAAAGAGTATATATTTCCCCAAGCTAGTCTTTCCTTACAGATAAAGATATACGATCTTAACACTTCGCTGGCATCCTCACCTCTTCTTCGATGAGTTTTCCTTTCTTCCCAAACTTCTATTGCTGCAAGATCCTCCTCCTTCTTCTCCTCTCATCTCCTTCCAGCCACTCCTCGCCTGCCGCAGCTGGTTTAAGTCATCACCAACAGAGGACATGTTTGACGACATTCCGGGCAGATCTTCTAGTTCCTCCTTCTTTTTGAGATCCGCACTGCAAACTTGATTAAGCTCCGTTTGTTTCGCGTCAAAAACTTCCGGAAAATGATTTCCCGGAAAATATTTTTCGGAAAATGACATAAACCTGTTTTTGGTTATTTGGTAAATTTAAGGAAAATGTTTTCCGGAAAATATTTTCATATGAGAAAAATAATAATTTAATATGAGAAAAAAATTATTATGAGAAACAAAAAGTAATATGAGAAAAAATTTGAATGGTGGTGGGGGTTGGGGTTGGGGTGGGATGGGTTGTGTGAAGGGGGTGGTAGGGGAGGTTGGGGGATAGGGGTGTGGCGAGATGGGGAATGTGTTCAAAAATAATTTTATTATGAGTCAAAATAATTTATTTATTTTTTTGGTGGGGTGCACTGGCGAAGCTAAGGCTAAGCCAAGGGGGTCGGTCGACCTCCTTGAATTTTCAAACGTGTCAATTTTAGTACCTTCAAAGTTTTTAAAACTGACATTTTACTACTAAAAATTATGAGTTTACTCATTTTGACCCCCTTAATTTTGAGAAAAAATGCACTAAGTTATTATTTTGTTGTATACTAAATTTGTAGGGTGGGGGAGGTATTCAAAAATAATTTTATTTTGAGTGAAAAGATTTTTTATTTTTTTATTTTTGAGGGGGTGGGTAGGGAGCGGGAGTGTGGGAGTTGTTACAAATTAAATTTAATACGAGTAAAAAAAGAAAAAAAAATTGAGGTGGGGGGGGGGGTGGGGGTAGGGGTAGGGTTGGAGTGGTGTTAAAAGATAATTTTAATATGAGTGATTTTTTATTTTTTTTTTGGAAGGGGGTGGTGGTGGAGGGCGTTGGGGAGGGGGGAGGGAAGGTACGATTGGAGGGTGAGGATGGGGATAGGAAGGACGGAGGGTGGGAGGGGGTGGTATTTGGAGGTAGAGTGGGTAGGGTGGGGTTGTATGGGGAGTTAGGTGTGTGATTGAGAGAGTTAACATTTTTCGGAAAATGACTTATGGAGTAGAATTCCGTAAGTCATTTTACTTAGAAAACTGGGAAAACCATTTTTCGGAAAATATTTTTCCCATTTTCGGTGCGTAACAAACACCGAAAAATAGGAAAAACTTTTTCGAAAGTTGTTTTACGTGAAAGAAACAAAGCATAAGTGTGAGTTTATTTGCATGTTCAGATTCCGTGCTCCGAATAAGGTTTCAAAGCATTTTTTTTCCTTGTTCAAGTTGATGTCCAGACTCCTGGTCTTTTTCTTGACCTTTATTGTCTTGTTTTAATATTATCATGTTTAAAACGTTGTATTTAGTATGAACTCAAAATAATAATAAAAAAAATCCGTCTCTAAGAAGAAACCAAGCATGCACTTGGTATATTTTTTTTTTGTTGTCTTTGGAAAGCCTTCTTTCCATTTTTTGTTTTCAACTCTTAGATTAAGTGGTCTGTTTTAATCTTAAATGTCAACCAAAAAACGTCTTTCTATGCCTAGTGTTTTATTATTATTATTATTATTGTGTGCTTAAAGTTTTTAATGTATAATTTGAAAGTCATGTTTGGTGTTTTGGCTAATTTCGATGTTTTGATGGTCTTTCTCTTTGACACTGAACAAAGAGCAAGTATAAGACCAACTTGTGGACATGAATTAAACACATATATGGACTCCTAAAATAAAATAAAAATATCATGAGTCATCTTGAATGTGTTGGAAATGAATCCCCTCTCTCTTTTTTTTATATTGACATGGTAGATGAGTTTTCTAGGTATATAAATGGATGGCAGTCTATGAACAAGGACAACAACAACAACAACAACAACAAAGCCTTAGTCCCAAAATAATTTGGGGTCGGCTAACATGAATCCTCATATGTCATCGTGATAAAAGGAAGAGAGAGAGAGAGAGAGAGAGAGAGAGAGAGAGAGAGAGAGAAAGAGAGGAAAAAGATGGAGAAAATAAAATAAAATAAAATAAAATAAATAAATAAATAAATAATAATAATAAAAAGTACGATCAACCCCCATCATTCACATGAATTATCGCCCTCCACTCCGGCCTCTTCAACGCCACATCTTCATCCACTCCGAGTAAACTCATATCATTTTCAATCACCTTAATCCAAGTTTGCTTGGGTCTTCCCCTACCCCTCGCCATTTTATCACTTCTCCACTCTTCAGGCCTCCTAACCGGTGCATCACTCGGTCTCCGTCTCACATGATCAAACCACCTTAGACGATGCTCCCTCATTTTATCCTCAATGGGCGCAACTCCTACTTTACCCCTGATCACCTCATTTCTCAATCAATCCTTTCTTGTATGCCCACACATCCATCGTAGCATACGCATCTCCGCTACATTCATCTTATGAATATGACACTGTTTCACGGCCCAACATTCAGTGCCATAAAGCAGTGCAGGCCTAATTGCCGTACGATAGAATTTTCCCTTTAATCTATTTGGCATGCCACGATCACAAAGAAACCATGTGGCACTCTTCTACTTCAACCAACCTGCTTTAATCCTATGAGCCACATCTCCATCCAATTCTCCATCTTTTTGGATAATAGATCCAAGATAGCGAAAGAACTCGGAAGCTTGGACAATCTTTCCATCGAATGTGATCACTCCTGCCTCTCTGCTTCCAACTTTGCTAAATTTACACTCCATATATTCAGTTTTGCTTCTGCTTAACCTAAAACCTCGAGATTCCAAAGTGCGTCTCCACAACTCCAATTTATTTTCAACACCTTCTTTTGTCTCATCAATCAGCACAATATCATCTGCGAACAACATACACCATGGAATAGCATCTTGGATTGACCTCGTCACTTCATCCATTATCAGGGCAAAGAGAAAGGGACTAAGTGCAGAGCCTTGATGCACTCCAATCGTGATAGGGAACTCTTCTGTCTTCCCAACACTTGTCCGTACACTTGTACTAACTCCATTATACATGTCTTTGATAATATCAATATATTTCTTTGAAACGCCTTTCTTTACTAAAGCCCACCAAAGTACCTCTCTTAGCACTTTATCATACGCCTTCTCCAAATCAATGAAAACCATGTGCAAATCTTTCTTTTTATCTCGATATTTCTCCATGATTTGTCTCATAAGATAGATTGCGTCCATAGTCGATCTGCCGGGCATAAATCCAAATTGGTTATCCGAAATATTCACAATTTTTCTTAGCCGTTGTGCAATCACTCTTTCCCAAAGTTTCATAGTATGGCTCATTAGTTTGATCCCTCGATAGTTGGTACAATCTTGGACATCACCTTTGTTCTTATACAAGGAGAAGAGCAAAATTTTCACTAATTAATATATTCATTCAATTTGTAATAATATTATTAATCCCCCCTCACTTCTACATGTAAATATATCTTACTTGTACATTCAAACCATTTTCAATAAACCAAGTAATAATCCATCCAAACTTACTCTCATTTGTGATTAAACCATGACTAGGAAGACTCCTAATACATGAAACTCACCATTTTAAATAAAGCATCTAAATAAAGCAAATCTAAAATCAATTTTAGGTGGTATACCAACTGTACCAAACGTATTTGGTATATCAAAATTTTATAAATATATGATTTTGGTTTGCATACCGTACCAACTTTGAAAATTTTGTTGGTACACGTATAAATATTTGACTTTGGTTGGAATACCAAATACTAAAATTCTTTGAAAAATATGTTTTTGCAAATGTTAAAATGGCCTGAAAAACAGTAAGTGATATCCTAAGTGATAACAACACTTACGATAGCACTTCTGGAAAAACACACTTACGAAAAACAATTTGAAAATCAGAAATGCAACGGAATTTTAAAGGAACAACAATTTGTTTTTCTAAGTTATATAAATATATAAATTGAGTGAGCCACAGAGGCAAGATCCACTATATGATAATTGTTTTTTAGTACAAGATCGAAAGTTCCCTATAACTATTACAATTAAGTTCTATGGAACAAAGAGAAATTAAGCACGAAATTCTATCATAGCCAAGACACTTTATTCAACCTAAGTCTTTGAAAGTGGAAAAATTATGGGAGGAAGATTCTTCAAGAACCAAGGAGTGCTTAATCTCTAATGCAAAGTGTGTTGTTGTTGGTTTGGTTTTTTATGGTTGATCTTCTTTGTCTTCACCCATGTATTTATATAGGATGCGTAGTGTTGGAGGTTAATCCCCATGTGTGCGAATATTCGGCTGAGGTGAGAGAGAGAGGGGGGGAGTGGTTTCCTCTTTTTGTGCTCACATTCCACAAAAATAGAAACTAATTTATTGACCTCCAAGTCCATGCTTCCCCTCCTTGTACTCGGCCGCATCAAAGGTCTTGTACTCTCTTAAAAACCAGCCAACAAGCCTTGACTAAGTCTTCACCATGTATTTCTTCATTTCCCCATGTGTTTCACATTTAGAAAGTTATTCATAAAACTCATTTTATGAATAACTAACCATTTTCACTTTAATCTTCACATAACCACCTGTAAAATGGACCAACCAACAAACATATTACAAGAAATAATATATGATTAGAATAATAATGTTAGATAAAAAGAAATGTTCAACTATCACAAAAATACATCTGGATAGCATCTGGGAGGTGATGGCAACACTTATGATAGCATCAGTGTCTGCACCTACAAATTCCCCTTAGTTGTGCATTTCTTCACAAACTAACAAGTGTGAGTACCTGCAATATTTTGTTAGTCAAAAATGCTAACTCCCCCTTAATGTAGAACATAGATTTTTTTTTAAAAAAAAAAAAAAAAAACAAACATTGTCTCAAAAACTTATTCAAACCATAGTTCCAAAATCAAAACAACTTAAAAGAGTTTAAACAAAAACAAACTTTAAATCAAAATATTGTTTTGAGAACAGCACTCCACCACTAATAGACATAAATAAAACCAGCTTCACTCGTCTTCTTCATCTTCAGTCTGAACATCACTCGTGGTGACATTCGCGGCAGCACGATCAGCAGCAACAGCAGCACCAATGGTAGCACACTTGTACCAGCACTTGTTGATTCTCCCCCTTGAGAAGAAAGCACATCAATGAAGTCTATGGCCCCCTTGTACAAAACTGAGTACCCTGTTACAAGACTTTTAAGAGCATTAACATGTTTTGTCATAAAGTCAAGAACCACGGCTTTAGGGATCATAGTGTTATCTGGAAAGCTAACAGCACTTCTAGTAACATTTGCTACTAAACTAGATGAGATAGAAGATGGAACCAAATCTTTTGTCTTGTCCCATGGAAGATCTGTGGTTGTAGACACCCCGCCTTGGACTGCTCACCCCGATTGCACATTTGATCTTGTGTTTCTCCCCACTTTAAGTGTTTCTCGTTAGTTTCTGTCACTTCCGTTAAGTTCCTGACTGACTTCGTTAAGTCCAGGGACTAAACTGAATAACAGGGCTGACTTTCTAGTCCACTCTGTCAAAATCGCCTTCTCTAAGTCGCGCGCCTCCGACAGGAGGATCCAGACACGCGCACCTCCCGCCCCAAAGCAGGAAGCACGCGCCTCTGGGCGTCAGTACAGATTTCTGGCCAGGATTCTCTCCCTTGCTCAATTTACAGGATTTTGCCCGGGAAAGATTTCTTGGTGACTGAGTTTTGGCACCAAAAACATCTCTCTTTCACCTATAAAAACCCCCCTTTACCTCCATTTTCAAGGACCTTGGACCTTGGACCTTTTGGCTCTCAATCTCACATTCTCAATAAGAAACAAAAGTTTCATACTTACAAAGCATTTTCCAAAGGATTTCTCCAAGTAATTCAACAAGAAGTGTTTGAAGTCTCTTGAAGTCTAGGTAAAGCTATTTCTTTCCCCTTCCCAACTTCATCTCTTTTCTCTATCTTTTTGTTTTATCAAAGTGCAATCACCCAAATCATTTTGGGACATGACTCTAATGATCACCTCATCTCATTGAGGATGGTTAAGGAGTTATCTCCCACATTCCAAACTCTATTTTAAAACCCCTTTTTATGATTTAAAGAAGAAGAAGAAGAACATTTATCATTTATGTAGATTTTGATCAAGCAATACCAACTTTAGTTGGGCGGGATGGGTGTTTCGGTACTTCCCATCTCGTAACCTAACCCCGAACCTCAAAACAAAGAATCTCTATTTTCGTAATCAAACTTAGGCTATTATCAATAGGTTTTTCTTATGTTCCTAAAAACATAGGTGGCGACTCTAAAAACAAGTTAGACATCCTAGGATAACTCGCGCGCTCTAGCCAAGCCGTGGTTCCCCCGGGGTATCTACAGTGGCGACCCTGCTGGGGACGTTTGAGGGTTAAACTTGCATTCTGATCAAAATCTACATCTTTTCTGGGCATTCTGACTCCTGATGGGGGAGGCGCGCGCTTCAAGCCTCTTCAGCCTAAGGCGCGCGCATCCCGCATCAAGGACCAGAATCGCCCGCTTCTTCATGTTCTTCATCTTCTTCTTCTGCTATTTTCCACTAATCATTTCTGCAAGGGTTACAATATGCACATAGGACCAGGGCAATCCCCTGAGTCCAAATCTGACAATCTGACAGGTGTGCCCAGAAGCGCGCGCCTCCCAATAGCATCGCGCCATGCGCGCGCGTCTCGTATCAACACTTAGAGACGCACGCTTCTGGGTCGGTTCCCAGAACAGAAACAGGTCTCAGAACAGAGCAGTGTGATGGGGGTATGGGCACAGTTGCCTGCATCAGTGGTTATTCTGAACTTCGGACTGTTTTAATTTTATGTTCTATTTTATCGGTCACACGGGTGATTCGAAAGTTGTAATTATGTGCTTATTTGTTTTTTTTTTATTTCTTTTGAAAAAAAAATATAAAAAATATATTGTCACTTGTTAGGCCTCACACTACGTGCACATTATTCCTATGAATTGCTCACTATCGAGTCGCACAAGTCCAACCCCAAACCCATCGAGGCCCGTCCTAGAAAGTTTCAAGCTCCACTCGACCTTGGCTCTTTCGAAGCGGTAAACCTCAGCCCGTGGCGTAGTTCATGACTACATGCCGGGGGTGACCTTTGAGCCTCATATTCAAGCCGAGCACAAGCCACACAATTCTAGTTAGGGTCTACACTCCGTGACTCAAGTCGGTTTCCATGTACCGAGATTTCCCTAAACTAATGTCTTCAAATCATACATGCCAACTTGTTGAAACGGACGCAATAAAAATCCGTCCCCAAAAGTGGTTATTTTGGACGAAAATAAAAATCCGTCCCCGCATGTATGCTTTACTACATTAATTTGGTTTAATCCCGATACATGTAGGAATCACAAACGCGATGGAATCCGATGAGTATATGGGACCGCGAGATGGTCTATATACTAGTGTGACGATTCCATTATTTTCTTAGAAACCCCAAAAGGGATCCATTCCCTCCGACTTATAAAAAAAAAAAAAAGAGTCTTTTCTTATGTGGTTCGAGTCGTGTGCCCAACTGTGTGTTCTAAGCCTCTTCGTGGACCGCAAGTGTTACTCAAGACTGACAAGGGCCTCTTCTGCAATATAGGTTCAATTGGTACTTACAGAGTCTACCGGGATTCGTCAAATCGGTTAGTCTGTGAAGAGATCACTCCAACAGCTCCTACATCAACAATGGCCGACGGCTCCAACACCAACAATACCATGACTCTCGAGCAACTCGCAAACATGGTCCAACTCCTCCAAGAGCAAGTCTCAACCCTTAATAAGGAGGCACAAAGCAAAGACGACATTTGGCAATCCCACCTCGACAGCCAAAGGGAGGCCCACGAGGCCGAGATGGAGCTAATGAAAGAAAAGCTCACTAATCTTGCCAAGGGGAAGAGCAAAAATGACGATGACGAATCCGAATGGACCGAAGGTTTGTTCAAAAGTCCTTATGTCAACACCCGTACCAAGAAAGTGGGAGAGCTAAGTTCCGAGAACAATGAGCCCAAAATGGTGGATTCTATCATGGCCTACATCGACCAAAAATTCAATAAGCTCAACATGGGGAAAGGCTCCGACACAAGCCTTTATCAATCATCCATCCTCATGAGTACTATGGCCGCTCTTCCTGATAAGTTCAAGATGCCCGACATAAGCAAATTCAAGGGCAACTCTTGTCCTATGGCTCACATTGAGACTTATATTTGGGCAATGGTTCCGAAGAAGGTCTCCCCCAAGGTGATGGCTCAATGCTTTCCTCTCACTCTCGAGGGGGCAGCAAAAGATTGGTATGCTACTCTCCCGCTCACTGTCCGTCTTGATTGGGACTCCGCCATGCTTGCCTTCAAGAACCAATACCAAGGCAACACCACTCACCGGCCCACAAGGAAAGAGCTGGAGAACACTACTCAATGAGACCATGAGTCCTTCATCGACTTCACAAGGAGATGGAATGATAAACTCTCCGAGATTGTGAAAGGCCAAATACCAAGGAGCAAATGGACATCTTTCTCAAATGTCTCAAAATTGATCTCCGCACCCACCTAAGTGGGGCTTGCTATGCGGATTTCTCCCAAATGTATGAGGCGGGGGTCCGAATGGACGAGTTGCTCAAGGAAGTCAAGAAAAGTGCTCCTAGCTACCACTACAAGGCCGCTTCTAACTCCACAAAAGAGGCCTCGTCAACGCCGTCACTATCGACAAGGGGAATTACAAAAAGTTTCCTCCACCGCAAGGGAAGAAGTCTCGAAATGACCGTGTCTACACGCCTCTCCAAGGCATGACTCAAACCGAAGCTTTCGAAGTCCTCAAAGCAAAGGGTCAAGTCACATCCGTACAAGGGTACCAACCCAAGACGGTCAACCCCAATCATGCTAACCACAAATATTGTGGCTACCACCAATATAGTGGCCACACCACCGAGGAATGCTTCGTTCTCCGCAATGTCATTCAAGATCTCATAGACAAGAAAGAATTTGTAGTGACTAATGACGAACATGTCAATGTAATAGAGATAGGAGAACTCGAGGGGAACACCCATTCAATCCCAATTGTGAATGGGGGCCCCAATGTTATGAATAAACTTGACAATTCTTGTTATGTTGTAACTTACGATGAGGTAATGAGGGAAGTACTAGAGAATAGGAAAAAGAATCAAGATGGAACGTCAACATGCTAACTCGATCCGGTCGAGTCATAGCAAGCAACCCTTCCACTTCCGCACCAAGCTCCTCTTCTCAAAGGCCGCAAGCTCGCGCCACTCCCGAAGATCCTCTACTTGTCCAACTCAAGAAAACTCAAGCCAACATCTCTATTTGGGACCTCATCGCATCCTCAAAGAAACACCGAGATCTCGTCATCCGAAATCTCGATGATACATCAATTTCTCCCGATACTACTCCCGAGGACCTCACGGCAATGATCGGCCACATTCATTTTGGCAACGTCATCACCTTTACCGATATGGACCTTCCACCATTTGGTTCCGACCACAACGAGGCCATTTACCTCAAGGTACGAGCAAGGGGGAGGCCCATCTCAAGAGTCTTAGTGGACGGTGGTTCCGCACTCAACCTCATGCCTGGCAGAATCATGGGCATACTGGGGCTTAAGGATTCCGATTTGAAGCCTTCTACTCAAGTAATCCGAGGTTATGACAGCACCGCCCGTACAGTCATGGGCATGATCGAAATAGACATCGAGTTTGGGAGTATGGTCATGTCCGTTCCATTCCAAGTGCTTGACATCCCGGCCTCATTCAACTTGCTTTTGGGTCGACCATGGATTCACAGTTCTAATGCCGTCCCGTCAACTCTCCATCAATGTGTCAAGATCCGAAATGGTGATGAAATAGTGACCGTCATGGCTGAAAACGTCACTATCCACAGAAAAGGTGAGCTCGTCCACCAAGTTCAGCATGGTTTACCAGACTCCACTCTCTCCGGCGTCTCAATCAACGCCATTGACAAAGAAGGGGGAAACGGATCATGGACCCCAGCAATCACAAAGTCCTCCGCATGATGAGGAATATGGACTACTTCCCTGGTTTAGGCCTAGGGAAATATCAACAAGGAATCCTTCATCCTGTGCAAGTCCCATTTGTCAAGAACACATTCGGTTTGGGTTACGAGCCTTCCAGAGAAGACTTGAAACAAGAGCAAGCGATCAAGAATGAAAAGGCCCGATCTCGTAAAGAAGGCCGTCGTTATGAGGTCCCTAATCTAAGGCCTTACCGCAAGACGTTGAATGGCTATTTTGTCCGCCAAGGGAAGACGTTCCATACATGATCTTTCCCGAGCCATGGGTTAACAATAAGGGTGTCAAAAAGCCCGGTCTCGAAATCTTCTCCGATTGTGAGATCCAGAAATCCGAAAGGGAACCAACTCCCATGTCGCCCCGTGAATGGTGGGGAAGGAAGGTGACTATAGAGTCCGAGACAGAAATCATCGTGGGGGAAGAACCGACAGATTTAGCCTCCATGTTCAAAGAGCTTGCCATAATGAATGAATGCCAAGTCAACGCCATCCATGACACCGTCATCATGAATAAGACTATCAGTGAGATCCCGCCAAGCTCCGAGCCGATCAACAATTGGTATTCTACGAAAGGTCCCGTAGTATCCAAGGAATTCTTAGTCCAAGGAATGGGTTGCATACCCCACACAGCAACAAAGGAAGAGTGGCTCACACTTACTTTCGAGTCCGAGAGTGTCTCTAATACCTTCACCCAAGAGGATATGGAGGCCATAGCCGAGCGTGTGTTTCCTTTCTTTGCTAATGAAAAATTTGATATTTCTGAGTACCCTGAGATTGCAAATATCATAAATGATGAATTAACTAATAATGAACTTAATGAACAAGTTAATAACGATTCAAATTATGATGAAATAGACCACAAAAACACAACATACTTAAATGAACTTGCTCAACAGGTCCGTACTCGTGGTGAAAATGGTCCAGGGCTGACGAAGAATTGCATGTTGTTAATCTGGGTACCGACGAAGAGCCAAGGCAAACTAAGATCGGAAGCTTCTTCAAGGGGACGACAGAGACAGATTGACTGCACTACTACGGGAGTTCGTGGATGTGTTCGCATGGTCATACAAAGACATGCCGGGTTTGGACAGAAAGGTAGCGGAGCACAGAATTCCGATCAGAGAAGACGCCAAGCCGGTAAAACAGAAGCTCAGAAAGATCAAGCCGGAATGGTCTCTGCAAGTCAAAGAAGAGATCGAGAAGCTCCTCAGTGTGGGTTTCATCAAGGTTATCGAGTATCCGACATGGTTAGCCAACATCGTGACAGTCAGAAAGGCAAACGGCAAGGTTCGAGTTTGTGTGGACTTCCGGGATTTGAACAAAGCTTCCCCGAAAGACGATTTTCCACTCCCTAACATCGACATGCTCGTCAACTCCACTGCTGCCTACGAGGTTCGCTCATTCGTGGATGGGTTCGCTGGGTACAATCAGATTCTCATGGCCAAGGAAGATCAACATAAGACAGCCTTCACAA
>JAOWBW010001239.1:383546-486605 GCA_026119855.1 Campanula takesimana | reverse complement strand
TTCATTCAAATTATACTCTTACACACTTTACAGCTTAAAATGTACTTAATCAGTTTGGGAGATATTGAGTATAAGAAAAATATTACTATTTTTAATGACGGCTCCATCCGTCCCATTAATTATGCACTTTTTCAATCACACATAAACCCTAATATCACGTCTCTTAAATGTGCCAACAACCACATTCAATTCAAGCATTCTATTGTTACATCTAGATATGTGTTGTCAGAAGAGAAGGGTGAAATAGTTTAGTAAAGACAATAAATCACAAACCGTCAAAGTTGTGGAATTCATTTGCTACTCCTAAGAGCAAGTCCAACGGGACTCTAAAACGTTATGTTCAGCTCTAATTCACGCCAAAGAAGAGTCCAAAGGAACGCTACCTTATCTTCAAAATGGCGCAATCATCCAATTTGCTTCAAATGTGGCGCAGATTGTAGGTTGCGCTATACTCTTTTTTCCCTTGTTTTTTCCTTTTCCTTTTGATATATACTCCTTCCATCTCAAAATAAATACAACCTCCGTCCCAACTCAATGCGCACAGTTTGACTTTTTTTGTCAGCTCATTGAACTTTGACCATAATTTTAAAAAAAAATATAAATGTTTTAAAGTAATTTTAAAAATGTTATTGATAGTATTCCTAACGGTGAATCAAAAACAATTTTTTTAAATTGCATAGGAATTTTTTTATTTTAAATAAAAATTATAAAGTTAAATTGAGTTGACCAAATGAACAGTAATGTGCACATTGAGCAGGGACGGAGGTAGTACTTTATAAACTTAAACTATATACTCTTTTCGCCTCAAAATAAATGTATCATATTATATACTTCTTTTACAATATACTTTCTCCACCCAAAATAAATAAATTTGAGTCGTAAATATTTTTGAACAATATACTTCTCTCATTTGTACATGACTTGTACAACGGTAAAATGCACTAATTGATTATTAACTTTTCTATCAAAAAACAACAACAACAACAACAACAAAAAAAATCAAAAATGCGAATTTATTTTGAGACAGAAAAAGGAAAGTACGATATTTAATATAATGTAATAATAATTTACAAACTACTGGAAAACAAATTAGGTGAAATTAAATAATAAAGAACACTTTAAGAATATGCCTTTTGGTGCAAAAATTTGAAGAAGAATGGTTGGAGATGATTGTGAAAATTTAGTGCAATATTTGCACCATTTTAAAGTTATAGTGCAACTCTTGCACCAAACCATTGGAGATGGTCTAAACGTCTAAAATTAGGTAGTGGATGCACTATATGGAATAGAATAATATAAAAAAAATAAGAAACACTAACATAGGAACGTTTTATTTATTTTAATTTGTTTTCTTTAAAAAGGCGAATATATATTTTTTTGATTATATTTAACTGTGTGTGGTCGAAATCAAAGGAAAAATTGGTATCAATAGAACAAACACGTTTCTTAAAATAAAAAATTGAACAAACACGTTGCAACAACATACATTGTCTACCTATTTAACATGGTGCGAAGTTTATGAACTTTTAGGGTTTTGGCAACAGCGAATTTAAAGGTAACATCTAAGACGATAAAAATGGTTTTCCGGTGACGGAATCACCATTAACACTTGTATGCTCACTTCCAAATAAGTTTCAATCATTTTAATAAATTATAGTTTAGTATT
Organism: Campanula takesimana; assembly: GCA_026119855.1. Classification (NCBI taxonomy): domain Eukaryota; kingdom Viridiplantae; phylum Streptophyta; class Magnoliopsida; order Asterales; family Campanulaceae; genus Campanula; species Campanula takesimana. The sequence goes on along the minus strand of JAOWBW010001239.1, from coordinate 484,939 downwards.
ACATTAAGTCTGAATAATAATTATTTTATGATTTATTTTGAAGGAATATTTGTGGTTTAATATAACTCGTTATAAAGTTGTTTAGAAACATTCATTATATTTAATAGGAATTAATGTTAAACTTAATAAATTAAAAAGAAGACCATTTAAAACAAACAACTAACCATCATCACATTAAATAGAAAAGGGTACAAAAGATAATAAAAAAAAAATAAAAATTACATAACGAAAGCACAAATACGGAAATCACCCAAACACCTAAACAACAGTCGGGCCACCACCACCAACACCCGGCACCATCGCAGAATCAGCATCCGAACCATCATCATTCCTCTCAAACGACCTTAACATTGTTTCATACTCTGGCTAAACCACCTTTAGGATCAAGAGGGCCATTTTAGTCGAATTGTTGCTTCAAATAGTCGGCCATTGCACGGTGTTCACCCCTAGCTTGATTAGAATTTTTGGATGAACGACTTAAAGCGATAGCATGTTGAAAAATAGCAATTCGATCAATTTGTTTAGATTTCTTACCTTTGCACGGAATGAACGGATACACAAAATTCCCAGGTTCATTCCATGCATTGTTCCCAACTGAAATTTGGCCCTGCTGGAATTTTGCTTGGCATGCAGAGTAAGAAAAGAGTCTATCTCTTGATCTGTATCAAGATAAACTAATGAACTCTTATCATCAACTTGTTTTTTCTTTTGATGAGACATTGGATAGAAGGTATAGAAAGACGTACATATCGCAATTGTAGTTTAATAAATAAATAGTTTATAAGTGGAATAGGAAACTGGCAAATATAATTGGATTGCCATAAAACTAATGAAAGGATAAAACTCAAAAGGATGTTTCGATATGTACTGAAGACATTATACTCCCTCCGTCCCAAACTTGTGGTTACTATATTTTTTACGCCATCGTATATTTTTGTTTACTTACTTAAAATATTCAAAGTTCTCTTACCTCTAAATTCACATCAACTATCAACTAAATGATATTCTCTCAACTTAACTTTCAGACCAGATATTTTATTCACAACCTACACAGTTTAAATTTTAGTGAGCAACAGTTACATACAGAGGGAGAATTTCATTGTGCTGATAGATTTGAAAATGAATTGAATATACAATCTATATATAAATAAACAATATAAATCTAAATTAATAAAATAAATAAATACATAATGAAAAAATATACAAAATCATATTTATATAAACTGAATTATAATAACTACATTTAAAGATTATGGAAAACTTCCTTAAAAACAAAATTGTTTGTAGAAACTATCAAACCCTGAAACTCATCATCACTACAAAGCAATACTTTAAGGCCATCCGGATTTTTCACTCGTGAAAAAGCAACATAAAGTTGGCCAGGTGAAAATACATACCTTTTTAAAATAAGCCCAACAAATGATAAAGACTGTCCTTGGCTTTTTTGTTGATTGTCATTGCATAACGAAATCATTATTGGGAATTGCCTCCTCTCAGAACGTAACCGAGCTGACAAAGTTCTCCAAATGTAAGTCTTGCCACTACCTCCATATCCATAAACAAAAAACATCTTCCCAATCTCATCAAAACATGCTTTGAGAATAGTATTATAAACGTCATGTTGATCATCATTTAAATTCTTCACAAGTTCTTGTAATTCATCTTTTTAATAGCTCCCGATCATAACTTGTTTCATCATAAACCAATCTATTTCTCGTTACTTCAAAAAACTCAGCATTTGGATACGGCAACATTGGAAATTCCAATAAACTTCTACCTTGCTTTTGTAAATTTTTTTCTATATATTTTCCTTATTTTATTAGTATTCCTTAGTTCTTGTGCCATTTCCTTTAGTCTCAGTTCTTATGAAACGGATGGAGTATATTGTAATTAGTAATTTTTCCGAAGTAACTTGAAGAAAAATAAACCCTTTCATGCCAAAGTCATTTTGAAGGACGGAATTGTATCTTAATCATTTATTACTCACGTTATTTGCATAACAATCAATAACAATAAATTATTCCCTTGTTTAAAAGGTTTCTTTTTTTGAGAGAGAAAATAGTTACTGTCCCGATTTAAGGTTTTTACTTTCCTTTTTAGGATGTCTCAATTTAAGGTTTTTAGTTTACTTTATTACCTAAAATGAAAAATGGGACTAACTTGTCATTCTCACAAAAAAAAACTCACTACCCACTTTCTCTCTCTTAATTTATTTTTCACGCTTGCAATATTTACTTTTTCTTAATTCCCGTGCAAAGTAAGTAAGAAGCTTACGGTGGGACGGAGGGAGTATATCCTTTCTTTTAACATAGAGGTCACCCACAAAACCTAAAACCTCGTCGCCCTTAACCTACAAATATGTCATAAATATATTTTTCGTTTTGTTTATTGGGTAATTTAATTTTAATAAAATAAAAATAAAAAATGCTGTTACAAATATAGAAAACGTATAAAAATATATTTTTTATATAAAGATAGTTTTAAGATTCAGTTTAATTTATTCATTTTTACATTTTTTTTGACGAAATTTAATTATTAATATGCTAAAAATAATAAATAATTTATCAAAAATAAATATAGATAATTAATGATCAAGTAACATGTAGTACTAATTATGATCTACTATACCTTATAATATGACCAACCTAAGAATAAGTTCTAAACCCTGCATATATACCAACCTAAGAATAAGTTCTAAACCCTAGACAAAGAAGGAATTCTGAAAATCCAATAATTCAGGCCAGCCCGTTTCCCCGCCATAGTGTGGGGCCGCACATCTTAACCTGTGCGGTCACCCACTTATGTTACAAATGGCCCTGAAACTAACTTGACTGTTTGGGCGGCCGCACACCCCTCTTTTGGGCGGTCACTCACTTAGTCTATGTTGTCCCAATTTTCTTCTTTCATTTCTGATCGCTAGCCCGGTTGGTCCTCTACTTCAACAATTTCTATATATGCGTCTCTGTTTATTTTACTTTTTTTTTGAACTACATTTTCCTTCTTTTTTTTTCTTTTTTTTTGTTTACTTGTGTTGTATTTTAGCTGCTTTATCTTGATGAGGGCTGCTATATTAGGTTGATTGTGTTACGTGGGCCCAAGATAAACATAAGAGCAATGCTAGAGGCACAAAATAAGGTCACAAAATCTTGTTCACAAAATAAGGTGGCGATATTTTATTGGTTGCATCAATAATGGACCCGCCACACTCTAAATTAAAAACACCAATAACATCATTATATCTAGGATTTTGTGGGCACATTATTGTGATTTTTTGTGCCCCTAGTATTATTCTAAATATAAATGTATAGTCATGAATGAAAATTGGGCCCTTAAATATAAAAATGATAAGAATTGGAGGCCCTAAAAATAGGCCATTTTTTGGAGGCCCTAAGCCCTAGCCTCACTTTGCTCATGTCATGGCCAAGCTTGGGACAAGACATCCAATTAGCCCTAAAAGGCAAAAATTAATTATTCAATTACATATTCTCCAAGACTAAGGTACCAATCTCGAAGGCGACCTTGGAGTCAGGCCAAAAATCTCTTGATAACCATGTCTATGGAAAAATATTGGAGTTCTGCGGAACAACAAGTTAGCATTTCGACACTTATTTCTCGCCTTTTAGAGGGTGAGATACCATCGAAGGTAAAGGTAAGAAAGGCCTCACACAAATGTATCCCTCAAATCATACTTCCTTCGTTACACGTCCCTTCTCTCTTAAATCTTATGTGGCTCAAATTTTAAAAAGAAATCTCCTTTATTAAACCAATGAAACTCCTATCGTGTTCTCAGTCGTTCCCTAATTTTAAAATTCTTGCAAACAGAACATAGATATATGAAAATGAAATGAAAACAAAATTTAAACTGTACATTTTTTTACTACTAGCAAAATTCATGGTATTTTCTTAACTAGGAAAATGTAGACAGTTTTTTTCTTCACCATTAACGTTGGGAATCATAGAGAAGAGAGTAATTGAATCGTCAACGCACATATAAATCGAGTTGAACAAGGGTTCCTGAGATCAAACCGAATTAGAGTTGAAGATATCTAGTCCGATAAGGGTTTTTAATTAAAAGTTTGCATATATTGTTAGAGAAAGTGACTTTGAATAAGTCAAATTTGAGAAGAAAAAGGAAAGTAACTAAATCATTCTGGGATTTAATTAAGGACTACATATGTCTTATGGTTTAGGTCTCTAGCCTCTAAATATTAGTTGTAAATTAGTAGTCTCTGCATGATTCAATGACATTAAGAGTAAATTAGAGATCAATAATTCTAGATCTAGGGTTTGTACAGTTAGGAATTTTGTGATCAAAATTCATGCAACATAGATTAGTGTGATCGTCAGATTTATCTTTTTGTTATAGTTTCTCCGGCCATATTAATAATATTTGTTTCCCTTTGCCCGTGGACGTAGCCAATAGGTTGTTGGTGAACCACGTAAATTTTGTGTTGTTGTTTTACATTCATTATTATCTGTTATCTCTTGGGTCTGATATAATAACAAGTGGCACCAGAGCCTAGTTATTTGAGAAAGATCAGGGAATTCTGCTTCAAAAAAGAGATAGAATCAGTGATGGACCAGAAGATTGACAAGTCTGACGGGAAGAACATATTTATTTTATGGTAGAAGATTGTGCATTGGACGTTGTGAATACGTCCGATTGAAATTGAGAGTCGCCACATTGTTTTATTTGTAGTTAAAACATTGAGAAAACCGTTTATGAGAATAATAGGGTTCGGGGGTCAAATTACAAGAAGAGAAAAATATTAAGGTGATCACTCTTATTGCCTGACGAATCGGTCTTTCTATCATGATCAATGTGTGTGTGTGTGTGTTAGTGTTTGTGACTGAATCCGACGATTGCCTACGTTCTTCTCAACGTGAGAAGCTCAGGTCAACATAGTTCATTGATAATGAGAAAATAGAGAAGAAGTGGGATCATGCATAAAGAGAGGGAATATTAGGGTTAGAAGTAGTTCCTAGATCGTATTAGGGTTTGATGAAACCCTAGGTTCATCCTCGACTATGTTATGTGCACATAATAGGGATTAAAACCCTAGATCTAGTATGTTACGCATGGATAAGTCTTAGATCTAGCATAATAATAAGAAAATCATGAAACATATGAATGAACACGTAAACATGAAGATCACTACCCTAAACATAGCATATATTATGAATTTAGACTAAGAACATGAAGAACACAAGAAGAACATATGAATATGGATGCATAAACATAATGAAAACATGCATAATATATATCTAGCCTAAGAACATAAAAAGAACATAATAAGAAAAGTAAGAAGACTCACCTTGATCGGTAAGAACTATAATTGAAGCTTCTTGAAGATTCGAAGAGGCTTCGAGGGTGCTGAAAAGGCTTAAACTAAGATTTTTCTTGTCAGTTTTGACTCTGAAACTCGTAGAATGAATTGTGTGATTGATTTGTGAAGCTGAGGACCCTATTTATAAGAAAACGGGCTGGGCTGGAGACACTGGCCGTACGGACGCTTTATAGCCGTACGGAGGAGACCAAGATGTACGGTGGCTTTTCCTTGGATTACATGATTATCACGATCTAAACGAATCCTTATCAGTTTGTTCCCGATATTTCATTAATATCCTGATGGAATTCGATCTAGATCTGGTTTCGTCCATCTAGAACTCTGGATAACTGCCGGATAAGTCCCTCTCAGGTTATAATTGCCTAAAAGGTCCTTAGAGGTTCCTAATGGTCTAAAAATTCCTTTATCTTCAGATCGGGTACTAACAGACGTGCATATCACGTGCAAAAAACAGGCATTGCACGTGCATTACACGTGCAGTCCGCGTGCAATTTTCATGCATTGCATGTGCAGCGCACATGTAGTCCGCGTGCAGCGTCCGTGCAAAAATCTTGGTGTCTAGGTTGGACACATCTGGTATTGTATTCTTTTGCCTCTGACGTATTTGAGTTTGGAATTTTCCTAGTTATTCTGAAACTCTTCATTGTAGAGGATCGAGAATCAATAAATGTAAGAGCATTTATTGATTGCTCATCTTTGCTAGCAATAGCAAATCTGGTAGATTTGAATCCAGAAGTTCGTCTGGTGTTCGTTGGTGATCCAAGAACGCATCTGGAATATTTCGGTGTCTGATATCTGCATCTGAAGACAAAGATCTAAAGTTAGGGTTTTGTGATCAAAATTTAGCTATCTGGTATAATCTAAAAATCTAACATCTGGGGTAGTCTATTCTAGTGATCTACAAGTAGATACAAAATTTGTGTTCGACGAAGCAATAATCTGGTTAGATATTAGAGTAGTACACCTGACTCCGTATCTGAAGAATTCTGAGTCGGCTGCAGCGATGGCGAGCAGTGACAACCTAGACGAGGATGGTGATTATGCCCTAGTGACTGAAGAAGAAGCGTGCAAGGAAATTGCATGGGTTCTAGATTCGGGTGCTTCTTATCATATGTGTTCGCGGAAGGAGCAGTTTACAACCTACGAGCAGAAGGATGGAGACCGTATTTATATGGCTAATGGATTTGTCTGCGAGGTAGTTGGCATGGGCTTCGTAAAGGTGAGAACTCCGGGTGATAAATCACTCACATTGAAAAAAGTGAGACACGATCGACAAGTAGCAAAGAATCTGATATCACTTAGTCGGTTGGACAAGAAGGGATACGGTTTTAAAGGTGAAGGTGGAGTTCTGGATGTCTACAAAGGTTCAGATGTGATTCTGAAGGGCGAGAGAAAAGGTTCCTTGTGTATCCTCTAAGGTTCTGAGATGGGTGAGGGTGTTGATAAGAAGGTGGAGCAGCGTTTTTTCTCTAAGTGGGAGTGAACTAGGCAAGCCACGAATAGAAGATCAACACATACCGGTTTTATCTGTCATGGTTAACAAGATCCAATGTCGACTGGATGGGCCACAAATGACTGACTGTTAGTTGTCTGTTGGGGTCATTCTGAGTGCCCGTGGGTGCACGTCTGGGTGTCAAGAGGATTCATGCATGTAAAATATCTGATTGTCCAGAAGGTTGTTTGTCTGGTGAGGCAAATTCTGGGTGCCTTGAAGATACATGGCGCGCAAAATATCTGGTTGTCCGGAGGATAAATCTAGTGTCTTTGATGAAAGACAGACTGAGGCAAAGGAGGAGAAATCTGCTTCTGGTACGAAGGATGTGGCTTAAGGTGGAGTCTATGTCAGCAGTTCATGCATCTGAATTATTAGGGGAGATTCAAAGTCAATGTGGAGATTGTTAGAGAAAGTGACTTTGAATAAGTCAGATTTGAGAAGAAAAAGGAATGTAATTAAATCCTTCTAGGATTTAATTAAGGACTCCTTCTGTCTTATGGTTTAGATCTCTAGCCTATAAATACTAGTTGTAAATTAGTAGTCTCTGCGTGATTCAATGACATTGAGAGTAAATTAGACATCAATAATTCTAGATCTAGGGTTTGCACAATTAGGAATTTTGTGATCAAAATTCGTGCAACATAGATTAGTGTGATCGTTAGATTTATCTTCTTGTTATTGTTTCTCTGACCATATTAATAATATATGTTTCCCTTTGCCCGTGGACGTAGCCAATAGGTTGTTGGTGAACCACGTAAATTCTGTGTTGTTGATTTGCGTTCATTATTATATGCTATCTCTTGGGTCTGATATACTAACAACATCATATATGTTGTAGTTACTCATACTACCTCCATCTCAAAATTATTGTCCTATTATTTTGAGTTAGTATCTTGTAAAACGTGTTTTACTAGTGATTAGGAAAAAACATGTTTTAAATATGCAGTGACATTTTTGTAAATAATCATAATTATTTGAAAATGCGCTGTGGCATTTTTGTAAATAATCAAAACTTTTCAACACCATCTGACACTCTTCAACACATGATCTGGACCTTTGTAACACATCAACTAGTCATCTTAAACATTGCTACTAGCTATCTATAAAAACTTCATTTACAAAAACATTAAAGGCCCGTTTGAGGGATAAATTACGTCTTTTAAGTTTTTAAACTCTTAATCGGGGGTGAAGCCCATGACTTTTGTAAGTCTCTAAATTTCCGTTGAATAAAAAATCTGACTATCAATTGCAAAGGTTCTGGCTATCAGTTTCAAGGGTTCTGGCTATCAATTTTAAGGGCTCTGGCTATCAGTCTTCAGCTTTAAAGGTTATTTTAAAATGTTCACAGGCTATCAAAAACACTATAAGTGACTATCAAAAACACTAACACTGACACTAAAATACACTCCCACTTGCACTACTTTTTTTTAATTTTATTGTATTTAATTTTTTTTCTCACCAGCAATAAATCATACTGTGGTTGTTAAATCATATCCATAAAACTTTATTATTTATATTCATAACCTCTTGAGCTCGATATCCTAAAAATTTGGTGGCCATGACCTTGTTCAAATGTGCTTGAAATCATATCCAGAAAGCTTTATTATTGATATTCAGAACCTTTTGAGCTTAATATCCAGAAGGTTTTTTGGTCATGACCTTCTTTAAATATGCTTGAAAATCATGTCCAGAATGCATTATATTGATATCCAAAGCCGTTTGAGGTTGATATCTAGAAGGTTTATTAGCTATGGCCTTAAGTCACGGCCTCGATTCCCAACGCGCGCGATGTTTCAATTATTTATAAAAATACCACCGCGCGTGAAGTTCTGTTTATTTACAAAAATGCCACCACGCATTTAAAAACACGTACTCCCTCAGTCCCACTATAAGGTTCTTAGTGTGACTTTACACGGAGATTAAGAAAAAGTAAATGTTGTGAGTGTGGAAAGTAAAGTAAGAGAGAGGAAGTGGGTATGGAGTTTTTGTTGTGAGAATGAAAGTGGGTCCCACTTTCTATTTTAGGTAATAAAGCAAAGTAAGAACCTTAAATTGGGACAGACTAAAAAGGAAAGTAAGAACCTTAAATCGGGATAGAGGGAGTATTTTTTAATCACTAGGAAAAACACGTTTTTCCCTAAAGTTTTAGTTTAACTTTTGATAATAAATGTTGACCCTTAGTGTCATACTAATCATTTTAGTAAAATTTAAAAAATTGTTATTGATAAAGTATTGAGTGATTTTTCAATGAAATATTTAAAATTCAAACGAGACTACATTTTAATAACAAAGAGAGTAATATTTTTATGTTTAAAACAACTCCATATCATTGCAAAGCACTCTTGCAGGAAACTATTATTGCAAACATTTCCTCATGCAATTCATTAATTAATAAAGCATGCTATATTTTGTTTATTGCCCCTATATATATAGAAACTGTAGTCTATGAGTTTTATATATTATTTAAGTAAATCTATTTTCGATATAACGAGATTGTTAGTGAAGAGAAGGTGGCCACGCTACAAGCCCCTATCACTATTGTTAAATAAAGGTCAATCTTGGAGAAGCAAATATTTATTATATTACTTTGTATTTTGATATTCGTGGCTCTTTTATTATTTTGGTGCTTGGTCTGGGTGGTTAAACAAATTAGAGCGGGTAATAGAATATTTCCATCCTAAGCACAAGGGCCGAGCAGAAGAACATGGTTTTTCAGGAAAGCCAATGTGTTGGAAATCGTAGAGTGCCTCATATGTATATATTATTACAATAACTAGTGTTCTAACCCGTGCGATGCACGGAAAAATTCTCATTTATTTAACAGTTAAATAATGGTTTATATGGCTGCATTAAGAATCATACAATTACAAAACTACTCACTTTATTTTGTAATTGAAAATTAAATGAATAAGCCAAGGGAATGAGATACATATTGATAACACATTTGAGATATTGAATACTCCCTCCGTCCCAAAATGATCTTCTCATTTGCCATTTCTCATTGTCCCAAAAAGTTCTTCACATTTCTACATTTTAGGCTTAAACAAAGCATGGCTAGTGAAGCAAGTGTTCATATCCTTAAAAAGTTTGAATAGTCAAACGCGAAGATCATTTTGGGACGGAGGGAGTATAACTTTAGATGGTAGTTGTTTGTTGCGAATAATAATCATGTTGACTTTCGTTTTACTCCCTCCGTCCCAAATTGATAGTCACGTTTGATTATTCATCCTTTTTATTGATATAAAGACTTGCATAATAAAACATAATTTGTTAATGCACTTTGTTAGAGATACAGAGGAAGTAATTTAATTACTATTTAACTCTTATTCTGTTTCCTTATTCTACTTGTATAGTTGTTTCCTACTTATGTAGGTATCTAGAATAGTCTCCTAATCAAATCTATATTGCTTGAATAGCAAGCTACGAATTGTATATATTTCTCATGTATTTGTAACACAATGAATTGATTCAATGAGAAGAATTCATTCAAATTATACTTTTACATGGTATCAAGCTTAAGGTCCAATTAACCTTTTTTTCAAAACCCTACACACCCGCCGCCCTAAACTGCTACCGATCTCACCATGGCCACCTCCTCCGATCTCGTCTTCCTGCCCAATTCCGATGACCCTACCAAGCCCTTAATCGTAGTGTCTCTTTCCCACATATTGAAACTCACACCCACAAATTACATTGCCTGGAAATCCCAAATTGAATCCTCCCTTCTCGGCCTTGACCTGTTCCAATATTTGGACGGTTCTATCCCAAAACCCGACGAACACATCACCATCACCACTCCCGCCGTCGCTGCCACCGGCGACACCCCTGCCAAGGCCGCCACCACCACAATCACTCCCAACCCAGCCTACAAATCTTGGTCTCGCCAAGACAAGCTTATCCTTAGTGCTCTATCCGGCACCCTCTCTCCACCACTTGTACCCCTCATCTCCCTCTGCCCCACCACCCACTCCGCATGGCTAACCCTTACCAAAACCTATGCCAACCCCTCCAAAGGACATCTCAAACAACTAAAAGACCGTCTTCAGACTATCTCCAAAGGTACCCGATCCATCACCGAATTCATGCAAGACATTAAAAATTGCACTGATCAATTAGCCTCCCTTGGCCGCCCCTTAGACCCTGACGATATTGTTGATCGCATTCTTGATCAAATCAATGATCCTGAATACGATAATGTCATCTCTGCTGTGCAAAACCGAGAGACTCCCATCACGTTCGATGAACTTCATGAGAAACTCATCAACCGCGAACTCACCATCAAACTCAAAGCCCGGACCTCACCCACCTTCTCCGCCTCTGTCAACACCGCTACCAAACCCTACACACAACATAACAACTCTCGTCCCTATTCCAACCAAAACACTACCCCTCGCCCCTCAAATCAGTCCAATCAACCTCGCACGACCTATAAAGGCACATGCTAATGGTGCCGAGAAGTCAGCCACTCCCTCTCCTACTGTCCTGCCTTTCGCAAACAGTTCACAAACGCCTCCGTCCCACCACCGCCCAACCGCAACCCTTCTCGACCTTACCCCAACAACACATCCCGGTCCACCGCCCAACCCTCCCTTCATGCCGCCACTACCAATCCCTCACCTCAACCCACCACTTGGCTCCTAGATAGCGGAGCCACCCATCATGCCAACAACGACCTTAACAACTTGGCTCTTCACCAACCTTATGACGGCACATATGAATTATTCATTGGTGATGGATCCGGACTTCAAATCTCCAACATTGGTTCTACTTCTATCCTTACTTCTCACTCATCTTTCACACTTAATCACGTTCTTCACGTCCCCACTCTCTCTCGTAATATCATATCTATTTCTAAACTGTGCCATGATAATCATGCCTCTATTAGATTCTTACCTGATTCCTTTATTGTGAAGTACACTCGTACCGGGGCAATTCTTCTTCAAGGCAAACCTAACTCTGGCGTCTATGAATGGCTTCCTTCTAGTTTTGTCTCGTTCACTCTGCATCAGTCTCTTCTACTTCAAATTGGCATCATAGATTAGGACATCCCTCATATTCTATTTTACGTCATATTAGTAATAGTTTTTCAGTTAAACATTCCTACATCTAGTCATTTTCATTGCAATTCGTGTGATTGTAATAAGAGTCATAAGTTACCTTTCTCTAATAATACAATTCGTTCTTTTGGGCCACTTGATATTCTCTACAGTGATGTTTGGACTTATCCTCTCTATTCTTATGATGGCTTCAAATACTATATAATCTTTGTTGACCATCACTCCAAATACATTTGGTTCTACCCTCTCAAACACAAGAATGATGCATTCTCTGTTTTCTCGACCTTTAAACCTCTTGTGGAAAAACACTTTGGCCGTCCCATCAAAACCATTTACAGTGATAATGGCGGTGAATATCTTGGCCTCCGTCCTCTTCTCAATTCCCATGGTATCCAACACTTGACCTCCCCTCCTCACACACCTGAACACAATGGCTACTCTGAACGTCGCCATCACCACATTGTCGAAACTGGTCTATCTCTCCTCTCCCATTCTTCTATGCCACCCAAATACTGGACACATGCCTTTTCCACTGCCTCCTATCTCATCAACCGCATGCCCACACCCACCTTGAACCTCCATTCCCCCTACTCCATCCTTCATAACCAACATCCCAACTACCTCAAACTTCGTAGCTTTGGCTGCCTTTGCTATCCCTGGCTTCGCCCTTACACCACTAATAAACTTGACCATTGCTCTCTCCCGTGTGTCTTTGTTGGTTACTCATCCACCCAAATCCACCCAAAGTACCTATTATTGTCTAGACCCCCTCACTCACAAAATATATACCTTTCGCCATGTCAAGTTTATTGAAACCACCTACCCATTCACTAATACATCCCCTCAACCCACCACCACCGTTGAAAACTGGTGCACTCTCTCCCTACCTATCCTACCTCCTATTCCTCGTCCCAACACTCCCCCCACGCACCTTGCCCCCTGTTGATCCTTTAGGTCCGGCCGGACCAGTACCACACCTGACCGGACCAACTATACACCAACCGAACCAACTACTCACAACCCGACCGGACCCACTACTCACCCGACCGGACCCCCTTCACCCCTGCTGCCTATCATTCTGAATCCACCTGCCTCCCCCCCCTAACCAGCCTCCACACCCCACCAGCCTGCCACCACTCCCCTACCAGAAGCAGCTGCTCTCCCTCCTAGTGAACCAACATCGGCTCCTCGTGGTCCTGTAACCAGATCCCAACACAATATCCGCAAACCAGTTAACAAAATCAATCTCAATGCTTCCCTTCAACCCTCTACCACAGAACTTACCAACATCACCCAGGCTCTTAAACATCCTCTTTGGCGTGCTGCCATGCAATCTGAGTTTGATGCTTTCCTCCATAATCACACTTGGGATCTTGTTCCTCCCTTTGCTTCCCAGAATCTTGTTGGTTATAAATGGATTTTTCGCACAAAGTACAAACCTGGTGGTTCAATTGATCGCTACAAAGCCCGTCTTGTTGCCAAAGGGTTTCACCAATGCCCTGGCATTGACTACTCTAAAACCTTCAGCCCAGTGGTCAAACCTGCCACGGTCCGAACTATTCTCACTCTTGCTACAGTTCGCGGTTGGCCTCTCCGCCAGGTTGATATCAACAATGCTTTCCATCAGGGCTCTCTCACTGAAGATGTATACATGACCCAACCTCCTGGTTTCACTGACCCTTCCCTTCCCTCCTATGTTTGCAAGCTCCGTAAAGCAATCTATGGTCGAAAGCAGGCACCTCGTGCATGGTACAATGAGCTTCGTTCTAACCTTATTCATCCTGGGTTCAAAAACTGTGTCTCTGACTCTTCTTTCTTCACACTGCATCACTCTCTTGGTATTATTTACCTCCTTGTCTATGTAGACGATATCATCAGTACTGGGTCCAATAGTGATTTCCTGGAATCATTCATCTCTTGTTTTGCCTCTCGCTTTGCCTTAAAAGATCTCGGCTCCCTCTCCTATTTCTTGGGGGTGGAAGTTCTACCTCACCCGAAAGGTATCCTTCTCTGTCAGCACAAATACATTCTAGATCTGTTACAACGTTCTAAAATTGATGAAGCCAAGCCTATGCCTACTCCCATGCCGCCTCACCCACCCCTTTTGGCTACCCGAGGAACACCTCTCTCTGATATAACTTCCTTTCGCGCACTTGTTGGCAGCCTACAGTATCTCTCCCTCACTTGACTCGATATTTCCTTTGCTGTCAACCGACTATCTCAGTTTATGCACAAACCTACAGAAGAGAATTGGTTGGATCTCAAGATACTTCTACGCTTTTTAGAAGGAACGGACTCTCATGGTCTTCTCATTAGCCGGGATTCACCCCTCACACTTCATGCCTTCACCGACGCTGACTGGGCAGCGGACTCTGATACTTATACCTCCACTACGGGGTACATTGTCTACTTGGGTAAAAATGCCGTCACTTGGAACTCTTGTAAACAGCGTACCTTGGCCCGTTCTTCCACCGAAGCTGAATACCGTACCGTTGCCTCCACCACCACTAAAGTCATTTGGGTTCAAAATCTTCTCCGAGAACTTGCATTGCCATCTACGGATACTCCAGTCATTTATTGTGACAATTTGGGAGCTACCTATGTTGCTGCGAATCCTCGGTTTCACTCTCGGATGAAGCATCTCGGTCTTGACTATCATTTTGTCCGAGAACTTGTTCAGAACAACTCCTTGCGTGTTTCCTTTATTTCAAGTCATGACCAGCTTGCCGACATCCTAACCAAGCCGTTACTCAGGGCTCGGCTCGGTTTCAAGAACGTTTGGTCAAGATTGGTCTCACTCAAAGCTCGTCCATCTTGCGGGGGCATGTTAGAGATACATAGGAAGTAATATAATTACTATTTAACTCTTATTATGTTTCCTTATTCTACTTGTATAGTTGTTTCCTAATTATGTAGGTATCTAGAATAGTCTCCTAATCAAATCTATATTGCTTGAATAGCAAGCTACGATTGTATATATATCTCATGTATTTGTAACACAATGAATTGATTCAATGAGAAGAATTCATTCAAATTATACTCTTACACACTTTACAGCTTAAAATGTACTTAAATCAGTTTGGGAGATATTGAGTATAAGAAAAATATTACTATTTTAATGACGGCTCCATCCGTCCCATTAATTATGCACTTTTTCAATCACACATAAACCCTAATATCACGTCTCTTAAATGTGCCAACAACCACATTCAATTCAAGCATTCTATTGTTACATCTAGATATGTGTTGTCAGAAAGAGAAGGGTGAAATAGTTTAGTAAAGACAATAAATCACAAACCGTCAAAGTTGTGGAATTCATTTGCTACTCCTAAGAGCAAGTCCAACGGGACTCTAAAACGTTATGTTCAGCTCTAATTCACGCCAAAGAAGAGTCCAAAGGAACGCTACCTTTATCTTCAAAATGGCGCAATCATCCAATTTGCTTCAAATGTGGCGCAGATTGTAGGTTGCGCTATACTCTTTTTTCCCTTGTTTTTTCCTTTTCCTTTTGATATATACTCCTTCCATCTCAAAATAAATACAACCTCCGTCCCAACTCAATGCGCACAGTTTGACTTTTTTTGTCAGCTCAATTGAACTTTGACCATAATTTTATAAAAAAATATAAATGTTTTAAAGTAATTTTAAAAAAATGTTATTGATAGTATTCCTAACGGTGAATCAAAAACAATTTTTTAAATTGCATAGGAATTTTTTTATTTTAATAAAATTATTAAAGTTAAATTGAGTTGACCAAATGAACAGTAATTGTGCACATTGAGCAGGGACGGAGGTAGTACTTTATAACTTAAACTATATACTCTTTTCGCCTCAAAATAAATGTATCATATTATATACTTCTTTTACAATATACTTTCTCCACCCAAAATAAATAAATTTGAGTCGTAAATATTTTTGAACAATATACTTCTCTCATTTGTACATGACTTGTACAACGGTAAAATGCACTAATTGATTATTAACTTTTCTATCAAAAACAACAACAACAACAACAACAAAAAAATATCAAAAATGCGAATTTATTTTGAGACAGAAAAAGGAAAGTACGATATTTAATATAATGTAATAATAATTTACAAACTACTGGAAAACAAATTAGGTGAAATTAAATAATAAAGAACACTTTAAGAATATGCCTTTTGGTGCAAAATTTGAAGAAGAATGGTTGGAGATGATTGTGAAAATTTAGTGCAATATTTGCACCATTTTAAAGTTATAGTGCAACTCTTGCACCAAACCATTGGAGATGGTCTAAACGTCTAAAATTAGGTAGTGGATGCACTATATGGAATAGAATAATAAAAAAAATAAGAAACACTAACATAGGAACGTTTTATTTATTTTAATTTGTTTTCTTTAAAAAGGCGAATATATTTTTTTGATTATATTTAACTGTGTGTGGTCGAAATCAAAGGAAAAATTGGTATCAATAGAACAAACACGTTTCTTAAAATAAAAAATTGAACAAACACGTTGCAACAACATACATTGTCTACCTATTTAACATGGTGCGAAGTTTATGAACTTTTAGGGTTTTGGCAACAGCGAATTTAAAGGTAACATCTAAGACGATAAAAATGGTTTTCCGGTGACGGAATCACCATTAACACTTGTATGCTCACTTCCAAATAAGTTTCAATCATTTTAATAAATTATATAGTTTAGTATTACATTAAGTCTGAATAATAATTATTTTATGATTTATTTTGAAGGAATATTTGTGGTTTAATATAACTCGTTATAAAGTTGTTTAGAAACATTCATTATATTTAATAGGAATTAATGTTAAACTTAATAAATTAAAAAGAAGACCATTTAAAACAAACAACTAACCATCATCACATTAAATAGAAAAGGGTACAAAAGATAATAAAAAAAAAATAAAAATTACATAACGAAAGCACAAATACGGAAATCACCCAAACACCTAAACAACAGTCGGGCCACCACCACCAACACCCGGCACCATCGCAGAATCAGCATCCGAACCATCATCATTCCTCTCAAACGACCTTAACATTGTTTCATACTCTGGCTAAACCACCTTTAGGATCAAGAGGGCCATTTTAGTCGAATTGTTGCTTCAAATAGTCGGCCATTGCACGGTGTTCACCCCTAGCTTGATTAGAATTTTTGGATGAACGACTTAAAGCGATAGCATGTTGAAAAATAGCAATTCGATCAATTTGTTTAGATTTCTTACCTTTGCACGGAATGAACGGATACACAAAATTCCCAGGTTCATTCCATGCATTGTTCCCAACTGAAATTTGGCCCTGCTGGAATTTTGCTTGGCATGCAGAGTAAGAAAAGAGTCTATCTCTTGATCTGTATCAAGATAAACTAATGAACTCTTATCATCAACTTGTTTTTTCTTTTGATGAGACATTGGATAGAAGGTATAGAAAGACGTACATATCGCAATTGTAGTTTAATAAATAAATAGTTTATAAGTGGAATAGGAAACTGGCAAATATAATTGGATTGCCATAAAACTAATGAAAGGATAAAACTCAAAAGGATGTTTCGATATGTACTGAAGACATTATACTCCCTCCGTCCCAAACTTGTGGTTACTATATTTTTTACGCCATCGTATATTTTTGTTTACTTACTTAAAATATTCAAAGTTCTCTTACCTCTAAATTCACATCAACTATCAACTAAATGATATTCTCTCAACTTAACTTTCAGACCAGATATTTTATTCACAACCTACACAGTTTAAATTTTAGTGAGCAACAGTTACATACAGAGGGAGAATTTCATTGTGCTGATAGATTTGAAAATGAATTGAATATACAATCTATATATAAATAAACAATATAAATCTAAATTAATAAAATAAATAAATACATAATGAAAAAATATACAAAATCATATTTATATAAACTGAATTATAATAACTACATTTAAAGATTATGGAAAACTTCCTTAAAAACAAAATTGTTTGTAGAAACTATCAAACCCTGAAACTCATCATCACTACAAAGCAATACTTTAAGGCCATCCGGATTTTTCACTCGTGAAAAAGCAACATAAAGTTGGCCAGGTGAAAATACATACCTTTTTAAAATAAGCCCAACAAATGATAAAGACTGTCCTTGGCTTTTTTGTTGATTGTCATTGCATAAGAAATCATTATTGGGAATTGCCTCCTCTCAGAACGTAACCGAGCTGACAAAGTTCTCCAAATGTAAGTCTTGCCACTACCTCCATATCCATAAACAAAAAACATCTTCCCAATCTCATCAAAACATGCTTTGAGAATAGTATTATAAACGTCATGTTGATCATCATTTAAATTCTTCACAAGTTCTTGTAATTCATCTTTTAATAGCTCCCGATCATAACTTGTTTCATCATAAACCAATCTATTTCTCGTTACTTCAAAAAACTCAGCATTTGGATACGGCAACATTGGAAATTCCAATAAACTTCTACCTTGCTTTTGTAAATTTTTTTCTATATATTTTCCTTATTTTATTAGTATTCCTTAGTTCTTGTGCCATTTCCTTTAGTCTCAGTTCTTATGAAACGGATGGAGTATATTGTAATTAGTAATTTTTCCGAAGTAACTTGAAGAAAAATAAACCCTTTCATGCCAAAGTCATTTTGAAGGACGGAATTGTATCTTAATCATTTATTACTCACGTTATTTGCATAACAATCAATAACAATAAATTATTCCCTTGTTTAAAAGGTTTCTTTTTTTGAGAGAGAAAATAGTTACTGTCCCGATTTAAGGTTTTTACTTTCCTTTTTAGGATGTCTCAATTTAAGGTTTTTAGTTTACTTTATTACCTAAAATGAAAAATGGGACTAACTTGTCATTCTCACAAAAAAAAACTCACTACCCACTTTCTCTCTCTTAATTTATTTTTCACGCTTGCAATATTTACTTTTTCTTAATTCCCGTGCAAAGTAAGTAAGAAGCTTACGGTGGGACGGAGGGAGTATATCCTTTCTTTTAACATAGAGGTCACCCACAAAACCTAAAACCTCGTCGCCCTTAACCTACAAATATGTCATAAATATATTTTTCGTTTTGTTTATTGGGTAATTTAATTTTAATAAAATAAAAATAAAAAATGCTGTTACAAATATAGAAAACGTATAAAAATATATTTTTTATATAAAGATAGTTTTAAGATTCAGTTTAATTTATTCATTTTTACATTTTTTTTGACGAAATTTAATTATTAATATGCTAAAAATAATAAATAATTTATCAAAAATAAATATAGATAATTAATGATCAAGTAACATGTAGTACTAATTATGATCTACTATACCTTATAATATGACCAACCTAAGAATAAGTTCTAAACCCTGCATATATACCAACCTAAGAATAAGTTCTAAACCCTAGACAAAGAAGGAATTCTGAAAATCCAATAATTCAGGCCAGCCCGTTTCCCCGCCATAGTGTGGGGCCGCACATCTTAACCTGTGCGGTCACCCACTTATGTTACAAATGGCCCTGAAACTAACTTGACTGTTTGGGCGGCCGCACACCCCTCTTTTGGGCGGTCACTCACTTAGTCTATGTTGTCCCAATTTTCTTCTTTCATTTCTGATCGCTAGCCCGGTTGGTCCTCTACTTCAACAATTTCTATATATGCGTCTCTGTTTATTTTACTTTTTTTTTGAACTACATTTTCCTTCTTTTTTTTCTTTTTTTTTGTTTACTTGTGTTGTATTTTAGCTGCTTTATCTTGATGAGGGCTGCTATATTAGGTTGATTGTGTTACGTGGGCCCAAGATAAACATAAGAGCAATGCTAGAGGCACAAAATAAGGTCACAAAATCTTGTTCACAAAATAAGGTGGCGATATTTTATTGGTTGCATCAATAATGGACCCGCCACACTCTAAATTAAAAACACCAATAACATCATTATATCTAGGATTTTGTGGGCACATTATTGTGATTTTTTGTGCCCCTAGTATTATTCTAAATATAAATGTATAGTCATGAATGAAAATTGGGCCCTTAAATATAAAAATGATAAGAATTGGAGGCCCTAAAAATAGGCCATTTTTTGGAGGCCCTAAGCCCTAGCCTCACTTTGCTCATGTCATGGCCAAGCTTGGGACAAGACATCCAATTAGCCCTAAAAGGCAAAAATTAATTATTCAATTACATATTCTCCAAGACTAAGGTACCAATCTCGAAGGCGACCTTGGAGTCAGGCCAAAAATCTCTTGATAACCATGTCTATGGAAAAATATTGGAGTTCTGCGGAACAACAAGTTAGCATTTCGACACTTATTTCTCGCCTTTTAGAGGGTGAGATACCATCGAAGGTAAAGGTAAGAAAGGCCTCACACAAATGTATCCCTCAAATCATACTTCCTTCGTTACACGTCCCTTCTCTCTTAAATCTTATGTGGCTCAAATTTTAAAAAGAAATCTCCTTTATTAAACCAATGAAACTCCTATCGTGTTCTCAGTCGTTCCCTAATTTTAAAATTCTTGCAAACAGAACATAGATATATGAAAATGAAATGAAAACAAAATTTAAACTGTACATTTTTTTACTACTAGCAAAATTCATGGTATTTTCTTAACTAGGAAAATGTAGACAGTTTTTTTCTTCACCATTAACGTTGGGAATCATAGAGAAGAGAGTAATTGAATCGTCAACGCACATATAAATCGAGTTGAACAAGGGTTCCTGAGATCAAACCGAATTAGAGTTGAAGATATCTAGTCCGATAAGGGTTTTTAATTAAAAGTTTGCATATATTGTTAGAGAAAGTGACTTTGAATAAGTCAAATTTGAGAAGAAAAAGGAAAGTAACTAAATCATTCTGGGATTTAATTAAGGACTACATATGTCTTATGGTTTAGGTCTCTAGCCTCTAAATATTAGTTGTAAATTAGTAGTCTCTGCATGATTCAATGACATTAAGAGTAAATTAGAGATCAATAATTCTAGATCTAGGGTTTGTACAGTTAGGAATTTTGTGATCAAAATTCATGCAACATAGATTAGTGTGATCGTCAGATTTATCTTTTTGTTATAGTTTCTCCGGCCATATTAATAATATTTGTTTCCCTTTGCCCGTGGACGTAGCCAATAGGTTGTTGGTGAACCACGTAAATTTTGTGTTGTTGTTTTACATTCATTATTATCTGTTATCTCTTGGGTCTGATATAATAACAAGTGGCACCAGAGCCTAGTTATTTGAGAAAGATCAGGGAATTCTGCTTCAAAAAAGAGATAGAATCAGTGATGGACCAGAAGATTGACAAGTCTGACGGGAAGAACATATTTATTTTATGGTAGAAGATTGTGCATTGGACGTTGTGAATACGTCCGATTGAAATTGAGAGTCGCCACATTGTTTTATTTGTAGTTAAAACATTGAGAAAACCGTTTATGAGAATAATAGGGTTCGGGGGTCAAATTACAAGAAGAGAAAAATATTAAGGTGATCACTCTTATTGCCTGACGAATCGGTCTTTCTATCATGATCAATGTGTGTGTGTGTGTGTTAGTGTTTGTGACTGAATCCGACGATTGCCTACGTTCTTCTCAACGTGAGAAGCTCAGGTCAACATAGTTCATTGATAATGAGAAAATAGAGAAGAAGTGGGATCATGCATAAAGAGAGGGAATATTAGGGTTAGAAGTAGTTCCTAGATCGTATTAGGGTTTGATGAAACCCTAGGTTCATCCTCGACTATGTTATGTGCACATAATAGGGATTAAAACCCTAGATCTAGTATGTTACGCATGGATAAGTCTTAGATCTAGCATAATAATAAGAAAATCATGAAACATATGAATGAACACGTAAACATGAAGATCACTACCCTAAACATAGCATATATTATGAATTTAGACTAAGAACATGAAGAACACAAGAAGAACATATGAATATGGATGCATAAACATAATGAAAACATGCATAATATATATCTAGCCTAAGAACATAAAAAGAACATAATAAGAAAAGTAAGAAGACTCACCTTGATCGGTAAGAACTATAATTGAAGCTTCTTGAAGATTCGAAGAGGCTTCGAGGGTGCTGAAAAGGCTTAAACTAAGATTTTTCTTGTCAGTTTTGACTCTGAAACTCGTAGAATGAATTGTGTGATTGATTTGTGAAGCTGAGGACCCTATTTATAAGAAAACGGGCTGGGCTGGAGACACTGGCCGTACGGACGCTTTATAGCCGTACGGAGGAGACCAAGATGTACGGTGGCTTTTCCTTGGATTACATGATTATCACGATCTAAACGAATCCTTATCAGTTTGTTCCCGATATTTCATTAATATCCTGATGGAATTCGATCTAGATCTGGTTTCGTCCATCTAGAACTCTGGATAACTGCCGGATAAGTCCCTCTCAGGTTATAATTGCCTAAAAGGTCCTTAGAGGTTCCTAATGGTCTAAAAATTCCTTTATCTTCAGATCGGGTACTAACAGACGTGCATATCACGTGCAAAAAACAGGCATTGCACGTGCATTACACGTGCAGTCCGCGTGCAATTTTCATGCATTGCATGTGCAGCGCACATGTAGTCCGCGTGCAGCGTCCGTGCAAAAATCTTGGTGTCTAGGTTGGACACATCTGGTATTGTATTCTTTTGCCTCTGACGTATTTGAGTTTGGAATTTTCCTAGTTATTCTGAAACTCTTCATTGTAGAGGATCGAGAATCAATAAATGTAAGAGCATTTATTGATTGCTCATCTTTGCTAGCAATAGCAAATCTGGTAGATTTGAATCCAGAAGTTCGTCTGGTGTTCGTTGGTGATCCAAGAACGCATCTGGAATATTTCGGTGTCTGATATCTGCATCTGAAGACAAAGATCTAAAGTTAGGGTTTTGTGATCAAAATTTAGCTATCTGGTATAATCTAAAAATCTAACATCTGGGGTAGTCTATTCTAGTGATCTACAAGTAGATACAAAATTTGTGTTCGACGAAGCAATAATCTGGTTAGATATTAGAGTAGTACACCTGACTCCGTATCTGAAGAATTCTGAGTCGGCTGCAGCGATGGCGAGCAGTGACAACCTAGACGAGGATGGTGATTATGCCCTAGTGACTGAAGAAGAAGCGTGCAAGGAAATTGCATGGGTTCTAGATTCGGGTGCTTCTTATCATATGTGTTCGCGGAAGGAGCAGTTTACAACCTACGAGCAGAAGGATGGAGACCGTATTTATATGGCTAATGGATTTGTCTGCGAGGTAGTTGGCATGGGCTTCGTAAAGGTGAGAACTCCGGGTGATAAATCACTCACATTGAAAAAAGTGAGACACGATCGACAAGTAGCAAAGAATCTGATATCACTTAGTCGGTTGGACAAGAAGGGATACGGTTTTAAAGGTGAAGGTGGAGTTCTGGATGTCTACAAAGGTTCAGATGTGATTCTGAAGGGCGAGAGAAAAGGTTCCTTGTGTATCCTCTAAGGTTCTGAGATGGGTGAGGGTGTTGATAAGAAGGTGGAGCAGCGTTTTTTCTCTAAGTGGGAGTGAACTAGGCAAGCCACGAATAGAAGATCAACACATACCGGTTTTATCTGTCATGGTTAACAAGATCCAATGTCGACTGGATGGGCCACAAATGACTGACTGTTAGTTGTCTGTTGGGGTCATTCTGAGTGCCCGTGGGTGCACGTCTGGGTGTCAAGAGGATTCATGCATGTAAAATATCTGATTGTCCAGAAGGTTGTTTGTCTGGTGAGGCAAATTCTGGGTGCCTTGAAGATACATGGCGCGCAAAATATCTGGTTGTCCGGAGGATAAATCTAGTGTCTTTGATGAAAGACAGACTGAGGCAAAGGAGGAGAAATCTGCTTCTGGTACGAAGGATGTGGCTTAAGGTGGAGTCTATGTCAGCAGTTCATGCATCTGAATTATTAGGGGAGATTCAAAGTCAATGTGGAGATTGTTAGAGAAAGTGACTTTGAATAAGTCAGATTTGAGAAGAAAAAGGAATGTAATTAAATCCTTCTAGGATTTAATTAAGGACTCCTTCTGTCTTATGGTTTAGATCTCTAGCCTATAAATACTAGTTGTAAATTAGTAGTCTCTGCGTGATTCAATGACATTGAGAGTAAATTAGACATCAATAATTCTAGATCTAGGGTTTGCACAATTAGGAATTTTGTGATCAAAATTCGTGCAACATAGATTAGTGTGATCGTTAGATTTATCTTCTTGTTATTGTTTCTCTGACCATATTAATAATATATGTTTCCCTTTGCCCGTGGACGTAGCCAATAGGTTGTTGGTGAACCACGTAAATTCTGTGTTGTTGATTTGCGTTCATTATTATATGCTATCTCTTGGGTCTGATATACTAACAACATCATATATGTTGTAGTTACTCATACTACCTCCATCTCAAAATTATTGTCCTATTATTTTGAGTTAGTATCTTGTAAAACGTGTTTTACTAGTGATTAGGAAAAAACATGTTTTAAATATGCAGTGACATTTTTGTAAATAATCATAATTATTTGAAAATGCGCTGTGGCATTTTTGTAAATAATCAAAACTTTTCAACACCATCTGACACTCTTCAACACATGATCTGGACCTTTGTAACACATCAACTGGTCATCTTAAACATTGCTACTAGCTATCTATAAAAACTTCATTTACAAAAACATTAAAGGCCCGTTTGAGGGATAAATTACGTCTTTTAAGTTTTTAAACTCTTAATCGGGGGTGAAGCCCATGACTTTTGTAAGTCTCTAAATTTCCGTTGAATAAAAAATCTGACTATCAATTGCAAAGGTTCTGGCTATCAGTTTCAAGGGTTCTGGCTATCAATTTTAAGGGCTCTGGCTATCAGTCTTCAGCTTTAAAGGTTATTTTAAAATGTTCACAGGCTATCAAAAACACTATAAGTGACTATCAAAAACACTAACACTGACACTAAAATACACTCCCACTTGCACTACTTTTTTTTTTAATTTTATTGTATTTAATTTTTTTTCTCACCAGCAATAAATCATACTGTGGTTGTTAAATCATATCCATAAAACTTTATTATTTATATTCATAACCTCTTGAGCTCGATATCCTAAAAATTTGGTGGCCATGACCTTGTTCAAATGTGCTTGAAATCATATCCAGAAAGCTTTATTATTGATATTCAGAACCTTTTGAGCTTAATATCCAGAAGGTTTTTTGGTCATGACCTTCTTTAAATATGCTTGAAAATCATGTCCAGAATGCATTATATTGATATCCAAAGCCGTTTGAGGTTGATATCTAGAAGGTTTATTAGCTATGGCCTTAAGTCACGGCCTCGATTCCCAACGCGCGCGATGTTTCAATTATTTATAAAAATACCACCGCGCGTGAAGTTCTGTTTATTTACAAAAATGCCACCACGCATTTAAAAACACGTACTCCCTCAGTCCCACTATAAGGTTCTTAGTGTGACTTTACACGGAGATTAAGAAAAAGTAAATGTTGTGAGTGTGGAAAGTAAAGTAAGAGAGAGGAAGTGGGTATGGAGTTTTTGTTGTGAGAATGAAAGTGGGTCCCACTTTCTATTTTAGGTAATAAAGCAAAGTAAGAACCTTAAATTGGGACAGACTAAAAAGGAAAGTAAGAACCTTAAATCGGGATAGAGGGAGTATTTTTTAATCACTAGGAAAAACACGTTTTTCCCTAAAGTTTTAGTTTAACTTTTGATAATAAATGTTGACCCTTAGTGTCATACTAATCATTTTAGTAAAATTTAAAAAATTGTTATTGATAAAGTATTGAGTGATTTTTCAATGAAATATTTAAAATTCAAACGAGACTACATTTTAATAACAAAGAGAGTAATATTTTTATGTTTAAAACAACTCCATATCATTGCAAAGCACTCTTGCAGGAAACTATTATTGCAAACATTTCCTCATGCAATTCATTAATTAATAAAGCATGCTATATTTTGTTTATTGCCCCTATATATATAGAAACTGTAGTCTATGAGTTTTATATATTATTTAAGTAAATCTATTTTCGATATAACGAGATTGTTAGTGAAGAGAAGGTGGCCACGCTACAAGCCCCTATCACTATTGTTAAATAAAGGTCAATCTTGGAGAAGCAAATATTTATTATATTACTTTGTATTTTGATATTCGTGGCTCTTTTATTATTTTGGTGCTTGGTCTGGGTGGTTAAACAAATTAGAGCGGGTAATAGAATATTTCCATCCTAAGCACAAGGGCCGAGCAGAAGAACATGGTTTTTCAGGAAAGCCAATGTGTTGGAAATCGTAGAGTGCCTCATATGTATATATTATTACAATAACTAGTGTTCTAACCCGTGCGATGCACGGAAAAATTCTCATTTATTTAACAGTTAAATAATGGTTTATATGGCTGCATTAAGAATCATACAATTACAAAACTACTCACTTTATTTTGTAATTGAAAATTAAATGAATAAGCCAAGGGAATGAGATACATATTGATAACACATTTGAGATATTGAATACTCCCTCCGTCCCAAAATGATCTTCTCATTTGCCATTTCTCATTGTCCCAAAAAGTTCTTCACATTTCTACATTTTAGGCTTAAACAAAGCATGGCTAGTGAAGCAAGTGTTCATATCCTTAAAAAGTTTGAATAGTCAAACGCGAAGATCATTTTGGGACGGAGGGAGTATAACTTTAGATGGTAGTTGTTTGTTGCGAATAATAATCATGTTGACTTTCGTTTTACTCCCTCCGTCCCAAATTGATAGTCACGTTTGATTATTCATCCTTTTTATTGATATAAAGACTTGCATAATAAAACATAATTTGTTAATGCACTTTGTTAGAGATACAGAGGAAGTAATTTAATTACTATTTAACTCTTATTCTGTTTCCTTATTCTACTTGTATAGTTGTTTCCTACTTATGTAGGTATCTAGAATAGTCTCCTAATCAAATCTATATTGCTTGAATAGCAAGCTACGAATTGTATATATTTCTCATGTATTTGTAACACAATGAATTGATTCAATGAGAAGAATTCATTCAAATTATACTTTTACATGGTATCAAGCTTAAGGTCCAATTAACCTTTTTTTCAAAACCCTACACACCCGCCGCCCTAAACTGCTACCGATCTCACCATGGCCACCTCCTCCGATCTCGTCTTCCTGCCCAATTCCGATGACCCTACCAAGCCCTTAATCGTAGTGTCTCTTTCCCACATATTGAAACTCACACCCACAAATTACATTGCCTGGAAATCCCAAATTGAATCCTCCCTTCTCGGCCTTGACCTGTTCCAATATTTGGACGGTTCTATCCCAAAACCCGACGAACACATCACCATCACCACTCCCGCCGTCGCTGCCACCGGCGACACCCCTGCCAAGGCCGCCACCACCACAATCACTCCCAACCCAGCCTACAAATCTTGGTCTCGCCAAGACAAGCTTATCCTTAGTGCTCTATCCGGCACCCTCTCTCCACCACTTGTACCCCTCATCTCCCTCTGCCCCACCACCCACTCCGCATGGCTAACCCTTACCAAAACCTATGCCAACCCCTCCAAAGGACATCTCAAACAACTAAAAGACCGTCTTCAGACTATCTCCAAAGGTACCCGATCCATCACCGAATTCATGCAAGACATTAAAAATTGCACTGATCAATTAGCCTCCCTTGGCCGCCCCTTAGACCCTGACGATATTGTTGATCGCATTCTTGATCAAATCAATGATCCTGAATACGATAATGTCATCTCTGCTGTGCAAAACCGAGAGACTCCCATCACGTTCGATGAACTTCATGAGAAACTCATCAACCGCGAACTCACCATCAAACTCAAAGCCCGGACCTCACCCACCTTCTCCGCCTCTGTCAACACCGCTACCAAACCCTACACACAACATAACAACTCTCGTCCCTATTCCAACCAAAACACTACCCCTCGCCCCTCAAATCAGTCCAATCAACCTCGCACGACC
Source organism: Campanula takesimana (assembly GCA_026119855.1). Classification (NCBI taxonomy): domain Eukaryota; kingdom Viridiplantae; phylum Streptophyta; class Magnoliopsida; order Asterales; family Campanulaceae; genus Campanula; species Campanula takesimana. Next base: position 457,080 of record JAOWBW010001239.1, on the reverse strand, counting down.
TATAAAGGCACATGCTAATGGTGCCGAGAAGTCAGCCACTCCCTCTCCTACTGTCCTGCCTTTCGCAAACAGTTCACAAACGCCTCCGTCCCACCACCGCCCAACCGCAACCCTTCTCGACCTTACCCCAACAACACATCCCGGTCCACCGCCCAACCCTCCCTTCATGCCGCCACTACCAATCCCTCACCTCAACCCACCACTTGGCTCCTAGATAGCGGAGCCACCCATCATGCCAACAACGACCTTAACAACTTGGCTCTTCACCAACCTTATGACGGCACATATGAATTATTCATTGGTGATGGATCCGGACTTCAAATCTCCAACATTGGTTCTACTTCTATCCTTACTTCTCACTCATCTTTCACACTTAATCACGTTCTTCACGTCCCCACTCTCTCTCGTAATATCATATCTATTTCTAAACTGTGCCATGATAATCATGCCTCTATTAGATTCTTACCTGATTCCTTTATTGTGAAGTACACTCGTACCGGGGCAATTCTTCTTCAAGGCAAACCTAACTCTGGCGTCTATGAATGGCTTCCTTCTAGTTTTGTCTCGTTCACTCTGCATCAGTCTCTTCTACTTCAAATTGGCATCATAGATTAGGACATCCCTCATATTCTATTTTACGTCATATTAGTAATAGTTTTTCAGTTAAACATTCCTACATCTAGTCATTTTCATTGCAATTCGTGTGATTGTAATAAGAGTCATAAGTTACCTTTCTCTAATAATACAATTCGTTCTTTTGGGCCACTTGATATTCTCTACAGTGATGTTTGGACTTATCCTCTCTATTCTTATGATGGCTTCAAATACTATATAATCTTTGTTGACCATCACTCCAAATACATTTGGTTCTACCCTCTCAAACACAAGAATGATGCATTCTCTGTTTTCTCGACCTTTAAACCTCTTGTGGAAAAACACTTTGGCCGTCCCATCAAAACCATTTACAGTGATAATGGCGGTGAATACCTTGGCCTCCGTCCTCTTCTCAATTCCCATGGTATCCAACACTTGACCTCCCCTCCTCACACACCTGAACACAATGGCTACTCTGAACGTCGCCATCACCACATTGTCGAAACTGGTCTATCTCTCCTCTCCCATTCTTCTATGCCACCCAAATACTGGACACATGCCTTTTCCACTGCCTCATATCTCATCAACCGCATGCCCACACCCACCTTGAACCTCCATTCCCCCTACTCCATCCTTCATAACCAACATCCCAACTACCTCAAACTTCGTAGCTTTGGCTGCCTTTGCTATCCCTGGCTTCGCCCTTACACCACTAATAAACTTGACCATTGCTCTCTCCCGTGTGTCTTTGTTGGTTACTCATCCACCCAAAGTGCCTATTATTGTCTAGACCCCCTCACTCACAAAATATATACCTTTCGCCATGTCAAGTTTATTGAAACCACCTACCCATTCACTAATACATCCCCTCAACCCACCACCACCGTTGAAAACTGGTGCACTCTCTCCCTACCTATCCTACCTCCTATTCCTCGTCCCAACACTCCCCCCACGCACCTTGCCCCCTGTTGATCCTTTAGGTCCGGCCGGACCAGTACCACACCTGACCGGACCAACTATACACCAACCGAACCAACTACTCACAACCCGACCGGACCCACTACTCACCCGACCGGACCCCCTTCACCCCTGCTGCCTATCATTCTGAATCCACCTGCCTCCCCCCCCTAACCAGCCTCCACACCCCACCAGCCTGCCACCACTCCCCTACCAGAAGCAGCTGCTCTCCCTCCTAGTGAACCAACATCGGCTCCTCGTGGTCCTGTAACCAGATCCCAACACAATATCCGCAAACCAGTTAACAAAATCAATCTCAATGCTTCCCTTCAACCCTCTACCACAGAACTTACCAACATCACCCAGGCTCTTAAACATCCTCTTTGGCGTGCTGCCATGCAATCTGAGTTTGATGCTTTCCTCCATAATCACACTTGGGATCTTGTTCCTCCCTTTGCTTCCCAGAATCTTGTTGGTTATAAATGGATTTTTCGCACAAAGTACAAACCTGGTGGTTCAATTGATCGCTACAAAGCCCGTCTTGTTGCCAAAGGGTTTCACCAATGCCCTGGCATTGACTACTCTAAAACCTTCAGCCCAGTGGTCAAACCTGCCACGGTCCGAACTATTCTCACTCTTGCTACAGTTCGCGGTTGGCCTCTCCGCCAGGTTGATATCAACAATGCTTTCCATCAGGGCTCTCTCACTGAAGATGTATACATGACCCAACCTCCTGGTTTCACTGACCCTTCCCTTCCCTCGTATGTTTGCAAGCTCCGTAAAGCAATCTATGGTCGAAAGCAGGCACCTCGTGCATGGTACAATGAGCTTCGTTCTAACCTTATTCATCCTGGGTTCAAAAACTGTGTCTCTGACTCTTCTTTCTTCACACTGCATCACTCTCTTGGTATTATTTACCTCCTTGTCTATGTAGACGATATCATCAGTACTGGGTCCAATAGTGATTTCCTGGAATCATTCATCTCTTGTTTTGCCTCTCGCTTTGCCTTAAAAGATCTCGGCTCCCTCTCCTATTTCTTGGGGGTGGAAGTTCTACCTCACCCGAAAGGTATCCTTCTCTGTCAGCACAAATACATTCTAGATCTGTTACAACGTTCTAAAATTGATGAAGCCAAGCCTATGCCTACTCCCATGCCGCCTCACCCACCCCTTTCGGCTACCCGAGGAACACCTCTCTCTGATATAACTTCCTTTCGCGCACTTGTTGGCAGCCTACAGTATCTCTCCCTCACTTGACTCGATATTTCCTTTGCTGTCAACCGACTATCTCAGTTTATGCACAAACCTACAGAAGAGCATTGGTTGGATCTCAAGATACTTCTACGCTTTTTAGCAGGAACGGACTCTCATGGTCTTCTCATTAGCCGGGATTCACCCCTCACACTTCATGCCTTCACCGACGCTGACTGGGCAGCGGACTCTGATACTTATACCTCCACTACGGGGTACATTGTCTACTTGGGTAAAAATGCCGTCTCTTGGAGCTCTTGTAAACAGCGTACCTTGGCCCGTTCTTCCACCGAAGCTGAATACCGTGCCGTTGCCTCCACCACCACTAAAGTCATTTGGGTTCAAAATCTTCTCCGAGAACTTGCATTGCCATCTACGGATACTCCAGTCATTTATTGTGACAATTTGGGAGCTACCTATGTTGCTGCGAATCCTCGGTTTCACTCTCGGATGAAGCATCTCGGTCTTGACTATCATTTTGTCCGAGAACTTGTTCAGAACAACTCCTTGCGTGTTTCCTTTATTTCAAGTCATGACCAGCTTGCCGACATCCTAACCAAGCCGTTACTCAGGGCTCGGCTCGGTTTCAAGAACGTTTGGTCAAGATTGGTCTCACTCAAAGCTCGTCCATCTTGCGGGGGCATGTTAGAGATACATAGGAAGTAATATAATTACTATTTAACTCTTATTATGTTTCCTTATTCTACTTGTATAGTTGTTTCCTAATTATGTAGGTATCTAGAATAGTCTCCTAATCAAATCTATATTGCTTGAATAGCAAGCTACGATTGTATATATATCTCATGTATTTGTAACACAATGAATTGATTCAATGAGAAGAATTCATTCAAATTATACTCTTACACACTTTACAGCTTAAAATGTACTTAAATCAGTTTGGGAGATATTGAGTATAAGAAAAATATTACTATTTTAATGACGGCTCCATCCGTCCCATTAATTATGCACTTTTTCAATCACACATAAACCCTAATATCACGTCTCTTAAATGTGCCAACAACCACATTCAATTCAAGCATTTTATTGTTACATCTAGATATGTGTTGTCAGAAAGAGAAGGGTGAAATAGTTTAGTAAAGACAATAAATCACAAACCGTCAAAGTTGTGGAATTCATTTGCTACTCCTAAGAGCAAGTCCAACGGGACTCTAAAACGTTATGTTCAGCTCTAATTCACGCCAAAGAAGAGTCCAAAGGAACGCTACCTTTATCTTCAAAATGGCGCAATCATCCAATTTGCTTTAAATGTGGCGCAGATTGTAGGTTGCGCTATACTCTTTTTTCCCTTGTTTTTTCCTTTTCCTTTTGATATATACTCCTTCCATCTCAAAATAAATACAACCTCCGTCCCAACTCAATGCGCACAGTTTGACTTTTTTTGTCAGCTCAATTGAACTTTGACCATAATTTTATAAAAAAATATAAATGTTTTAAAGTAATTTTAAAAAATGTTATTGATAGTATTCCTAACGGTGAATCAAAAACAATTTTTTAAATTGCATAGGAATTTTTTTATTTTAATAAAATTATTAAAGTTAAATTGAGTTGACCAAATGAACAGTAACTGTGCACATTGAGCAGGGACGGAGGTAGTACTTTATAACTTAAACTATATACTCTTTTCGCCTCAAAATAAATGTATCATATTATATACTTCTTTTACAATATACTTTCTCCACCCAAAATAAATAAATTTGAGTCGTAAATATTTTTGAACAATATACTTCTCTCATTTGTACATGACTTGTACAACGGTAAAATGCACTAATTGATTATTAACTTTTCTATCAAAAACAACAACAACAACAACAAAAATATCAAAAATGCGAATTTATTTTGAGACAGAAAAAGGAAAGTACGATATTTAATATAATGTAATAATAATTTACAAACTACTGGAAAACAAATTAGGTGAAATTAAATAATAAAGAACACTTTAAGAATATTCCTTTTGGTGCAAAATTTGAAGAAGAATGGTTGGAGATGATTGTGAAAATTTAGTGCAATATTTGCACCATTTTAAAGTTATAGTGCAACTCTTGCACCAAACCATTGGAGATGGTCTAAACGTCTAAAATTAGGTAGTGGATGCACTATATGGAATAGAATAATAAAAAAAAATAAGAAACACTAACATAGGAACGTTTTATTTATTTTAATTTGTTTTCTTTAAAAAGGCGAATATATTTTTTTGATTATATTTAACTGTGTGTGGTCGAAATCAAAGGAAAAATTGGTATCAATAGAACAAACACGTTTCTTAAAATAAAAAATTGAACAAACACGTTGCAACAACATACATTGTCTACCTATTTAACATGGTGCGAAGTTTATGAACTTTTAGGGTTTTGGCAACAGCGAATTTAAAGGTAACATCTAAGACGATAAAAATGGTTTTCCGGTGACGGAATCACCATTAACACTTGTATGCTCACTTCCAAATAAGTTTCAATCATTTTAATAAATTATATAGTTTAGTATTACATTAAGTCTGAATAATAATTATTTTATGATTTATTTTGAAGGAATATTTGTGGTTTAATATAACTCGTTATAAAGTTGTTTAGAAACATTCATTATATTTAATAGGAATTAATGTTAAACTTAATAAATTAAAAAGAAGACCATTTAAAACAAACAACTAACCATCATCACATTAAATAGAAAAGGGTACAAAAGATAATAATAAAAAAAGAAAAATTACATAACGAAAGCACAAATACGGAAATCACCCAAACACCTAAACAACAGTCGGGCCACCACCACCAACACCCGGCACCATCGCAGAATCAGCATCCGAACCATCATCATTCCTCTCAAACGACCTTAACATTGTTTCATACTCTGGCTAAACCACCTTGAGGATCAAGAGGGCCATTTTAGTCGAATTGTTGCTTCAAATAGTCGGCCATTGCACGGTGTTCACCCCTAGCTTGTCACGACCCGAAATATAGGCTCTATTTTATTAGTAATTAAATGATTTTTATTTAATCATTTGCTTATTTATTTATTTAAATTATTATTTATTTAAATAATTATGTGTGCAATTGATGTGTTATAATAATTATGTCTAGCACTTTATTTAGGTCATTTGGGTTAGTGTAGTATTGTTGGGTCTTAATTGTTAGTCGGGAGTGTAAGTAATTGTGTTAGTATGGGGAGGGGGTCTAGTTGTAACATTTCAAAATAATTTCCCCCTACTCCCTTACCTCCCTCACCTCCTTCTCCCTCCTACACTCCACCCCATTCTCCATTCCCAGCAAACTCACCCTCACTCTCCTCCTTTTGTAAGTTTTTCTTCCTCTTTCTTCTCTCTTCATTTACTTCTTCTTCCTCTCATCTTCTCTCATTTCTTAAAACTTGAACATTGTTTAGATCGTCGATAGGATCGCGTAGAATCAAAAGATTTAAATTCCGTCAACTTTGAGAAATCCGGGTAAGTTGCTTTTCCCCCTATTTAATGCTAGAAATGCTACTCCATGTTTATTTGATGTTATGAATGCTATTTATTGCATCTTGGATTGATTTGGGAGTGAATTGCATTTTGTTCATTTTTGTGAAATTTTGATATTTGAATCACCCTTGAGTGAGGTCCCTAGATGATGTTGTTGGAGTTCTTTTGGCTCAAAATGGTGTAGGTACCTTAGTTCCCATCTTGGTAGTGTTAGAAATGGCAAAGATTTGGTTTGTATTGGATTTGGGGTTGTTAATGGAGGATACCCAGAAATTTGGCCGGAATTTGCCTTTCCGGGCCAGGAGGCGCGCGCACCCTCCCTTAGGAGGCGCGCGCACCCTTAGGCCATCCTTGAATCAAGACCTTCTGTCCTTAAGAGGCGCACGCACCCCTTTTTATGAAGCGCGCGCACCCCCCTTATACCTTGGCGCAATTTTCCTTCTGATCCCAGGAGGCGCGCGCATCCTCCCATAGGAGGCGCGCGCACCCTCTCCCCTGTTGTGAAATTTATTTCTCTTTTTGTCCAATCTTCCGAGGGCCATATCTTGTTCGTCCGAACTCCGTTTTAGGCGTATGAATTACCGTTTTAAAGCTCCCCTTAAGCTCTTCGACATGAGTAAGTAAATTTGGTAGAGTGCTCGATTTAATTGGATCCTTTGTGGTCAAATGTGATATGGGAATTGTGTTATCATTGTTAAGATTGTTGGAACACTTTAATTGTGTGTTGATGGTTCATTTCACTTTCTTGGTGACTTCTTGGTATGGTTCCCTACTTTGGAACCTTAAGTTGTTTATTCATGCTAAATTATTATTACTTAGCATTTAATTGGAAGCCCAGCTGGCATATTTGTTGCATCGGGCGATGGGAAGAATTATAATGGCAAAGCCAAGTCCATTATAATGTTGACCATTGTTTTGCCCTTACTATACCCTTTTTCAGATTGGCCTTGGAAAAGTTAAGTCAGCGTTCCCTTGTGAATGTATCTGGCTAACGGGCATGACTTTGTGTCATGGTCCTTGTCCTTTGTGACACTTTTATTGTTATTGGTTCCGGTACCGGGGTTCTCTCTTCGGCTTTCATGCTATTATGAAGATGATGATTTGTTGATTATTGAAGCTGCGCAGCGATCCTTTATTTGGATGTTCCGGTTTGGAAAACCTTGGCTATATCCTTTGTTATGTGTTTATTTCCGCTGCTATCTGTTATATGATCAATGCTATGTGCTATGTGATATTTATTATCGCTTATTGTATATTGCATCATAGCATATCATGTAGTTGCATTAGTAACTTATTGAGATTTATCTCACCCCCTTTTCTTTTATCTTTGTTTTTCCTTAACCCCCCCCCCCCAGGTGCTAAGGATTAGTCTCGCTGATCACGAGAAAGAGGACGTCGAGTGTGGATACATTCTTTTGGGGAAGGTTATTATAGGCTGGTTTACATTATGTAAATGTGTAACCATTTTGGGATAGTTGTACCAAACAATGACGTCACTAAGAATTGTATATTTTTATTTTGTTGGGCATAAACTTGTGGAAGTTTATGATAGTTGTAATTGGTTTTTATCAAACTTGGTTTTGTAAAACTTTGAATCATCACCTTTTGGTGTCAAATGGAATTTTTAACTTTAGTATTTCATAGTTTTGGTTTTAAGTCGACGTCCAGATCGCGGTCCCGGGCCCGCGGGGTCCGTGGTCGCGACAGTTGGTATCAGAGCTATGGCATTAGCTCTAAGTATAAGTCTAGGCGGATTAGTATGACCTAGGTGGGTAGTAGTGTGCGGAGTGATTAACGGTTGATGTTTTATGCAGGTAATTGTTTTCAATGTCTGGAAGAAGAAGCAGAGGAGGTACTAGCGGGGCTCAGAATCAGAACGATACAAGGGAAGAAGTCCGTGCCATGTTTCAAGGCATGTTTGAGGCGGCCATGAAGGCCATACATGATCAAGGTCCGAGGGTAGAACAAGCACCACCCCGCTATGGTTTGGAGCAATTCTTGAAGTTGAAACCGGTTGAATTCAATGGGGAGCCCGATGTTCGGAAAGCTGAGTTGTGGATTGAGTCTATGGAAAAGATTTATGAGGTATTTGGGTGTTCGGATGAGGACAAGGTCCGGTTTGCGGCTTACAAGCTTGTGGGAGCCGCCGAGCATTGGTGGAAGGGTGTTAAAGCTACTTGGGATGATACTCACATGGTGTATGCGTGGGAGTTGTTCGTGCGCAAATTCAAGGAGCACTTCATTCCGGTTGTTGATCAAAACCGAAAGGAAATCGAGCTACTCAACCTAGAGCAAGGTGTGTTGTCTATAGCACAATACTCGGCGAAGTTCATAGAATTAGCCCGGTATTGCGACTATTTGGTGAGGACCGAGGAACAAAAGGCTATGAGATTCATTCGAGGATTGAAGACCTCCATCCGTACTCAACTGATTGCTCAACGGATAGTGACTTTCCAAGATGCGGTGGACCGAGCCTATTTGATAGAGCAAGATATTGGGGAGCATAAAAGGAAGACTGAGGTAGCTAACCGAGTAACCAAGGAGCGCAGAGCAAGTCGCAACCAAGGATTGATAATCGAGGTAACTTTGGGGGACAATCTCAGTCCCGAGGGCAACCGATCCCAAGGAACCCGGGTACCACTTCCGGGAACCAAGGGAGCCAAATTAGAAAGCCTTGTACCTTTTGTCAGAAGGTAGGCCATGCGGAGGATAGGTGTTGGAAAAAGCAAGGCAAGTGTACCAATTGTGGTGAAATGGGGCACTTTGCGAGAGATTGCACGAGGCACCGAGGACAGTCATCCGGGCTTGGGGTTGGTATTAATCAGGGTCAGAAAAGGGATGCTGCGGGGAAGCCCAAAGTTCAAGGGAAGGTTTATGCCATGAATCAACAACAAGCGACCGATGATCCATCCGTTATTGGAGGTATTGTTTCTGTGTCTAATGTGAGCGCACGAGCGTTGGTAGATCCAGGATCATCTCATTCATACATTTCTGTGCAATTTGCTTCCATGTTAAATGCTGCATTCGAGTCTTTACCGTACGTGCTAGAGGTGTCGACCCCTATAGGAGAATGCTTGATTTCTGATCGATTCTTTCGTGCTTGTGATGTGGTTATTTGTGGTCGAGTCCTTTGTGCGGATTTGGTAGTTCTTCCTATCCAAGACTTTGATGTCATTTTGGGTATGGATTGGTTGAGCAAGTTTTATGCGTCCGTTGATTGCCGTAAGAAAACTGTTACTTTTGCTATTCCCGATGTGCCTAGATTTGTGTTTGAGGCTAGCCCTCTGAGTAGAAAGGTTCGCTTAATTTCTTTTATGAAAGCGAGAAAATTATTGCATAATGGTTGTGAGGGGTATTTGGCTAGTGTTCTTGATACTAGGAAGGAATCCCCTAGTTTTGATAGTGTCCGGGTAGTTCGGGAATTTCCCGATGTTTTCTCTACCGAGTATGATATGCCTCCCGATCGTGAGATTGAGTTTTGTATAGATCTTTTGCCGGGTACGGCTCCAATTTCGAAAGCGCCTTATAGGTTAGCTCCCGCAGAGTTGAAAGAATTAAAGGTTCAGTTGCAAGAGTTGCTTGATCGAGGGTTTATCCGCCCTAGTGTTTCCCCGTGGGGAGCACCGGTTTTGTTCGTGCGGAAGAAAGATGGTTCCTTGAGATTGTGCATCGATTACCGGAAGTTGAATCAGGTTACGGTGAAGAATAAATATCCTCTACCCCATATTGATGATTTGTTTGATCAGCTTCAAGGGTCCGTGGTTTTCTCTAAACTTGATTTGAGGAGTGGTTACCATCAGTTGAAGGTTCGATCGGAGGATATTCCGAAGACTGCCTTTCGCACTCGTTATGGTCATTATGAGTTCTTGGTTATGCCGTTTGGGTTGACTAACGCGCCGGCCGTGTTTATGGATTTGATGAACCGAGTTTTCCATCCTTATCTTGATTCGTTCGTGGTGGTTTTCATCGACGACATTCTTGTTTATTCGAAATCTCGAGAGGAGCACGAGCAGCACTTGAGGACAGTTTTATCCGTTCTTGCGAGGGAGAAATTATTTGCGAAGTTTAGTAAATGCGAATTTTGGCTCGAGAAGGTGTCATTTCTGGGTCATGTGATTTCTAAAGACGGTATTTCGGTGGATCCTTCAAAGATAGAGGTTATAGTGGATTGGAAGAAACCCGAATCAGTGACAGAGATTAGAAGCTTTCTTGGTTTAGCCGGGTATTATAGAAGGTTTATTGAAGGGTTTTCGAGGATTGCTACTCCGATGACTCAGTTGACCCGGAAGAATGTTCCGTTTGTGTGGACCGAGAAATGTGACAAGAGTTTCGAGGAATTGAAGAAGAGATTGACTACCGCACCGATCTTGACTTTGCCTAATGGGAGCGATGGCCTAGTGATTTATAGTGATGCTTCGAAAGAGGGTTTGGGTTGTGTGCTGATGCAGAATGGGAAAGTAATTGCTTATGCTTCGAGGAAGTTGACCCCGAGTGAACAGAATTACCCGACTCATGATATGGAGTTAGCGGCGATAGTCTTTGCGTTGCACAAATGGAAGCACTACCTTTATGGGGCGAAGTTTGAGATATTTACCGATCACAAGAGTTTGAAGTACCTTTTCTCCCAGAAAGAGTTGAATAATAGACAGCGCCGATGGATGGAATTGTTGAAGGATTATGACTGTACGATTTCTTATCATCCGGGGAAGGCGAATGTGGTAGCCGATGCGATTAGTAGAAAGTCTTATGTGGCTTCGATGATGGTCCGTGAATGGAAAATGCTTGAGGATGTTCGAGATTGGTCTCCTCGTGAATCGAGACATGGGGCTATTTTTGCGAATATTAGGGTGTCTCCGACCCTAATTCAGAGGATAAAGGAAGCTCAGAAAGAAGATCCCGAGTTGGTGAAGATAATGGGTAAATTGAAGAAAAAGAACTTCGAGGATTTTTCATTAAGTTCGAGTGGAGTGTTGACTTTCCGTGGAAGATTGTGTGTACCCGATGTTGGTGGATTAAAGAGGCAAGTTTTAGATGAGGGTCACAAATCGAAGTATACTATTCATCCGGGCTGTACGAAGATGTATCAGGATTTGAAGCAACAATTTTGGTGGATTAATATGAAAAGGGAAATAGCTGAGTATGTATCGAAGTGTTTAACTTGTCAGCAGGTCAAAGCCGAGCATCAGAGACCCGCGGGATTGCTTCAGCCGTTAGAGATTCCCGAGTGGAAATGGGAGCATGTGACTATGGATTTCGTTACGGGACTACCTCGTACCCGTAGGAAGTATGACAGTGTTTGGGTAATAGTGGATAGATTGACCAAGAGTGCCCATTTCTTGCCTATTGACATCAGATATTCGATGGAGAAGCTTGCGACCCTTTATATTGATGAGATCGTGAGATTGCATGGTGTTCCGGTTAGTATTGTGTCAGATCGAGACCCGAGGTTTACTTCTAGATTCTGGAAGGCGTTTCAGGAAGCTTTGGGTACAGATTTGCGATTCAGTACAGCTTTTCATCCCCAGACCGATGGTCAATCCGAGAGGACTATTCAGATTTTGGAGGATATGTTGCGAGCTTGTTCGATAGACTTTTCCGATTCTTGGGATTCGCACCTACCGTTAGTGGAGTTCTCCTACAACAACAGTTATCAGGCTAGTATCGAGATGGCACCGTTTGAGGCCTTGTATGGAAGGAAATGTAGATCGCCTATTTGTTGGGATGAGGTCGGTGAAGCGAAAGTTTTGGGTATTGATTTGCTTCGGGATTCGGTTGAGAGAGTTAGAGTCATCCGGGATTGATTGAAGACAGCTCAGAGTCGACATAAGAGCTATGCAGACAACCGAAAAGGCGAGATCTTAGTTTTCAGGTTGGTGATTTGGTATTCTTGAAGGTATCTCCGAAGGTGGGTATTCGTAGATTTGGGAAGAAAGGCAAATTGGCTCCGAGGTTTATTGGCCCGTTTGATATTTTGGGAAAGGTTGGACTTCTAGCGTATTGTCTCGCGTTACCGTCATCTTTGGACCGGTTGCATAACGTGTTTCACGTTTCTATGCTTCGGAAGTATGTTCATGATCCATCTCACGTGTTACCGAGGATACCGGAAGATATTGAGCCCGATATGACTTATGAGGAACGACCGGTTCGGATCTTAGATTCTAAAGTCCAAGAGTTGAGGAACAAAAGCATCGCGTTGGTTCGAGTTCTTTGGAGGAATCATAACATCGAGGAGTCGACTTGGGAGCTCCGAGATGAGATCGAGAGGAAATTCCCGTGGCTTTTTGTTTAAGGTGAGTCTCGTTAAAATTCGGGTCGAATTTTCTTTAAGGGGGAGTGAATGTCACGACCCGAAATATAGGCTCTATTTTATTAGTAATTAAATGATTTTTATTTAATCATTTGTTTATTTATTTATTTAAATTATTATTTATTTAAATAATTATGTGTGCAATTGATGTGTTATAATAATTATGTCTAGCACTTTATTTGGGTCATTTGGGTTAGTGTAGTATTGTTGGGTCTTAATTGTTAGTCGGGAGTGTAAGTAATTGTGTTAGTATGGGGAGGGGGTCTAGTTGTAACATTTCAAAATAATTTCCCCCTACTCCCTTACCTCCCTCACCTCCTTCTCCCTCCTACACTCCACCCCATTCTCCATTCCCAGCAAACTCACCCTCTCTCTCCTCCTTTGGTAAGTTTTTCTTCCTCTTTCTTCTCTCTTCATTTACTTCTTCTTCCTCTCATCTTCTCTCATTTCTTAAAACTTGAACATTGTTTAGATCGTCGATAGGATCGCGTAGAATCAAAAGATTTATATTCCGTCAACTTTGAGAAATCCGGGTAAGTTGCTTTTCCCCCTATTTAATGCTAGAAATGCTACTCCATGTTTATTTGATGTTATGAATGCTATTTATTGTATCTTTGGTTGATTTGGGAGTGAATTGCATTTTGTTCATTTTTGTGAAATTTTGGTATTTGAATCACCCTTGAGTGAGGTCCCTAGATGATGTTGTTGGAGTTCTTTTGGCTCAAAATGGTGTAGGTACCTTAGTTCCCATCTTGGTAGTGTTAGAAATGGCAAAGATTTGGTTTGTATTGGATTTGGGGTTGTTAATGGAGGATACCCAGAAATTTGGCCGGAATTTGCCTTTCCGGGCCAGGAGGCGCGCGCACCCTTAGGCCATCCTTGAATCAAGACCTTCTGTCCTTAAGAGGCGCACGCACCCTTTTTATGAAGCACGCGCACCCCCCTTATACCTTGGCGCAATTTTCCTTCTGATCCCAGGAGGCGCGCGCATCCTCCCATAGGAGGCGCGCGCACCCTCTCCCCTGTTGTGAAATTTATTTCTCTTTTTGTCCAATCTTCCGAGGGCCATATCTTGTTCGTCCGAACTCCGTTTTAGGCGTATGAATTACCGTTTTAAAGCTCCCCTTAAGCTCTTCGACATGAGTAAGTAAATTTGGTAGAGTGCTCGATTTAATTGGATCCTTTGTGGTCAAATGTGATATGGGAATTGTGTTATCATTGTTAAGATTGTTGGAACACTTTAATTGTGTGTTGATGGTTCATTTCACTTTCTTGGTGACTTCTTGGTATGGTTCCCTACTTTGGAACCTTAAGTTGTTTATTCATGCTAAATTATTATTACTTAGCATTTAATTGGAAGCCCAGCTGGCATATTTGTTGCATCGGGCGATGGGAAGGATTATAATGGCAAAGCCAAGTCCATTATAATGTTGACCATTGTTTTGCCCTTACTATACCCTTTTTCAGATTGGCCTTGGAAAAGTTAAGTCAGCGTTCCCTTGTGAATGTATCTGGCTAACGGGCATGACTTTGTGTCATGGTTCTTGTCCTTTGTGACACTTTTATTGTTATTGGTTCCGGTACCGGGGTTCTCTCTTCGGCTTTCATGCTATTATGAAGATGATGATTTGTTGATTATTGAAGCTGCGCAGCGATCCTTTATTTGGATGTTCCGGTTTAAAAAACCTTGGATATATCTTTTGTTATGTGTTTATTTCCGCTGCTATCTGTTATATGATCAATGCTATGTGCTATGTGATATTTATTATCGCTTATTGTATATTGCATCATAGCATGTCATGTAGTTGCATTAGTAACTTATTGAGATTTATCTCACCCCCTTTTCTTTTATCTTTGTTTTTCCTTAACCCCCCCCCCCAGGTGCTAAGGATTAGTCTCGCTGATCACGAGAAAGAGGACGTCGAGTGTGGATACATTCTTTTGGGGAAGGTTATTATAGGCTGGTTTACATTATGTAAATGTGTAACCATTTTGGGATAGTTGTACCAAACAATGACGTCACTAAGAATTGTATATTTTTATTTTGTTGGGCATAAACTTGTGGAAGTTTATGATAGTTGTAATTGGTTTTTATCAAACTTGGTTTTGTAAAACTTTGGATCATCACCTTTTGGTGTCAAATGGAATTTTTAACTTCAGTATTTCATAGTTTTGGTTTTAAGTCGACGTCCAGATCGCGGTCCCGGGCCCGCGGGGTCCGGGGTCGCGACATAGCTTGATTAGAGTTTTTGGATGAATGACTTAAAGCGATAGCATGTTGAAAAATAGCAATTCGATCCATTTGTTTAGATTTCTTACCTTTGCACGGAATGAACGGACACACAAAATTCCCAGGTTCATTCCATGCATTGTTCCCAACTGAAATTTGGCCCTGCTGGAATTTTGCTTGGCATGCAGAGTAAGAAAAGAGTCTATCTCTTGATCTGAATCAAGATAACTAATGAACTCTTATCATCAACTTGTTTTTCTTTTGATGAGACATTGGATAGAAGGTATAGAAAGACGTACATATCGCAATTGTAGTTTAATAAATAAATAGTTTATAAGTGGAATAGGAAACTGGCAAATATAATTGGATTGCCATAAAACTAATGAAAGGATAAAACTCAAAAGGATGTTTCGATATGTACTGAAGACATTATACTCCCTCCGTCCCAAACTTGTGGTTACTATATTTTTTACGCCATCGTATATTTTTGTTTACTTACTTAAAATATTCAAAGTTCTCTTACCTCTAAATTCACATCAACTATCAACTAAATGATATTCTCTCAACTTAACTTTCAGACCAGATATTTTATTCACAACCTACACATTTTAAATTTTAGTGAGCAACAGTTACATACAGAGGGAGAATTTCATTGTGCTGATAGATTTGAAAATGAATTGAATATACAATCTATATATAAATAAACAATATAAATCTAAATTAATAAAATAAATAAATACATACATAATGAAAAAATATACAAAATCATATTTATATAAACTGAATTATAATAACTACATTTAAAGATTATGGAAAACTTCCTTAAAAACAAAATTGTTTGTAGAAACTATCAAACCCTGAAACTCATCATCACTACAAAGCAATACTTTAAGGCCATCCGGATTTTTCACTCATGAAAAAACAACATAAGTTGGCCAGGTGAAAATACATACCTTTTTAAAATAAGCCCAACAAATGATAAAGACTGTCCTTGGCTTTTTTGTTGATTGTCATTGCATACGAAATCATTATTGGGAATTGCCTCCTCTCAGAACGTAACCGAGCTGACAAAGTTCTCCAAATGTAAGTCTTGCCACTACCTCAATATCCATAAACAAAAAACATCTTTCCAATCTCATCAAAACATGCTTTGAGAATAGTATTATAAACGTCATGTTGATCATCATTTAAATTCTTCACAAGTTCTTGTAATTCATCTTTTAATAGCTCCCGATCATAACTTGTTTCATCATAAACCAATCTATTTCTCGTTACTTCAAAAAACTCAGCATTTGGATACGGCAACATTGGAAATTCCAATAAACTTCTACCTTGCTTTTGTAATTTTTTTCTATACATTTTCCTTATTTTATTAGTATTCCTTAGTTCTTGTGCCATTTCCTTTAGTCTCAGTTCTTATGAAACGGAGGGAGTATATTGTAATTAGTAATTTTTCCGAAGTAACTTGAAGAAATATAAACCCTTTCATGCCAAAGTCATTTTGAAGGACGGAATTGTATCTTAATCATTTATTACTCACGTTATTTGCATAACAATCAATAACAATAAATTATTCCCTTGTTTAAAAGGTTTCTTTTTTTTTGAGAGAAAATAGTTACTGTCCCGATTTAAGGTTTTTTACTTTCCTTTTTAGGATGTCTCAATTTAAGGTTTTTAGTTTACTTTATTACCTAAAATGAAAAATGGTACTAACTTGTCATTCTCACAAAAAAAAAACTCCCTACCCACTTTCTCTCTCTTAATTTACTTTTCACACTTGCAACATTTACTTTTTCTTAATTCCCGTGCAAAGTAAGTAAGAAGCTTACAGTGGGACGGAGGGAGTATATCCTTTCTTTAAACATAGAGGTCACCCACAAAACCTAAAACCTCGTCGCCCTTAACCTACAAATATGTCATAAATATATTTTTCGTTTTGTTTATTGGGTAATTTAATTTTAATAAAAATAAAAATAAAAAATGCTGTTACAAATATAGAAAAGGTATAAAAATATATTTTTATATAAAGATAGTTTTAAGATTCTGTTTAATTTATTCATTTTTACATTTTTTTTTGACGAAATTTAATTATTAATATGCTAAAAATAATAAATAATTTATCAAAAATAAATATAGATAATTAATGATCAAGTAACATGTTGTACTAATTATGATCTACTATACCTTATAATATGACCAAAATGTTTAAAGTTTAATTATCAATATATAATTTTAAAGATTAGTTCAAAAAAACATATAAATTGAAAGATTGTAAATAGCACAAACAAATATAATATTCATTTATTATTTTATTTTTGAAGCAACTATTATTCATCGAAAATTAATGGTGGATAGACTTTTCACTATATGTTGGCTAATAATTAAATATCAGCATAACCATTTTATTTTATTTTTTGACAGATTTCTTTTTATGGATATTGGGGTGACTTTTTCTTTCAACAGGTGCATAACCATTTCATTAAGACTGTATTTTTATTTGAGCTAAATTGCTATACTATTTTCTAGGAAACTATAAATACAGCATGCTAGAAGTATTTTCATTTAAAAAATGTTTCCAATTCCTTTAAAAAAAAATTACTACCTATTTTCAAGCCTAAAACTCCTCAGTAGAAAAATTTCAAAATAGAAATATGCTCGTTTCGCAAAAAACAATTGTTCCATATAATTACGGGAAAAAAAAACCCTTCTAAAATTATAATTAATCTATAGTATTTTAGTTTTTTTTTGAAGCAATAATTAATCTACTATTCATTGCAAAAAAATCAACGCACCACATTTTTTAGCTTTATTTCAACCAAACGCACCTTACTTTCATAAAAGGAATAGAAAACATTTTCTTTTTTTCCCTTCCTTGTAGAAACAAAAATCAAAGGAATAGTAGAAGACAAACCAAATGTACATTTAAAGAAAATAGTACTCCCTCCGTTCTGGAGTAGGAGTCCTACCCTTCATTTGCACGCTTATTAATAAATATTGGAAGTGATGTAAATGTTGTGAATGTAAAAGTAAAGTAGGAGAGAGAATGAGTGAGAGAGAAATTGATTGGTGTTGTGAGTATAAAAGTAAAATAGGAGAGGGAATGAGTGGGATGAATAATAAAGATTCTTTGCCGTTTTAGGTATATGACTCTTACTCTGGGATGTATCAAAGGACTCTTACTCTAGGACGGAGGGAGTAATTCAATATCAAAATTTCTCTTCCAAATTTTTCTTTGAAAAGATCTGTACAAATCTCATGCTCCGTATAATGTTAGTTATTATCAATAAAAACCGGATTAAATTATAAAATTTAAATCAAAAACTAAGTAATTTACCAAGCAAAGATAAGTAATTTTTTTTATTTGAAAGTAAAATTTTAAATTTGGTAATAGAAACAACTTTTGGTAAACTCATCTTCTTCCCATATCAGCTATCGTGATTATGGTTTTCTAAAATTGAAATTGCCAATGTTCAAGCCAATAAAAACGCGTAACGCCCTTTGATTTCCCTAATCGTTACTTTTTCTCTCGGCATCTCTCTCGATTTCACTCTCCAAATTTCTCTCTCTCTCTCTCTCTCTCCCTCAATTTCGCCACGCACCACCACGACACTGCCACCGCACACCTCAATGCTACCACTACCATTCCACCGTGACCAATAATAACATCACGGCTACAAACATTAATTTCAATCTAACATCTCTCCTTTAAAGTTTCTCTTAAGTCAGATTTGAAGGATGCGGGAAAATCAATTCAATAAATATAATTGTAAATTACCACTCTTATGCAATCATCGAGATGTCGAAAGTACCTTTCCTGTGCTCGAATCGCAATCCACAATTCCACTGAAAGACCTCTTCTTTCTTTTCCATCTTCCCAATGCAACCTGATTCACATAAGGAAAAACAGAGAGTGCGTTAATTTTATTTATGTGTGTGTGTGTGTGTTCGTGTGTGTTTCTGTGTGCGTTCGTGTGTAAAATGAAGGGAAGATGTAGTAGAGAGGCGAAAGGAAGGAGTGGCAGAGATTTTGAAAACAGATGATGGCTGTTTGTGGAGAACTCCTAGATAGTGTGTTGCAAAATTCAAGTACAGTATTGAGCAAGCTAAACTTCAATTTCAAATTTTCTTGCAGCTTTTCAGTCTGATTAGATGTGTAGGGTGTCTACACTGACCTTGGATAGTTAAATCAGACGTGACCAAAAAAAAACCGGCAACCGGCTAACCGCCGGTTGATAACCGGTCAAAACCGGGTCAAAACCGGGAAACCGGTTAACCGGAAACCGGCTCAACCGTCAACCGTAATTCCCCGGTTCGGTTTCGGTTAGGCCTTTCTCAAAACCGGTAAACCGCCGGTTATAACCGGATAACCGCCAACCGGATAACCGGCGGTTAAACCGGTTATAAAACCGGAGGTTAACCGCCTAACGGCTACTTTTCAAAAATTTGCACCGGGCCCCCCCCATTTCCCCATGTCTGACTGACCACCACTGTCCAAAAACGGCTAGTTTTCCAACTAGCCGTTAGTTCAGTTAACTTTCGGCCTTAAATGAAAAAAAAAAAAAAAAAAAACCAAAATTGCTTACATATAAATACCCCCTCCCTCCTACCATTTTAGTTCCACATCTTCTCTATACTCTTCTCTCTCTACTAATTCTCACACTCTCTCATATTTCCAGTTAGATTGCATAATTCCAGTCAGTTTTTTAACGCTTTCCAGTTAGTTTTTTAACGAAATCACTTTTTTAATTTATTTAGAAAATTCCAGTCACTTTGTTAACCATTTCCAGTCAGTTTCAAATCATTTTCCAGTTAGTTTTCAGAATTCCAGTCAGTTTTTGAGAGTTTCAGTCAGTTTTTTGACAGTTTCAGTCAGTTTTTTAACAAAATCTGTGTTTTTCATCATTTTCAGTCAGTTTTTTAGCGAGTTTCAGTCAGTTTCTAAACAGTTTCAGTTAGTTTGTTAACAAAATGGCCTCATCTCGAAGGAGCGGCAAGGAACATGTTGGTTCTTCCTCACTTAACCCGGAAATTGAGTCACATTTTGAGGAAAGTGAGCAAAATGTTGAAGAAAATGTTCCTCAAAGTGGTAGGGCCGGGGCCGGCCGAGCTCGAGGCGTGGGAAGAGGTGGTCGGGGGCAACGTCAAGCACGAGAATCCAAATCCGACACTTTCACGATCCATTTCCGAAAAGTACAAATTGACCCCAACGACTTTGTACATTTTCGAGCGTGTTGCAACTATTGCACCAAATCTTACCCGTTCGCAAAAGGTAATGGGCATGGAACATTGAACCATCACTTGAGATCAACACATCCTGAAAAACTTGGGATTGATAGTGATCAAGCTCAATTACAATTTGCTCAACCTAACACCCAAGGTACGTCTTCGGTCTTATTTAAGTTTAATAATGTCGTTTATAGGAAAGAATTGTGCAAATTTGTGTGTGTTAAAGGGCTTGCTTTTAACTTTGCGGATGATGACTTTTATGAACGGTTTATTAGACTTTCTTTAAATCCGGCCGCCTCCAAAGTACCACGTACGACTCTCGTACGCGATATTAAAAAAGTGGTTTTGGAATATAAACATTTTTTAATTGATGTTTTATCAAAATTAGATCAAAGAGTTTCAATTTGTGCCGATGGTTGGAGTGATCATTGGCAAAGAAATAGTTATTTGGGTGTTACATGCCATTGGATCGATAATTCGTGGACTTTACAAAAAAGACTACTTGCATATGATAGTTTTGAACCACCTCATTCCGCGGAAAATATTTGTAGAAAGTTGCACGCCATTTTGGCAAAATATGGTCTTTTGCAAAAAATATTTTCTATTTCATTCGACAATGCTAGTGCTAATACCGCTAGTATACCGGAATTGATGCTCATTTGTCAACCGTCACTTGGGGGTAAGTATTTTCATATTAGATGTTTATGTCATATCATAAATTTATGTGTTAAAGATGGTTTGGATGCTTTAGATCAATATGTTAAACCCATTAGAGAGGCTCTTTATTTTATTGCAAAAAAAAATAAAATTACAAGAAAATGGATAAAATATTTACTAAATAAGGGTCTTCCCGAAAAATATTTTTCTATGGATGTTCCGACTAGGTGGAATTCTACCTACAAAATGTTAATTGATGGTTTTGAGTATAAAGAGCATATCATGGATTTTTTTATTAGTATGGGCTATGAAATTCCTTTATTTGCGTATCAATGGAACGCTTGCACTAATTTATGTCAATTATTAAAGATTTTCAATACCGCTACTTTGGCTTTGTCGGGAGTTTATTATCCAACTTCCGTTTTGGTACTTGATCAATGTATTGCAATAGTTCTAAGTTTTAAAAATTTGCAAAATTGCACCATTTTAAACGAAAGCATTGCTTCCATGAGGCAAAAGTGGGTCAAATATTTTGATAACATTCCGTCTCTATTTTTGCTTGCAAAGATGTTGGATCCCCGTATTAAATTGAAAGATCTAGTCCGCATAATAACGTTTTATTATGCAAATTTATACCCCAATGGGGACGGATTACACGAAAACCCGGCGATTATTGTTGAAAATACAAAAAAAGATTTGGTGACTCTTTATAATGAGTATAATGCAATTCATGGAAATGTTTCTCAATATGGCTCAAGTCCTAATGAAGAAGATATTGATACACAATATGATGTGAATAACGATCCATATAGTTTTGTTAATGATATTTATTTTTCAAACGTCCTAGAACGTCTCCTTCTTCTTCTTCTACCTCTAGCATTCCGTACGAGTTGGAAGCATATTTCTCTACTAGACATGAAGTTGTACAAAACACTTCAAATCCAATTTCTTTTGATATTTTGAGGTGGTGGTCACAAAGGCAAGAAACTTATCCCATACTCTCTTTAATTGCAAAAGAAGTCTTAGCTTCTCCCGCTTCAACCGTGGCCGTCGAATCGGCATTTAGTGTGGGAGGAAATGTTTTGGATGCAAGACGTTCCCAACTAACTTGTGAAAATTTGGAAAATCAACTCTTGCTTGGTGATTGGGTTAGAGCGGAAAAGAGGGAGCAAGATATGCCTTATGAAGAGGATTTAGTAAATGTAGATCCACAATATCAATACGACTTGGAAGATTCTACGGGAAGTTCGGAAGGGGACGGAATGTAGATAGTTTTTATTTTAATTTTTAGAATAGGTTTATTTTTATTTCATTGTAATAGTTTAGTTGAGGTAATAAGGCTCCATTTTTTCCTCCCTTAATTATAAAAGGGCAAGGATTGGTTGTCCCCCTCTTTGTAATTTTAATTTTAATTAATAAAATTTAAGGGTACCGTCCCTTTTTTACTTAAAAAATTTGTGTTATACATTATAGTTATACACTTATACATTTTAAGTTTTTAACTTAAAAACAAAAAAAACAAAAGAAAACTGTTTAATATATGTATGACTCATACATATACTCCCGTTTTTTTTTTTTTATAAAAACTGTTTAAAAAAAAAAAAAAGTTAAAAAATCTGTTAATAAAACTGTTAAAAAAATCTGTTAAGAAAACTGTTTAAAAAAACAGTTAAATTTTTTTTTTTACTTGAAAAAAAAAAACTTTACTTGAAAAAAAAACCCTTTAAAAAAATGAAGTGTTTTTTTATTTTATCTTTTTTTTTAACAAAAAAACTGTTAATAAAACTGTTTTGAAAAAAAAAAAAAAAAAAAAAAAAGGTAACCGGTTTAACCGGTTTAACCGCATTAACCGGTTAACCGGTTAACCGGTTAACCGTAACCGGACATAACGGTTAGACGGTTAGGTTACGGTTAGCATTTAACGAAAAACATAACCGGCGGTTATAACCGTCAACCGCCGGTTATAACCGGATGGACACGTCTAAGTTAAATGACTGAAATGCCCATCGAAAACCTCCTAATGGCAGAATTGGGCGGGAAAGTGAAAATGGGAAGTGCACGCCTTATTCTATTATGATAGATTTGTGGAGGTTTTTTAGAGATATGTCACTCCCCAAATAATAATTCACTATGTAAACGTGGACATATTATTTATTATACCTCAGTCATGGATTGCAATGTTAGATCATTGTGGCTTGCAACACAAGTTAATAGGCACCTTTCATAAATAAAATCATGACTATGACATTAATATAAAGTATGGTCAAAATAGTCAATGTGTAGAATCCCTGAAATGTTATTTATCTATCTTTGATGGGCAAGATGGTAAATCAACATTGCTTTATAAACAAATAGGTATGGTTGTAACGACCCGAGTTCACAGACCTGACCCGCCACATAAGTACCATACACTAGCCCGCTAAGCATCTCCTCAATTGGGTCAACCAAAGCCCATCACAGGCCTCCAAAAGTCCAATGGATGATTTGATGTTTAGTAGGAGTGTATGGGCCTTCTATATAGCACACTCAATTCCCACATATTTCCGATGTGGGATGGGGGATATCACAATCTCCCCCACTCAAACACTTGCCGTCCCTGGCAAGGTCAATCTATACCCAGATCGTACCCCCGGGCTAGCTCGCAAGCCTTAAGGCCGGGGTTCCGCTCTGATACCATTTGTAACGACCCGAGCCCGCAGACCCGACCCGCCACATAGGTACCATACACTAGCCCACGAAGCATCTCCTCAATTGGGTCAACCACAGCCCATCACAGGCCTCCAAAATTCCAATGGATGATTTGATGTTTAGTAAGAGTGTATGGGCCTTCTATATAGCACACTCAATTCCCACATATTTCCGATGTGGGATGGGGGATATCACAATGGTCCCTATTTGAAGTGTCACCATGTTTACTATTTAAAGGCCTCTCCATCAAGCCTAAAACATAGTTGATTCTTACTTTCTCTCCTCTAAATTCTCTCTTCATTATTGAAAGAACTTTTGAGAGACTAAGAGACACTTTCATTTAGAAGATCATCTCCCTACATTATCTTCTACTTCATTCTTATTCTCCCTTCAAGACATCAAAATGGATTCAACAGGTATACATTTATTACATGCTTCCGCTTCATCTTTTCCTCATTCTTCTTCTAAATATGAGTTAGGCATTAGGAGATTATAATTGTTCTATCAATTGGTATCAGAGCCTGGTTATTATTTAGTTTGAGTTTGAGTTTTTGTTCTAAGAAAAGCTTTATGATTTGACTATGATTCATTTTCCCTGTTGAATCTTAAGGTATTTGATGATTGATTAAGGACTTTAATTCATTCATAGAGTACTGATGATCTTCATCTAAATTAAGTAAATGGTTTGAAAAAGTTTTGTTATTTAAAAAATGGTTCTTGTGAGACTATCCCTTCATAACATGGTTTTATGTCTAAGTGCATACCATATGGATCTACTCACTTGATTCCACTAAATTATAAAGCAAGATTATCCCTATATAACGTGGTTTTATGTTTTAAGGACATACCATGTGGATCTACTTGCAATTCATTGATTTTAGGAAAGTTTGAACAAAATTCAGAAGTACAGATATCGTCTTGCTCGGCCGAGTCCTTTGTTTTGAGCGGCCGAGCGTATGAAAAGGCGCGAACTGCTCGGCCGAGTCTTGGGATCTGCTCGGCCGAGCACATGAACAGGCGCCAAAAATGACATAAACCGGTCGGACCTTTGGTCGAGTTCGGTCCAGTTCTCTTGACTACCCGGTGGGTTTTTGGTTTTGCCCGGTCGGACCAAGACTTGCGCGGCCGAGCATTTGGTTTTGCACGGTCGAGCATTGTATGTCAAATAAGGCAATTGTTTCTGATTAAGGTGCTCGGCCGAGCACATCATAAGACTCGGCCGAGCAGCTCAGCCGAGCATTTTGTTTAGAGCGGCCGTGCATATCATGTCAAATTGACCAAAACCTTCTGATGGAGGTGCTCGGCCGTGCACTTTTCTATGCTCGGCCGAGCAGGTACTGTTCACAAGTTTTGGAAAATTTTAAATTCTGCATAAAAATTTGTTTTCCTTTTTGATCAAAATATTTATTTTTCAAACCTTAAAGCCCTGATTAATTATATGCTTAAATAATTTTATTCATTATTTAAATAATATTATCACCTAAGTGATTAACATTATTTAAATGCAAAATTATTAAAGTGTTGAATGTTTAAGATATGAATGACTTGAATTTTCCAAATAAGATCTTGACATTTGACTAACGACAGTATATCAGGCTGGAAACCTTGACTGGTCTCCTCAACCATCCGAACGGATTGGTGGAACGACTAAGGTTGAACAACGCCACGTACTAAGAAAGTCTTAAGCATTCATTTGATGACATATAAAATGAACTTTTAGTAATTTTATTAAATGCTTAAGACTACCCAAAGGAAGATTAAGCATTTAAATCAAATATTGTTCAAATTACTTGTCATCTAAAGTAGTTATTTATGAGTCAATTCGCAATCCAAAGATTAGTTTTGATGTCATGTTAATTGCTTTATTGATGGATTTCATTTGATATAATTAATCTTTTAATTCATAATGTAGTTACTTATTATTGTTTTGTATTCATTCTTGTTCTCGATTCCCAGATTTACTTAACGCTTCTTCTATTACTGCTGCGATAAGCACAATTCCGATGCTTAATGGGACAAACTTTAAAACTTGGAAAAACAAAATCATTTTGATCTTGAGCTTCATCAAATGGATGTTAAGACCGCTTTTCTCAATGGAGACATTGAGGAAACCATCTATATGAAGAAACCAGAAATGGTGGATGATTTGGAACAAACTAATCAATTAGTTTGTAAACTTAAGAAATCCATTTATGGGCTCAAGCAAGCTTCTCGTCAATGGTATTTAAAATTTAACCAAGTAATTCTTTCATTTGGTTTTGAAACGAATCTTGGTGAAGATTGTATATACCATAAATTCAGTGGGAGTAAGTTTATATTCTTAGTCTTATATGTGGATGATATTTTACTTGCTAGTAATGATATGAACCTCCTTAAAGACACTAAGAAATTTCTTTCAAAGAAATTTGAAATGAAAGATCTTAGTGAGGCATCTTTTGTATTAGGAATCCAAATACACCGTGATCGCTCACGAGGTACTTTAGGATTATCACAAAAGGCCTATATAGAGAAGGTATTACAAAGGTTTAGCATGCAAAACTGTAAACCACATGACACCCCTGTCTCTAAAGGAGATAAATTCAGTCTCAATCAATGTCCCAAAAACAATTTTGAAACCAAGTATATGGAAAACATCCCTTACGCATCAGCAGTAGAAAGCTTAATGTATGCTTAAGTCTGTACTCGTCCAAACTTAGCTTTTATTGTTGGAATGCTTGGTCGATACCAAAGCAATCCGGGGAGAGAACATTGGGTCGCAGCCAAAAGAGTGATGCGGTATTTACAAAACACCAAGGACTACATGCTTACATATTCAAAGTCGGATCATCTTGAGATCGTTGGGTATTCCGATTCCGACTTTGCTGGATGCCAAGACAGCCGGAAATCAACGTCTGGTTATGTCTTCACATTAGCCGGTGGAGCCATTTCTTGGAGAAGTGCCAAGCAGACACTCGTTACTTCCTCCACCATGGAAGCCGAGTTCGTTGCTTGTTTCGAGGCATCCAATCAAGATATATGGCTGCATAAATTCACTGAAGGACTGCGTATTGTCGATAGCGTCGAAAGACCTATTAAGCTATATTGTGACAATAGGGCGGCGGTCTTGTACTCCAACAATAACAAGAGCTCGTCAAAGTCTAAACACATTGACATTAAATTTCTTGTTGTAAGAGAGAGGGTACGAAATGAACAAATAGAAATACAACTTATTGGTACAAACTCTATGTTAGCGGATCCGTTTACTAAGGCGTTATCACCTTTATTGTTTCACAAGCATGTTGCTCATATGGGTGTAACAACTTTTGATAACATTTAATATAGTGGGAGTTTGTGTTGTTTTCTTCAATTTTATTGTTCTATTATTATTTAAAGTTGATCTCATTGGGTTAAGTTGGACTAGTTGGAAGAATATGTATATATTCATTAAGATCCATGCTACACATCCATACTTTTGATCTATGTCATTTAGTTGAATTAGTATATGTAATTATAGTGGGTTTAGTTGCGAATCAATTACAACGACTGCCTCTTTAGTTCTATACTTGTATGGCTAATGGACGAGATTGTTATAAGTGATAACAAAGTGCACATTTGGGTTGTCATTTATGTTATACTTGTGATTTAAAGAAGAAATTTGTTTTGCAACCCAAGTGGGAGATTGTTAGATCATTGTGGCTTGCAACACAAGTTAATAGGCACCTTCTATAAATAAAATCATGACTATGACATTAATATAAAGTATGGTCAAAATAGTCAATGTGTAGAATCCCTAAAATGTTATTTATCTATCTTTGATGGGCAAGATGGTAAATCAACATTGCTTTAGAAATGAATAGGTATGGTCCCTATTTGAAGTGTCACCATGTTTTCTATTTAAAGGCCTCTCCATCAAGCCTAAAACATACTTGATTCTTACTTTCTCTCATCTAAATTCTCTCTTCATTATTGAAAGAACTTTTGAGAGACTAAGAGACACTTTCATTTAGAAGATCATCTCCCTACATTATCTTCTACTTCATTCTTATTCTCCCTTCAAGACATCAAAATGGATTCAACAGGTATACATTTATTACATGCTTCCGCTTCATCTTTTCCTCATTCTTCTTCTAAATATGAGTTAGGCATTAGGGGATTATAATTGTTCTATCATGCAAGTGACCCTGACATGAATTTGATAGAAAAAATCGTCAAAAAACCCTAAATTAAAATTGTGCAAAAACAATGGCATGTAAAGCCCTAAATTGCTAAAATTGGGATGTCAGGCCCCAAATTACAATCGCTCCGTTGATATTAGACCCTGTTTTGTATTTTACCCTCCTCGAAGTCGCTAGAGCCCTTAGATTTGAGGCGGGATAACAATTAAATTTTGGGAAGAGTGTGTAGTCACAACCATATACTCCCTCAGTCCCAGCTCAAGTGACACTCAGTGGCGGACCTCAATTTTCAACCACCGGGTGCACAATTTACACTGCATAAGTTCAAACTAAAATTTTCGTTACGGAACTACATTACATTACATAACTTCAAATGCAATTGTCTCATAAAGGAAAAAAAATACAATTATCTAAATCAAATTTGTCGCTTTTTCATAGCTTGAAAACGTTTGATAACATCTTCTTCTGTAACTTCTCGAAGCAAATCTTTTTAATGATACATAAAAGACAAATTGAACTTTAAAGTTTAAACTTTAAAGTTTAAACTCACCACCAACCATGAAACCCGAATAATGAATCTGGAAAAAAAGAATAAGGAATTTTTTTTTGAACTTTAGTGTTAACCCACCAACTCCTCAAGTAATCCTCTACTCCTTCAACCTCTCCTTCCAAAACGTGGCGGAGATGAGAGCCATCCGTGCATGCTTGTCCCCCACCTTCATAGTCCCAAATCAATTGCATTTAATTTATACTAACAACATTCCTTAGGTTTCCAATTGACCCAATGCCCACCTTTCGATTTGTTGACTAGCAGAAGCCATTATAGGACGGGGACCGATTGTTGACTAGGACTACTAGAATTACCCACCCCAAAACTAGTTTCACCATCCCAATTTTTTTTTCTTTTGATAAGAAACTTGTCCATATTCAATAATTAACAAAACACCACAAATCCTCAAAACAAACCCATGAAATAACCATTCAAACATATATATATATTTATAATCAAACATATAATCAACACATATATTGCAATCACCCGTGAAATTAGAAGAAAAAATAAAAGCCCCAAATTTTATTTCAAAGAGTACTCTATTTCAAACCCTAGATTTTTATTTATTTCAATTTGAAGAGAGGAGAGTTGAGAACTTACAAAAGTGTAGAGAATTGAGAGTCCGCCCCTAAGTCCCATGACCGACGTCCGACGTCTAATCCGATCAAAGCCCCAATTTTTCCCTCTCTTTCTCTTCTTCTCTATGCAGCGACTTCCTTTCTTTCTGTGTTCTGATTCTGCGTTTTCTTTTCTTGGGTTCTACGTGCAGCGTGCGTTTAAGTAAAAGGGGGGTGTGTTTTCCCTTTTACTAAGTTCACACATCTTCAACTCATGTTAACACCTTCACTTATTTTTTCGGGGGTGCACTTAGTAATTTTTTTTTTTTTAAATGGAATTTTGGGTTGACCAGGTGCACGTGCACCTCCTCCCAATATGGGAGGTCCACCCCTGGTGACACTTATTTCCTTTTCGGTCCGTCCCAGCACAAGTGATATTGCTCAAAATAAAAATGTTTTAACCAACACTACTATTTACCCCACTCATTCTCTACCACACATATAGTACCTTTTCTTAATCCCCGTGTCCCAAAAGTTGGTGTCACTTGTGCCGGGATGGAAGGAGTATATAATAAGTTGGATACTCTCACCTGTTATTTCAAATGAAACTCCTTATAAAATATTATTGGGAAAAATTCCTACGTATGAACACCTACGAGTATTTGGGTGCCTTGTTTATGCGACGGACAATAAGAAGGGAAAGGACAAAATTAGCGAAAGGGGGAGAAGGAGTGCATTCGTGGGTTTTCCTATTTCGCAAGTGATACTGTAGACACCCCGCCTTGGACCGCTCACCCCGATTGCACGGTTGATTTTGTGTTTCTCCCTCTTTTAAGTGTTTTTTGTCAGTTTTTGTTACTTCCGTTAAGTTCCTGACTGACTCCATTAGGTCCAGGGACTAAACTGAATAGCAGGGCTGACTTTCCAGTCCATTCTATCAAAAAATCCATCCATGAGTCGCGCGCCTCCGACCATAGAAGCCAGAAGCGCGCGCCTTCCACACCCAAGGTGGGAAGTGCGCGCCTCTGGGCGTCAGTTACAGTTTTCTGTCCAAGAATCTCTCCCTTGCTCATTTACATGATTTTGCCCGGAAAGATTTCTTGGTGACTGAGTTTTGGCACCAAAAACTTGTGTTTTACAACTATATAAACCACCATTGGAAGGGGAGACTCCTTTTTGAAGAAAGAAAACTATACACAAAGATATTCAAGGCATTTCGAAGGCAATTTCTCAAGAAATATTTGAAATCACCTTGAAGCATAGGTAAAAGACCATTCTCTTTCCCTCTTCCCTACTTCATCTTTCTTCTTCTCTTTTATTTCATCAAAAGTACAATCACCCAAACATTTTGGGACATGACACCAAAGATTACTTCACTTCATTGAAGTTAGTCAATGAGTTATCTCCCTACATTCTAAAAACCCCCTTTTTTAACCCCTTTTATCATCATCGAAGAATAGGAAGAACATTTTCATTATGTAGATTTTGAACAAGCAATACCAACATTAGTTGGGCGAGATGGGTGTTAAAGTACTTCCCATCTCGTAACCTAACCCCCGAACCTCATAAACAAGAATCTCTATTTTCGTAAATCAAACTTAGGCTACACATTAGGTTTTTTCTTATGTTCCTCTAAACATAGGTGGCGACTCTAAAACACAAATAGACATCCTAGGAATCGACCCGCGTGCCTAGCCTAAGGCCGCGCTCGCCCGGGGTATCTACAGTGGCGACTCCGTTGGGGACGTTTGAGGGTTAAACTTTCATTTTGTTCAAAATCTACATCTTTTCTGGGCATTCTGGTCTCTGATGGGGGAGGCGTGCGCCTTTGGCCTTCTTGGCCTAAGGCGCGCGCATCCCACATCAAGGACCAGAGTCGCCCGCATCCCATATGTTCTTCCTAGTTTTCTTTTCTTTTTTCTACACTAATCATTTCTGCAGGGGTTACAATACATTCAGGACCAGGGCAATCCCCTGAGTCCAAAGTGTGACATTCTGACAGGTTTGCCCAGAAGCGGGCGCCTCCCATAGACATTGCGCCATGCACGCGCTTCCCACATCACCATCCAGAGGCGCGCGCTTCTGGGTAGTTTTCCAGGACAAGAACAGATTTCAGAACAGAGCAGATTCGATGGGGTGTGGGCACAGTTGCCTGTATCAGGCCTAATCTAGCCTTTTGGACTGTTTTACTTTCGTGTTTCATTTTATCGGTCACACGGGTGATTCGAGAGCTGTAATTTATGTGTTTATTTGCTTTTCTTTCAAAAAAAAAAAACAAAAAAAGTATAAAAATGTTTTGTCACATGTTAGACCTCACACTACGTGCATGAATTCCTATAAATTGCTCACTATCGAGTCGCACAAGTTCATAACCCCAAACCCGTCGAGGCCCGTCCTAGGAAGTTTCAAGCTCCATCAGACCTTGACTCTTTCGAAGCGGTAAACCTCAGCCCGTGGCGTAGTTCATGACTACATGCCGGGGGTGACCTTTAAGCCTCTCATTTAGCCGAGCACAAGGCAACACAATTCTAGTTAGGGTCTAACACTCCGTGACTAAAGTAGGTTTCATATGCCGAGATGTCCCTAAACTAATGTCTTCAAATCATACATGCCAAGTGGTTATCATGGACAAAATAAAAAATCTGTCCCCAGGTGGTTATTATGGACGAAATAAAAATCCGTCCCCGCATGTATGCTTTACTACATTAATTTAGTTTAATCCCGACATGTGTAGGATTCACAAGCGTGATGGAATCTGATGAGTATATGGGATGGCGAGATGGTCTATATACTAGTGTGACGATTCCATTATTTTCTTAGAAACCCAAAAGGGATTCCATCCCTCCGACTTATAAAAAAAAAGTCTTTTCTTTATGTGGTTTGAGTCGTGTGTCTACTGTGTGTTCTAAGCCTCTTCATGGACCGAAAGTGTACTCAAGACTGATAAGGGCCTCTTCTGAAATATAGGTTCAATTGGTACTTACCGTGTCTACCGGGATTCAGTGAATCTGTTAGTTCGTGAAGAGATCACTCCAACAGCTTCGACAGCATCAATGGTCGGCGACTCCAACACCAACAACACCATGACTCTCGAGCAACTCTCAACCATGGTCCAACTTCTCCAAGAACAAGTTTCAACTCTTAATAAGGAGGCTCAAAACAAATATGACATTTGGCAATCTCACCTCGACAATCAAAGGGAGGTTCACGAGGCCGAAATGGATCTAATGAAAGAAAAGCTCACCAATCTCGCCAAGGGTAAAAACAAGAAAGAAAATGAAGAGTCCGAATGGACCAAGGGTTTGTTTAAGAGCCCCTATGTCAGTGCCCGCACCAAGAAAATGGGGGAACCAAGCACCGAGAACAATGAGCCCAAGATGGTTGATTCAATCATGGCCTACATAGATCAACGCTTCAACGGTCTCAACTTGAGGAAAGGCTCCGATAC
This sequence comes from Campanula takesimana, assembly GCA_026119855.1. Taxonomy (NCBI): domain Eukaryota; kingdom Viridiplantae; phylum Streptophyta; class Magnoliopsida; order Asterales; family Campanulaceae; genus Campanula; species Campanula takesimana. The sequence continues at coordinate 424,983 of JAOWBW010001239.1, read as the reverse complement.
AAGCCTCTATCAGTCATCCATTCTCATGAACACAATGGCTTCCCTCCCCGACAAGTTCAAGATGCCCGACATCAGCAAGTTCAAGGGCAACTCTTGTCCCATGGCACACATCAAGACTTACATTTGGGCTATGGTACCGAAGAAGGTCTCACCTAAGGTTATGGCACAATGTTTCCCTCTTACTCTCGAGGGGGCAGCAAAGGATTGGTATGCTACTCTCCCGCTCACAGTCTGTATTGATTGGGACGCCACCATGCTTGCCTTCAAGAGCCAATACCAAGGCAACACCACCCACCAGCCAACCAAGAAAGAGCTTGAAAACGCCACTCAAAGGGACAACGAGTCCTTCATTAACTTCACGAGAAGGTGGAATGACAAGCTTGCTGAGATTGTCGAGAGGCCTAACACCAAGGAGCAAATGGACATCTTTCTTAAGTGTCTAAAGATTGATCTCAGCAACCACCTAAGTGGGGCTTGCTATGTTGATTTGTCTCAAATGTATGAGGCAGGGATCCGAATGGATGAGTTGCTTAGGGAAATCAAGAAAAGTGCTCCTACCCTCTGTTACAAGGCCACCTCTAGCTACTCAAAAGAGGCTTCAGTTAATGCCGTCACTACCAACAAGGGGAATTACAAAAAGGTTCCTCCACCCCAAGGAAAGAAGTCTCGAAATAACCGTGTCTACACGCCTCTCCAAGGCATGACTCAAACCGAGGCCTTTGAAGTTCTCAAAGCAAAGGGGAAAGTCACACCCATAAAAGGGTACCAACCCAAGACGGTCAATGCCAATCATGCTCATCACATGTATTGTGGCTACCACCAATATAGTGGCCACACCACCGAGGAATGCTTCGTTCTCCGCAATGTCATCCAAGATCTCATAGACAAGAAGGAATTCATAGTTCCTAACTGTAAGATCCCGCCCCGGGACGAAAGAAACGAAGGGTTTTCATTTCGAAGGGCGAAAAAACCAAACACGGTTATCACGCAAAACATAACGGAGTCGTCACATTTGTTAATTATTTAACCCAACAAATGGAAAGGTTAGAGATTCTATTAGTTCGGAGGTCAGGTTACGTCTTGGGAAGAGTTTCACGTCACCCAAGCCACCTCGGACAAGTTCGAGTCTCCCTAATGTTGGTTAACAAAAGTGCATGTGTGTGTGTGTATTTAACGGAAAAGAGTCTGTTTTAACTTTTATTCAAAAATTTAACTGAAAAGGGGTCTTTTATTAAGAAAACAGGGATCAGAGGACAAAATGGACATTTTGCCCTCTGAGCCCAGAGTAGCCGTACGGCTAGAGTATGCTCTTCCTGAAATTTTTACAGTTTGTCCAAAAACAGTCCAGTTCCAGGCAGAAACAGAGTATTCTGCTGAAACTGGACTAAACTATTCTGATTTCCAGTTTATGATTAACAACAAAAACTTAGAAAATATTATTCCTATGCACTTTGATCATCAAAAGAACCCCAAAAACAAAGACTTGGGTTTGATCAAAGGCAATCATTGGAGAAATTTATGAAAAAGTTGATGAACATGGCTTTTGAGCCAAAATGACCATTTGATGATTAAAGATGGAAACTTTATCATCAGATGGCATTTTGACACATTATTAACCTTTTAGGGACCAAACTATTGTATAAAGATTCAATCTTTATGACCCAAAATGGGATTTCAAAGCTAAATCAAAGGGTAAGATGATAAACACTAAGGTTTTATCATCCCACATGATTATCATTGCCAAATCAAAACAAAAGCAACATAAAGATTTGGACTTTCACCACAAGAGTGGATCCTTAAGCCAAATACAACCTTGGGACAACATTATTTGACATAAAGATTTGATCTTTATGACCCTAAAGGGGATTTTGAAGGTAGATCAATGTTTGGATGATAAAGATTGAAACTTTATCATCCAAATGACCATCCTTGCTACTAATGAACAACATAATCAACCAAGACATGTGATTTTTTTTATTAAAATAGATCATTAATTTGTTATAAGTAAGAAATTCAACAAACCATGATCATCCTTAGGTTAGATCCACTTTCACACAAAGTATGAAGGGCACCTTGAATCATCCATGGTTTGGACCATAATGTATAACAATATATATATATATATATATATATATATATATATATATATATAATATATATATATATATATATATATAGTGCTTGAAGGACAAGACTTGCAATAAGATTAAGATTAAAGTGCTTGAAGGACAAGACTTGCAATGAATATAAGTTGCTTGAATGGACAAGACTTGCAAGAATTAAGAGATGAACAACAGTAATATGAACAAACAAAAGAGATAAGATGAAGAGAAGGATGGGGGAGAAGGTGGCTTCACCTATGTTTAGTTAGGCCAATCTTCCTTTCTCTTTCACTCTCAAAACACTCTCTAGAGTAATTTTAGCAGAGTAACACTAACAATAATCCTTTCTCCCCCTGGAATGATCAGCAAGGGGTTCAATTTATAGGGGCTGATAGTGCCCAAAGTAGCCGTACGGATCATGTTGGCGACCTTCTTGATTTTTCAATCTTTTAATTCCAGAACAGTCACTGTGTCCATATTTTGTCCTAGTGAGGTCTTGTCCTATCAGTTTATCCCTGAATGGTGCCTAGAATTCCTCTAAGTTGGTCAAATTCAGATTGGGGTACTTATAGAGCCCCTCGGCAACGTCGCTTTTAAAGAAAGTGGGGTTATCGATAAACGCATCCCAATCTGATGGGAGGACGGCAAAGGCCGATTTGATTCCAATGGCTGGACCTAGAGGTATAGGATTCCCGCGTATCCCTTTTGTGGGGAATCAAGCCTAACGTAGTTCGAAAGAGGGGTGAAAGATTTTAAGGCTACTCAAACCTATAGACGACCGTTGAGGTCGGGTGGGGAACTCGGGCATGACTCTTATCTGGTCAGGGGCAAAGATTCGGGCATGACACTCATTCGGTCAGAGGCAAAGGTTCGGGCGTGACACTCATTTGGTCAGAGGCAAGGACTTTGGCATGACATTCATTCGGTCAGAGGCAAGGACTCGGGCATGACATTCGTTCGGTCAGAGGCAAGGACTTTGGCGTGACACTCATTTGGTCAGAGGCAAGGACTTAGGCATGACACTCATTCGGTCAGAGGCAAGGGCTCGGGCATGACGCTCATTCGGTCAGAGGCAGAGACTCGGGCATAACACTCATTCGGTCAGAGGCAAGGACTTGGGAGTGACACTCATTCGGTCAGAGGCAAAGACTCGGGCGTGACACTCATTCGGTTAGAGGCAAAGACTCAGGCGTGACACTCATTCGGTCAGAGGCAAAGACTCGGGCATGACACTCGTTCGGTCAGAGGCAAAGACTCGGGCATGACACTCATTCGGTCAGAGGCAAAGACTCGAGCATGACACTCGTTCGGTCAGAGGCAAAGACTCGAGCATGACACTCATTCAGTCAGAGACAAGGACTTGGGCATGACACTCATTCGGTCAGAGGCAAGGACTTGGGCGTGACACTCATTCGGTCAGAGGCAAAGACTCGGGCATGACACTCATTCGGCCAGAGGCAAAGACTCAGGCATGACACTCGTTCGGTCAGAGGTAAGGCAAGGACTCGGGCATGACACTCGTTTGGTTAGAGGCAAGGATTCGGTCAACCTGGCTCTATAGGAGAGGGTTGACTACAAGACTGGTCTTACGTCATCTTCGACTGCCGGGACAACAACGGATTTGACTCTCACTTGGTCAAAGTTGGGGTTTGACACTCTTTTGGTCAATTGGGTCAACATGGGCTTACTTCAAGGACCGCCTAAGTGTATGCTCACACTTAGGCTACTTTCACATTCAATTTGACTCTCAATGGTCAAAATCAGGGTTTGACTCTCATTTGGTCAAAGTCGAAGCTTGACACTCTTTTGGTCAACCGGGTCAACATGGGCTTACATCAAGGACCGCCTAAATTTTCTAATGGGCCTAATTTTCTAGGCAAGGATAGGTTTTCGCACTGTCGAGTCAGTTTTCTCATAAAGGCAAACGGGGCCTCACTTGACTTCTATTTTAGTCAGTGGTAATTTTGACTCTCTTTTGGTCAACTCACAAATGTTTTGACTCTCATTTGGTCAAACTTGGGGCAAATGGGCTTACGTCAAATACCGCCTAATTTTCTAGACTTCACAGGGCCTATGTCGGGGACGGCCTAAAAGGTCACTCGGGGGACTAAGGTTTTGGTCAACTCCGTCTTTGGGGAGATTGACGGGGCAAACTGGTCTTACGTCCGACTAAGGACTGCCGGGATTTGGTCAACTTGGCTCTATGGAGAGGGTTGACTAAGGAGAATGGTCTTACGTCACTTTGGACTGCCGGGACAAAACATTCGAGTTAACTCCACCTTTGGGGAGTTTGACAAGGCAAACTGGTCTTACGTCCCACTAAGGACTGCCGGGACAAAACATTCGAGGCAACTCCACCTTTGGGGAGTTTGACAAGGCAAACTGGTCTTACATCCCACAAAGGACTGCTGGAGAAAAACGCTTCATCTAAGATGGCCACTTCAAGGGTTGGAGACTCTTTTGGTCGCTCAAGGGTTCCGGTCAACTCTAACTACGAGATGGTTGACTAACAAGGATGGTATTACGTCCACTCGGACTGCCGTGACAACGCTAGGTTTGACACTCTTTTGGAAAACCTAAGGGCTTTATAAAATGACCACTCTGGGTTCCAAGGTTTTCTTAACCTATCAAGACCACTCCGGGTACCAAGGTTTTCTTAACCTATTACGACCACTCTGGGTACCAAGGTTTTCTTAACCTATCACGACCATTCTGGGTCAAACTCGGGTCAACTCCATCTTTGGAGAAACTGGTCTTACGTCCGCCTAAGGACTGCCGGGACAAAACTAGTTCCAATGGACTTACGTCAAAAGACCGCCTATCCTTTCACAACATTTCCACAAAACATTATTTTTACAAAAACTCCCTCAAACGCCCAATGCGATTTGGAAGGGGACGTAAAAAACATTCTTCTCATAAACATACCTTAAATGCCCAATGCGATTTGGAAGGGGGCGGAAAAAAACATTCTTTTATAAACACACCCTCAAATGCCCAATGCAATTTGGAAGGGGACGGAAAAAATCATTCTTTTATAAACACACCTTCAAATGCCCCAATGCCATTTGGAAGGGGACGGAACAAACATTCTTTTATAAACACACCCTCAAATGCCAATGCCATTTGGAAGGGGATGGAACAAACATTCTTTTATAAACACACCCTCAAATGTCCAATGCGATTTGGAAGGGGACGGAAAAATCATTCTTTTATAAACACACCCTCAAATGCCCAATGCAATTTGGAAGGGGACAGGTAAAACACTCTTTGATCAAAAAGCCTTTGACTTGAAACATTGTTTTGGTCAAACTTGGAAAATGCTCATTTTAAAGGCAAATCTTTTAACGAAGCATTTTAGTCAAATTCCGATTTTAACTAACCACGAGGTTTACTATGCATAAAGTCGTTTGGAGTTCTGTCCATTTCTTAGGAGTGATCGGGGGGTAGAGAACCCTCTTGTCGTCGTTGTTGGGGTAGCCCCATGTCCTTCTCGTCGTTGATGTTGGGGGTAGCCCCATGTCCTTGTTGACGTCAAAGGCGCCATAGCCCCATGTCCTTGTTACCATTGATGTCGGGGTAGCCCATGTCTTTGTCAGCGTCGATGGCGGCATAGCTTCAATGTCATCTTTTGACCTTCGAAGCGAGGTTAGGAACCCATCCCTTTTTCATGACGCACCCTTTCTTTTGCCTAGGCCGCCCTTTCGGGTTTTCAACCTAGTGGGCATCTTTTTTGCGTCTTTTATGGCACACCCTATTTTTTGCCTAGGCCGCCCATACGGGTTTTCAACCTAGCGGGCTACTTTTTTTGGTGCCTTTCTCTTTTTCCTTTTTTTTATGAGTGATCCAGCCGACTCGATAGAACGGAGACTTTAAAGTATTTTTTATGGAGGAAACATGCAAGGGCATTTTATTTGGGACAGAGTCCCTTTGTTTTGGTGAGCTCTTTGAGCAATTTATCATGAAATGGAAGGAAGCCCTTGCTTGACAGAATACAAGTGTTTAGCTCTTTCCTAAGATGTAGAGAAGAAGACTTGTCAAGACATTTGAAATTTGCCATAGTTAATATCATCAAATGATTGCTTGAACGGACCATGTCTGTCATTAAGTCAAGATTATAGCAAGCAATTAGCCTTAACATGTATAAATGTTGTGATCAATTGAGATTAAGATTCAATCAATGGCAAGATCAGAAGAAGAAGGTGTATCTGGGGAATCAGTCATTGATGGGACGAGAATTTGGTCATTTTGAGAGGACCATGGTTTGATGGTTTTGTTTCATGTTGTGACCGGACCCGAAGGTTGCCTACGTTCCCCTCATTTTGAGGAGCTCAGGTTGCCGTAGTTCGGCCTTGGCCGTCTTTTGCTGAAATTAGCTTTCTTCTCACGTTGTCTCAGAGGACGTTGTTGATCCTTTGATGTAGATCCTTCCACTTCGTGGTGAACTCTTTGGGATGGGCCTTTTGGGGTGAACCCTCCTTTTGTGTGAACTTTTGAGTTGAACGGGTTCTTTGGGATGAGTCCTTTCTTGGTCGTCTTTTGGGATAGACCTCTTTTCTCGCGAACCCTTGGGGGTGGACCTTTTGCGATGAGGAGCTCTTGAGGCAAACTTCCTCTTTGCATATGCTCATTTCCTTTCCATCTTTCCACATATTCATTCTTTTTTTTTTTCGGAGAGGGGAAACATTAGCCCCAACTTTCCATCTTGGACATTGACTCATTTGTAGCCCCTTTGTCACTTTCCTCTTTGTCTTTGAAGACTCGGGTAGTCCTTTGCTTGGTTGCGCACATGTGAGCACTGTCAAATCTCGGTGGTTGAGCAACAACGTCCTCACCTTTTCACTGTCTCGAGATGCCTTCGATGTGCATCAAGAATTGGTTTTGGAAAGGTGTATCGGGTTGTGTATCGGGAAAGTGTATGAGGGAAGACTTGCCATTAATGGTTTCTTCATGCCAATTGATCACAACATTTATTCACATCAAGATTAATTGTTTGCGTTTAGCATTTCTCATTCGTGTTAGGTCCATTCGCCCTTAATGAGTCGTCATTGACTAGTATGCTTAGAAGTCAATTCATCATTTTGGGGACATAGCAATCAATTGATCATAACAAGCAAGGCAATTTCAAGAGTAAATGTATATTGCAAATAATGTCTCAAGTCTAGAGAGAAGAGAATGAAAATGAATCTTTATTGAGATATCTTTGTACATACATGTCCAAGTGTGGACCTTTGCAAAAATAAAAAGACACAGTCTGGTGTAGATACCCCGGGGGACCACGGCTTGGCTAGAGCGCGTGAATTACCTAGGATGTCTACTTAATTTTAAGAGTCGCCACCTATATTTTAGAGGAATATAAGAAAAACCTAAAAAGAGACAATTTTATATACAAAACCAGAGATTCGGGAAAAGATGGGTTAGGGGGTTAGGTGACGGAGTGGGAAGTACTTAAACACCCACTCCGCCCCGCTTACGCGGGTCTTGCTACTTTGGTGTTCTTATATTTACATGTCCTTTAATTTATTGATATAAAAAGTGTGCTGACAATTGAGATGAGAAGAAAAGGGGAAATAAAAAAGAATGATTTTATTAATTAATTTATGCTAAAAGATTACATGTTGAATATGCCAAACAATTACATAAGAAATGAAATGGAATTTAATTAGTGTTTGGAATGTTGGAATGTAACCTTGACCAAACTTCAATAGTCAAGTAGCCTTTTGGTTGTATTCCTTTTATGGAGATTGCATACTAGTAAGACATAAATAAAAGAGAAAGAGAAAAGTTGTACCTTTAGAAAAGAGAACTTGAAACCTTGACTTGAAAGTGGTGTTGTTGTAGAGAAATGGTTGTATAGAACTTTGTGTAGAGTTTTGTTGTTAAAACTCTTGTTGAGAGAATTTATGTAGAGTTTGTGTAAAGAGAAAGTGTTCAAGGTCCAAGAACTTGTGTATAGTTTTTGTAGAGAAGATGAAGTTGGTTCCTTTCTAAGGTGGAAGGAGGTGGCTTTTATAGGTAAAAATAGGAAGGAAAGTTTGGAGGGAAATTGGTCAATCCATGTGAGATGGAATTGACCAATCACAAATAAGATAAATAAAATAATAAATAAATAATAAAGAGAAAATCAAAAGAGAATATTTTGTTTTTATGAAGAATGGCTAGAATAAAGGATTTGGGAGTTATGAAATAAGGGGGAATAAATGTGGATGTAAAAAGGAGGTGTTTGTGATCAAGAAGAGATTTTCTAAATAAGAAAGGAGGGAAAAATGGTGCTATCCGTTACTGCCAAAGCGGGAAGCGCCCACGACAGAATGACATAAATGACTCTAAAAGTTAACTCTGTTATGCAGTTTAGTCCAAAACTAACGGAATCAGTTAGGAACTTAACGGAAATAACAGAAATTAACAAAATCAAGTTAAATGAAAATACTATGTATGCAATCGGGTGAGAGTTCCAAGGCGGGGTGTCTACAGAGCCCCTCGGCGACGTGGATTGCAAAGCAAAACACGTCGACGAAAGAAACACAACCGCCGAGGACATCGACAAGAGAAAACAAAGACTCGATAAAACATGAATTTGAAATTATAAATGATAGGAGTGCGCTCCCTGTGTGAGCGGATTTTGCGGATGGAAAGGGTGTGGTGGTTTGAGGCGGCCCACCACGGCCACAATTTTTTTTTAAAAAAAAAGGTGTGGTGGCTTGAGGCGGCCCACCACGGCCACATAATTTTAAAAAGGTGTGGTGGCTTGAGGCGGCCCACCACGGCCACAAAATTTTTAAAAGGTGTGGTGGCTTGAGGCGGCCCACCACAGCCACAAAATTTTAAAAAGGTGTGGTGGCTTGAGGCGGCCCACCACGGCCACAAATTTTTAAAAGGTGTGGTGGCTTGAGGCGGCCCACCACGGCCACAATTTTTTTTAAAAAGGTGTGGTGGCTTGAGGCGGCCCACCATGGCCACAAAATTTTAAAAAGGTGTGGTGGCTTGAGGCGGCCACCACGGCCACAAATTTTTTAAAAATGTGTGGTGGCTTGAGGCGGCCCACCTTGACCCTTTGCCTTGAGGACCTCGAACACTTCGGTTTGAGTCATGCCTTGGAGAGGCGTGTAGACACGGTCACTTCGGGACTTTTTCCCTTGAGGTGGAGGAACCTTTTTGTAATTCCTCTTGTCAATAGTGACGGCGTTGACCGAGGCCTCTTTTGTGGAGTTGGAAGCGGCCTTGTAGCGGTAAGTAGGAGTGGTCTTCTTAATCTCCTTGAGCAAGTCATCCATGCGTACCCCCGCCTCATACATTTGGGAGAAGTCGGAGTAGCAAGCCCCACTTAGGTGAGTGCGGAGATCAATCTTGAGACACTTGAGAAATATGTCCATTTGTTCTTTTGTGTTCGGCCTCTCAACAATTTCGGAGAGTTTGTCATTCCATCTCCTTGTGAAGTCGATGAAGGACTCATTGTCTCGTTGAGTAGTGTTCTCTAGCTCTTTCCTTGTGGGCCGGTGAGTGGTGTTGCCTTGGTATTGGTTCTTGAAGGCAAGCATGGCGGAGTCCCAATCAAGACGACAGTGAGCGGGAGAGTAGCATACCAATCTTTTGCCGCCCCCTCGAGAGTGAGAGGAAAGCATTGAGCCATCACCTTGGTGGAGACCTTCTTTGGAACCATTGCCCAAATATAAGTCTCAATGTGAGCCATAGGACAAGAGTTGCCCTTGAATTTTCTTATGTCGGGCATCTTGAACTTATCGGGAAGAGCGGCCATAGTACTCATGAGGATGGATGATTGATAAAGTCTTGTGTCAGAGCCTTTCCCCATGTTGAGCCCATTGAATTTTTGGTCGATGTAGGCCATGATAGAATCCACCATTTTGGGCTCATTGTTCTCGGAACTTGGTTCCCCCATTTTCTTGGTGCGGGTGTTGATATAAGGACTCTTTAACAAACCCTCGGTCCATTCGGATTCATCATCATTGTTCTTGTTCTTTCCCTTGGCAAGGTTGGTGAGCTTTTCTTTCATTAGCTCCATTTCGGCCTCGTGGGCCTCCCTTTGGCTGTCGAGGTGGGATTGCCAAATGTCGTCTTTGCTTTGTGCCTCTTTGTTAAGGGTGGATACTTACTCTTGGAGGAGTTGGACCATGGTTGAGAGCTGTTCGAGAGACATGGTGTTGCTGTGCCGGTCATGGTTGATGTTGGAGCTGTTGGAGTGATCTCTTCACGGACTAACCGATTTGCTGAATCCCGGTAGACTTTGTAAGTACCAATTGAACCTATATTGCAGAAGAGGCCCTTGTCAGTCTTGAGTAACACTTGCGGTCCATGAAGAGGCTTAGAACACACAGTTGGGCACACGACTCGAACCACATAAGAAAAGACTCTTTTTTTTTTTTTTTATAAGTCGGAGGGAATGAATCCCTTTTGGGGTTTCTAAGAAAATAATGGAATCGTCACACTAGTATATAGACCATCTCGTGGTCCCATATACTCATCGGATTCCATCGCGTTTGTGAATCCTACATGTATCGGGATTAAACTAAATTAATGTAGTAAAGCATACATGTGGGGACGGATTTTTTTTCGTCCAAATAACCACTTTTTGGGACGGATTTTTATTGCGTCCATTTCAACAAGTTGGCATGTATGATTTGAAGACATTAGTTTAGGGAAATCTCGGTACATGGAAACCGACTTGAGTCACGGAGTGTTAGACCCTAACTAGAATTTGTGTGGTTTGTGCTCGGCTTGAATATGAGGCTCAAAGGTCACCCCCGGCATGTAGTCTTGAACTACGCCACGGGCTGAGGTTTACCGCTTCGAAAGAGCCAAGGTCTGGTGGAGCTTGAAACTTTCTAGGACGGGCCTCGACGGGTTTGGGGTTGGACTTGTGCGACTCGATAGTGAGCAGTTCATAGGAATATGTGCATGTAGTGTGAGGTCTAACAAGTGACAAAAAAAAAAAAATTATATTTTTTTTTTTTTGAAAAGAAAGAAAAAAACACACAAAACACATAAGCACATAAAATTACAACTCCCGAATCACCCGTGTGACCGGTAAATAAAACACAAAATTAAAACAGTCCGAGGGTTCAATTCTGTTCTGATGCAGGCAACTGTGCCCACACCCCACTGTTCTGCTCAGTCACTGAAACCTGTCTCTGTTCTAGAAACCAACCCAGAAGCGTGCGCCTCTGAGTGCTGATATGGGACGCGCGCGCATGGCGCAATGCTTATGGGAGGCGCGCGCTTCTGGGGCACACCTGTCAGAATGTCAGACTTTGGACTCAGGGGATTGCCCTGGTCCCATGTTCATATTGTAACCCCTGCAGAAGTGATTAGTGCAGAATAACAGAAGAAGAAGATGAAGAACATGAAGAAGTGGGCGATTCTGGTTCTTGATGCGGGATGCGCGCGCCTTAGGATTAAAAGGCCAGACGCGCGCGCCTCCCCCATCAGGAAACAGAATGCCCAGAAAAGATGTAGATTTCGATCAGAATGCAAGTTTAACCCTCAAATAGTCCCCAGCAGAGTCGCCACTGTAGATACCCCGGGGAACCACAACTTGGCTAGAGCTGTGAATTATCCTAGGATGTCTAACTTGTTTTAGATTGTTTAGAGTCGCCACCTATGTTTTGAGGAACATAAGAAAAACCTATTGATTGTAGCCTAAGTTTGATTACGAAAACAGAGATTCTTTGTTTTGAGGTTCGGGGGTTAGGTTACGAGATGGGAAGTACCGAAACACCCATCTCGCCCAACTTACGTTGGTCTTGCTTGATCAAAATCTACATGAATAAAAATGTTCTTCTTCTTCTTCTTTAATTCATAAAAAAGGGGGGGGGGTTAAAATAGGATTTGGAATGTAGGAGATAACTCCTTAACCAACCTCAATGAGATGAGGTGATCATTAGAGTCATGTCCCAAAATGATTTGGGTGATTGCACATTTGAATAAAGTAAAAGAGAGAGAGGAGATGAAGTAGAAAAGAAAGGAAAAGATGGACTTTTACCTACAATTTGAAGAACTTCAAATGTTGCTTGATGAGATCCTTGGAGAACCTTTAGAAAGTGTTTTTTTGTCTAGTTTTCGATCCTTGAAAATGGAGGTAAAGAGAGGTTTTTATAGGTGAAAGAGGGGTGTTTTTGGTGCCAAAACTCAGTCACCAAGAAATCCTTCCCGGGCAAAATCTTGTAAATTGAGCAAGGGAGGGAATCCTGGCCAGAAATCTGTAACTGACGCCCAGAGGCGCGCGCTTCCTGCTTTGGTGCGGGAGGCGCGCGCGCTTGGCTCCTCCTGTCGGAGGCGCGCGACTCGGAGAAGGCAATTTTGACAGAATGGACTAGAAAGTCAGCCCTGTCATTCAGTTTAGTCCCTAGACTTAACGAAGTCAGTCAGGAACTTAACGGAAGTGACAGAAACTAACGAGAAACACTTAAAATGGGGAGAAACACAAGATCAAATGTGCAATCGGGGTGAGCGGTCCAAGGCGGGGTGTCTACACCTTCGTCACGGGGCGGGATCCTTACAGTGGAGACTCTGATGGGAAGTAAAGTGTTTGCAAACTTGTTTTCAGAAAATTTGAGGACACTTTTGTGTGGGTCAAACTCTCGTCCCCCATTTTCGTAAACTTTTGTGTTTGTTTTGTGTGTCCTAAGTTTCTGTTTGAATTTTTTGGAGTGGGAACTGTTCTGGAAATGCAATAAATTGGGGCTTGATGATCAGAAGTTGAAAAAATGTAAAAAATAATAGCCAGGATGCTTTAGCCGTACGGCTATGTTGGGCAGGGAACAGAATGTTTCAAAATTTGACAATTTTGTGCAGGGCAGAAAAATTCTGTACCCCTTTGGCTTCTGCTCTTGTCCAGGTTCCATTTACAGTTTTGTTTGTGCACATTACCTTCTTCCTTTTTAGCCAAAACTTGGTTTTTAAAGCTTGGTTATGCACGAGTCTTTTTGGACATAAAATTGGGTTTTTAAGGCCTCCTTGTGCATAACCCCTTTTGTAAAGATTTTGAATCATTTTGTTGTGCACAACTTGTTTTACAAATGGTTTTCAAAATATTGTTCTTCTTGTGAAGTCTTGATTTCAAAGGACCTTTGGTTTTGCACAATTTACTATATGTACAAAGTTTTGGCTTCGTTTGTTCATATGATTCTTTGCTTGATTGCTTGTGTAAATAGCTTATTCATGCTAGCTCATTTTTTTTGATTATGCTTATTCATGCTTGTTCGTATGTTGATTATACATTGTTCATGATGTTAAAATGAATCGAAAATTTCTATTTTAACTCAAAAGAGAACATAGAATGGCTTCACACTACGCGCACTTGACCTTGAACGTTCCAAATGCCCTTTAAACCCAGGATGGATGCCAGATGTAGCTTGATTGGTGCTCTTGTGCCCTTCTAGCGTGGATGGGTCCATTCCACCTCCCATTCCGAGCCGAGTCAACCACACTTGTCCGTGACACACAAATACCAAGACTTTGGTTGGTTTTTGGTCTAGCTCACGTTACCACATCCCTAATAGGTGTCTAAAGCTAATCATGGCCAAGTTGATGCCCAATTCATGACTCCTTGTAAAAGCAAGTGTGACCATGGTCAACTTTGACCCGGTCCTTGACTTATGCGTTAATATTGGCTATAATTAACCTAAGTCATGTATTATGGATAGGGTGACACCGTGTTGTCAAGCCCTAATGAATGGTTCATACCAATCATCCTTAAGCCCATGGATAAGATTCGAGAGCCCTCATCAAAGATGAGGTCATGCCAGAAAGTCCCTGTCCCTAAGATGAATCTTGATCTTCACCGGGCGTAATCATGATTGCAATGGCTCACGCATTGGGAACCTTGCGATGCGCTAGACCCTAGGGTCATTTCTGTCGGTCGGTGGAAGCCGCTTGCCTTATAGGACCCTCGCCCGGGACAGTCCATCCTTGGGAGTGTGCAAGACAGGTGAAAAACGAGAGGTCTATAGGCGTAGTGATGGCCTTCACTGATCTAGGAATTAGAGTAGTTGCGAAAAAGAAGAGAAATCTTTTCCAACCATTTAGGAATAATAATGCTTTTTAAGTAAACTTGGATGTATAAATAATTGCACATTGCATGACTTTGCTCCGTTTTTGCTTCTTGGCCTTGACGCATTGCATTCTTGCGTTAATGAGCGTCATTTCGTTAAGTCTTTGGACAGATCCCCGTTATCCTCCAAGACTTCCATAAAGGCGTTTCGTTAAGCCTTTGGATGGATCCCCGCTATCCTTCCAAGGTCCCCGTTGTGATCCCATTGTGATCCCCGTTGTGATCCCGTTGTGATCCCCGTTGTGATTCCCATGTGATCCCCGTTGTGATCCCGTTGTGATCCCCGTTGTGATCCCCGTTGTGATCCCGTTGTGATCCCGTTGTGATCCCCGTTGTGATCCCGTTTGTGATCCCCGCTGAAACTTCCGTTAAACCCCTAGGTGTTGTCCCCTAGGTCCCCGTTAAACCCCTAGGCATAGTTCCCTAGGAAGTTAGTCAAGTCTTTGGATGGATCCCCGTTATCCTCCAAATCGTCTGTTAAAGAAAAGAAACAAAAGGTGCTTAGGGTAACTCCCTCCCCTTTCCTTGGGCCGTCACATGATGACCAATTCTGCGCCCATCATGCCATTTCATTCCCGTCAGCGTCGTTGCGTGACCATGACCCCTTCGAGTTTAGCTGTCATGGCACCACATGGTAATATACCTTGGTCAAGCATTGGCCTCCTCAGTTTGCACCTCCATATGATGACCATCTCAGTTGCTCCGATCGCCTTGATGGCTCGAACTAGTATGAGTACCATCTGGTCCCAAGCCAGTAAGGTTTTGTCCCATGTTATCCTGACTATATTCCGACAATCCAAGGAGGCTCCTTGTCCCCATAACCTTTACGTTAGGTCCCTTAGGGCCGCTCTCCATCACCCTAGGAAGTCCGTTTGGAAAGTGAGTCAATCACTCACCTCTTCCCAGAAGCCCGCTTGAATTAGGCCAACTTAAGTCATGTTCGTCTCTTCGTTAAACCTATTTGAATGTGTGAGTCTGTTACTCAAATGAAATGTGTGTGTCAAACTTATGAAAAAAAAAAGAAGAAAAAAAAAAGGGGAAATGTGTGAGTCTTTTACTCAAATAGAAAAATGCGTGAGTCAATCCTCATTCAAAAAATTGGAAATCAAGTTTTCTTAAAATAAGAGGTCAACTCTTTTCCAAAAGGCTAATCCGCTAATGAGGCGTTCCTCTCAAATCATGGTTATAATTTCACCTCGAGGTTTAAAATGCTAAAATCCTTTGCAGTCTTGTCCACCGAAAACATCAACCAAGGAGCCCACATCTGAAATGGCATCTGAGAGCAGGATTGGGACACCATCCACGAGAAGAGGCCCATGCCTTGGAGGCCTAAAGGCAGCTACATCAAATGGAGATCCGTACCCTCGCCGAATGCCATGCGCGAGGTTACGCCCCTTGAAGGGAGCCACCAAAAGAAAATGGCCAAAGATGAGTCCGGCGATTGCAATGCCAAGCCAAGTGGAGACCTAGCGACGTCTTTCCCGATGACACGGAACCCGAGTTCCCCGTGGAAGACATGGAATGTGCCGCCGACAACCCCTCCAACAATTGAGGAAGAAAACTGACCATCGAACTTTATAGGAGCCCATCCCTAAAAAAATAAAAAATGATGAGTCTTCCAGCCTCGTAGGATCTAGACTTTCATCAAAGTCCGTCCCGGACTGTGTCTTTTTATTTTTGCAAAGGTCCGCACTTGGACATGTGTGTATAAAGTTATCTCAATAAAAGAGTTATTTTCATTCTCTTCTCTCTAGACTTGAGACATTATTTGAAATACACATTTACTCTTGAAATTGCCTTGCTTGTTATGATAAATTGATTGCTAAGTCCCTAAAATGATGAATTGACTTCTAAACATACTAGTCAATGACGACTCATTAAGGACGAACGGACCTAACACGAATGAAAAATGCTAAAGGCAAACAATTAATCTTGATGTGAATAAATATTGTGATCAATTGGCCATGAAGAAACCATTAATGGCAAGTCTTCCCTCATACACTTCCCCGATACACAACCCAATACACCTTTCTGAAACAAACTCCTGATGCACATCGAAGGCATCCTGAGATAGTGAAAAGGTGAGGACGTTGTTGCTCAACCGCCAAGATTCAACCATGATCGCATGTGCGCAACCAAGCAAAGGGCTTCCCAGATCTTCGAAATCGAAGCTAGACTTGATAAGGGGCTGCAACAGAGTCAATGCCCAAGATAGCAAGTTGGTGTTAATGTTTGCGTCAAAAAAAAAAAAAAGGAGAAGAGAGAAAGGAAATGAATGTGTGGAAAGAAGGAAAGAAAATGGCAAAAAGAAAGTTTTCCTCAAGAGGAGTTCACACCAAAGAAGGTTCACCCCAAGAGGTCTATCCCAAGGAATTCACCGCAAAGCGGAAGCGAGCAACAACGTCCTCCGAGATGACATCAAAAGAAAGCCAACTTCAGCAAAAGACGGCCTCAAGGCCGAACTACGGCGACCTGAGCTCCTCAAACTGAGGGGAACGTAGGCAACCTTTGGGTCCGGTCATAGCATGAAATGAATCCATCAAACCTCGGTCCTCCCAAAATGACCCGGTTCTCTTCCCTTGGTCCCATCAATGACCAATCTCCCAGATGATGACCAATCTCTCCTAAACACATTTTGATCTTGCCATTTATCGAAACTTAATCTCAATTGATCACAGCATTTATACATGTCAAGGCTAATTGCTTGTTATAACCCTGACTTAATAATGAACAGGGTCCGTTCAAGGAATCATTTTGATGATATTGACTAAGGCTGATTTCAAATGTCTCGACAAGTCTTCTTCTCTACATCTTAGGAAAGAGCTAAACACTTGTATTCTGTCAAGCAAGGGCTTCCTCCCGTTTCGTGATACATTGTTCACCAATATAAAGGGACTCTCTCTCTCGCCTAAATAAAGGCCCTTGCATGTTTTCCCCAAAGGACATATTAAGTCCCCATCCCGTCGAGTCGGTTGGATCACTCATAAAAGAAAGAGAAAATTAGAAAAAAAGGCACAAAAAAAGTAGCCCGCTAGGTTGAAAACCCACAAGGGCGGCCTAGGCAAAAAATAGGGTGTGCCATGAAAGACGCAAAAAAGTAGCCCGATAGGTTGAAAACCCGTAAGGGCGGCCTAGGCAAAAGAAAGGGTGCGTCATGAAAATGGGATGGGTTCCTAACCGTCAAACGATGACATTAGGGCTATGCCGGCCGAAAACATGGGGCTATGCCGCCACCGAAACCAACAAGGACATGGGGCTACCCCAACATTGATGATTACATGGACATGGGGCTACCCCAACATCGACGACAAAAGGGTTCTCCACTCCCGATCGCTCCTAATAAATGGACAAAGCTCCAAAGGACTTTATGGGTAACAAACCTCGCAGTTAAGTTAAAATAAAAATTTGATTGGCATGCTTCGTTAAAAGATTTGCCTTAAGCAATGAGCACTTTTAAAATTTGCCCTTTTAGCACCATACTTTTGAAAAATGAATGTTTTGTCCCCCTTTTCAAGTCGCGTCAGGCACTTGAGGGTGTGTTTTGTGAAAATATGTGTTTTTCCCCTTTCAAGTCGCGTCGGGCACTTGAGGGTGTGTTTTGTGAAAATGTGTGTTTTTCCCCTTTCAAGTCGCGTCGGGCACTTGAGGGTGTGTTTTGTGAAAATATGTGTTTTCCCCCTTTCAAGTCGCGTCGGGCACTTGAGGGTGTGTTTTGTGTTTTGATATGTTTTTCCCTTTCAAATTGCATCGGGCATTTGAGGGAGTGTTTGTGAAGAGATATGTTTTCCCCTTTCAAATTGCATTGGGCATTTGAGGGAATGTTTTGTGAAACAATGTTTGTGACGGCAGTCCTTGGTAGGACGTAAGACCAGTATAGTCATGTTAGGTTAAGAAAACCTTTGTCCCCGAGAGTGGTCAGGTTAGAAAAAACCTATCATTGTGACGGCAGTCCTTGGTAGGACGTAAGACCAGTATAGTCATGTTAGGTTAAGAAAACCTTTGTCACCGAGAGTGGTCAGGTTAGAGAAAACCTATCATTGTGACGGCAGTCCTTAGTCGGATGTAAGACCAGTTTTCCGGTCAAACTCCCCAAAGATGGAGTTGACCAAGCCTAGACTTAGAATAGTCCTTATAGGTTAAGACCATGTCCCCGGGCAGTCCCTAGATGGACGTAAGACCAGCTTTGCAAAATTAACATGGCCGTACTTCATAAGTCCAGTTAAGAATGTGAGAATTAGCGTTAACCCGGCCGTAATTCGTAAGTTCAGGTTAACAGTATGAAATTAGCCCGGCCGTTCTTCGTAAGTCCAGTTAAAAATATGAAAAATTGTCCTTTGGCCGTCCGGCGTGACGTAAGTCCATTAGGTTTTGTGAGATACGTCCTTTGGCGGTCCGGTGTGATGTAAGACCATTAGGTTTCGTTAGATTTGTCCTTTGGCCATCAGGTGTGACGTAAGAACATTAGGTTCTGTGAGATACGTCCTTTAGCCGTCCGGCGTGACGTAAGACCATTAGGTCTCGTGAGATTTGTCCTTTGGCCGTCCGGCGTGACGTAAGACCATTAGGTTCTGTGAGATACGTCCTTTGGCCATCCGGTATGACGTAAAACCATTAGGTTTCGTGAGATATGTCCTTTGGCCGTCTGGCATGACGTAAGTCCATTAGGTTTTGTGAGATACGTCCTTTGGCGGTCCGGTGTGATGTAAGACCATTAGGTTTCGTTAGATTTGTCCTTTGCCGTCCGACGTTACGTAAGACCATTAGGTTTCGTGAGATATGTCCTTTGGCCGTCCGGCGTGACGGAAGACCATTAGGTTTTGTGAGATATGTCCTTTGGCCGTCCTGCGTGTCGTAAGTCCATTAGGTTATGTGAGATACGTCCTTTGGCGGTCCGGTGTGATGTAAGACCATTAGATTTCGTTAAATTCGTCCTTTGGCGGTCCGGTGTGACGTAAGACCATTAGGTTTCATTAGATTTTCCCTTTTGGCGGTCCGGTGTGATGTAAGACCATTAGGTTTCGTTAGATTTGCCCTTTGGCCGTCCGGTGTGACGTAAGACCATTAGCTTTAGTGAGATTACATCCTTTGGCGGTCCGGCGTGACGTAAGACCATTAGGTTCTGTGAGATTATATCCTTTGGCCGTCCGGCGTGACGTAAGTCTATTAGGTTAGACCTATCCTTTGGCCGTCTGGTGTGACGTAAGACCATTAGGTTTTGTGAGATATATCCTTTGGCCGTCCGGTGTGACATAAGACCATTAGGTTTTGTGAGATTGTGTCCTTTGGCCGTCCGGCGTGACGTAAAACCATTAGCTTAGACCTATCCTTTGGCCGTCCGACATGATGTAAGACCATTAGGTTTCCTGAGATTTGTTTTTTGGCGGTTCGATGTAACGTAAGACCATTAGATTTCGTTAGATTTGCCCTTTGGCCGTCCGGTGTGACGTAAGACCATTAGGTTTAATGAGATTACATCCTTTAGCGGTCCGGCGTGACGTAAGACCATTAGGTTTTGTGAGATATGTCCTTTGGACGTCCGGTGTGACGTAAGACCATTAGGTTTTGTGAGATTGTGTCCTTTGGCGGTCCGGTGTGACATACGACCATTAGGTTTTGTGAGATTGTGTCCTTTGGCGGTCTGGTGTGACGTAAGACCATTAGGTTTTGTGAGATTGTGTCCTTTGGCCGTCCGGCGTGACGTAAGAGCATTAGGTTTCGTGAGATATGTCCTTTGGCCGTCTGGCAAGACGTAAGACCATTAGGTTTTGTGAGATATGTCCTTTGGCAGTCCGGTGTGACGTAAGACCATTAGGTTTTGTGAGATTGTGTCCTTTGGCGGTCCGGTGTGACGTAAGACCATTAGGTTTTATGAGATTGTGTCCTTTGGCCGTCTGGCGTGATGAAAGACCATTAGGTTTCATGAGATATGTCCCTTGGCCGTCCGGCGTGACGTAAGACCATTAGGTTTTGTGAGATATGTCCTTTGACCGTCCGGTGTGACGTAAGACCATTAGGTTCTGTGAGATTCATCCTTTGGCGGTCCGGTGTGACGTAAGACCATTAGGTTATGTGAGATACATCCTTTGGCGGTCCGGCGTGACGTAAGACCATTAGGTTCTGTGAGATTATATCCTTTGGCCGTTCGGCGTGACGTAAGACCATTAGGTTTTGTGAGATATGTCCTTTGGCCGTCCGGTGTGACGTAAGACCATTGGGTTTTGTGAGATATGTCCTTTGGCCATCCAGTGTGACGTAAGACATTGTGTCCTTTGGCCGTCCGGCGTGACGTAAGACCATTAGGTTAGACCTATCCTTTGGCGGTCCGGTGTGACGTAAGACCATTATGTTTTGTGAGATTCGTCCTTTGGCAGTCCGGAATGACATAAGTCTATTAGGTTAGACCTATCCTTTGGCCGTCCGGCGTGACGTAAGACCATTAGGTTTTGTGAGATGTGTCCTTTGGCCGTCCGGTGTGACGTAAGACCATTAGGTTTTGTGAGATTGTGTACTTTGGCCGTCCGGCGTGACGTAAGACCATTAGGTTAGACCTATCCTTTGGCGGTCTGTTGTGACGTAAGACCATTAGGTTTTGTGAGATTCGTCCTTTGGCTGTCCGGAATGACATAAGTCCATTAGGTTAGACCTATCCTTTGGCCGTCCGGCGTAACGTAAGTCCATTAGGTTTTGTGAGATCCGTCCTTTGGCAGTCCGGAATGACATAAGTCCATTAGGTTTCGTGAGATCCGTCCTTTGGAAGTCCGGAATGACGTAAGTCAATTAGGTTTCGTGAGATCCGTCCTTTGGCAGTCCGGAATGACGTAAGTCCATTAGGTTTCGTGAGATCCGTCCTTTGGCAGTCCGGAATGACGTAAGTCCATTAGGTTTCATGAGATCCGTCCTTTGGCGGTCCGGAATGACATAAGTCCATTAGGTTTCGTGAGATCCGTCCTTTGGAAGTCCGGAATGACGTAAGTCCATTAGGTTTTGTGAGATCCATCCTTTGGCGGTCCGGAATGACATAAGTCCATTAGGTTTTGTGAGATTCGTCCTTTGGCAGTCTGGAATGACATAAGTCTATTAGGTTCTGTGAGATCCGTCCTTTGGCAGTCCTGAATGACATAAGTCCATTAGGTTCTGTGAGATCTGTCGTCGGCAGTCCTTGGTAGGACGTAAGACCAGTATAATCATGTTAGGTTAAGAAAACCTTTGTCCTCGAGAGTGTCCAGGTTAGAGAAAACCTATCATTCTGTCGGCAGTCTGTAATGACGTAAGACCAGCCCCCTTAGTCAACCCTCTCCGAATAGAGTTAAGTTGACCAAGTCCGGCCTTTGAGCCATGCCTGTTTAGGAAAGGATGATCGAATATCCACCTAAGGCCCATAGGTTTGAGTAGCCTTAAAATCTCTCACCCGAACTATGTTAGGCTTGATTCCCTCAGGTATACGTAGGAATCCTATACTTCTAGGTCCAGCCATAGAACCAAATCAGCCAAGCCGTCCTCCCATCAGATTGGGATGCTTGTTTTGTCGACAACCCCGCTTTCTTCAAAAGCGACGTTGTTAAGGGGCTCTGTAAGTACCCAATCTAAAATTGACCTACCTTAGAGGAATTTTTGGTACCATCTAGGGATAAACCAATGGGCCAGGACCTCACTAGGATAAACCTGATATTCCAGGACTGAACTGGAATTAAACTTGGAAAAATCCAGGAGCTCGCCAAGTCGAGTCGTACGGATGGTTTGGACACCCTCAGCCTCTATAAATTGAACCCCATACTGATCATTTCAGGGGGGAGAAAACGTTTTGTGAGCTGATACTCTGCCAGTTTGAGAGCAAAAAGTGAGTGATACATACATTTGAGTGAAAAGAGAGGAAGATAGGCCATAACCATTATAGGTGAAGCCTCCTTCTCCCCATCTTCTTCTTCATCTCAAACTCTTTTATTATTGTTCATATTATTGCTCATTCTTGTGTTATTTCTTATTATTCTTGAAAGCCTTGTCCATTCAAGAATTTTACATTTCATTGAAAGTATTGTCCATTTCAAGCACTATATATATATATATATATATATATATATATATATATATATATATATATATATATATTATACAAGTATTGTCCTCTCAAGCTATATATTATGATTATGTATGTATATTGGAACCAAATCATGAGGTGATTCAAGGTTCCCTTCATGCCTAGTGTGTGATTATGGGATAAAACCTAAGGATGATCATGATTTGTTAAATTTCATATTGATTTTGTTCTTGTTTGGCCATGAGAGTCATGATTGGGTGATAAAGTTTCAATCTTTATCATCCCAACCATGATCTAGCCATAAAATCACCAAGCATGGGACATAAAGATTCAATATTTATATTATATTTTGGTCCCTAAAAGTTCAATCTTGCATCATAAGTCCATCTTGATGGTAAAGTTTCAATCTTTACTCATCAAATGGTCATTTTAGCCCAAAGGGCATGTTCATCACCTTTTTCTTAAATTTCCTCAATGATTGTCTTGATCACACCCAAAACCTTTGTTTTTGGTGTCCAACTAGTGATCAATGACATAGGGATGATTTAATCCATGTTTTTGTTAAAGAAAATAACTGAAAATGATCATCTCAGTCTAGTTTCAGCAAGAACACTCTGTTTTGCCTGAAATTGGACAGTTTTCTGATAAACTGTCAATGATCCCTGGGATGCCCTCCCCATCCGTACGGCTACTTTGGCCGGGGAGTGCATTTTCCAGTTTCTTCCCTTTCTAGTAAGAATTTTTGCAAAATAACCCTTTTCTGTTAAATAATTAACCAGATTTGTTAAAAGTCAGTTTCTCCCATTTTTGAAATACACAGACACACATGCACTTTGTTAACTAACGTTAGGGAGACTCGGTCCTATCCGAGGCGACTTGGGTGATTTAAAACTCTTCCCAAGGCGTAACCTGACCTCCGAACTAATATAATCTCTAACCTTTCCATTTGTTGGGTTAAATAATTAACAAATGTGGCGACTCCGTTATGTTTTGCGTGATAACCGTGTTTGGTTTTTTCGCCCTTCGAAACGAAAACCCTTCGTTTCCTTTGTCACGGGAGGGATCCTTACAAACTCTCCTGCTCACAATCCGTCTCGAATAGGACGCCGCTATGCTCGCCTTCAAGAGTCAATACCAAGGCAACACCACTCACTTCCTAACAAAGAAAGAGCTTGAGAACACCACCCAAAGGGACAATAGTCCTTTATTGATTTTACAAAGAAGTGGAATGACAAACTTGCCGAAATAGTCGAGAGGCCTAATACCAAGGACCAAATGGACATCTTCCTCAAGTGTCTCAAGATTTATCTCCGCACACACCTAAGTGGGGCTTGCTACTCCGACTTTTCTCAAATGTATGAGGAAGGGGTCCGAATGGATGTTTTGCTCAAGGAGATCAAGAAAACTGCTCCTAGCTTCCGATACAAGGCCGCCTCTAACTCAACAAAACAGGCTTCAGTCAATGCCGTCACTACCGACAAGGGGAATTACAAAAAAGTCCCTCTGCCCCAAGGCAAAAAGTTTCAAAGTGACTTTGTATACACCCCTCTTCAAGCCATGACTCTCACCGAGGCCTTTGAAGCTCTCAAGGCCAAAGGTCAAGTTACTCCTCTCCAAGGGTTCAAGCCCAAGATGATCCACGCCAACCATGCCCATCACAAATGGTGTGACTATCATCAACATAGTGGCCATATTACCGAGGAATGCTTTGGCCTCTGTAACATCATCCAAGACCTTATCGACAAGAAAGAATTCATAGTTCCTAGCGGGGGTGATGTCCATGTAATAGAGTTAGGCAAGTTTGAGGAGACCACTCATTCAATTCCCATTGTGAATGAGGGCTCCAATGATATGAATGAAATTGATAATTCTTTCTATGTTGTGACTTATGATGAGATAATGAGGGAAGTCTTAGACAATAGGAAAAACAAGCAAAACGGGAGCGTCAACATGCTAACTCGATCCGGATGGGTCATAGCAAGCAATCCCACTGCTTCTGCGCCAAGCACCTCTTCTCCAAGATCACAAGCTCGCGACACACCCGAAGATCCTTTATTAGTTCAACTCAAGAAGACTAAAGCAAACATATCCATTTGGGACCTCATTGCATATTCAAAGAAGCATCGAGACCTCGTCATCAGCAACCTCGACGACACATCCATCTCTCCAGACACAACTGCCAAAGACCTTACTGCTATGATATGCCACATACATTTTGGCAATGTCATCTCCTTTGCCAACATGGACCTTCCACCATTTGGATCCGACCACAATGAGGCCATCTATCTCAAAGTAAGGGCAAAGGGGAGACCAATTTCAAGGGTTCTAGTCGACGGTGGTTCAGCACTCAACTTAATGCCTAGCCGAATCATGGGCATATTGGGGCTTAAAAGTTTGGAATTACAGCCTTCTACTCAAGTAATCCGAGGATATGACAGCACCGCCCGCACAGTCATGGGCATGGTAGAAGTGGACATTGAGTTTGGGAGCATAGTTATGTCTGTCCCGTTTCAAGTGCTCGATGTCCCCTCTTCATTTCATTTGCTCTTAGGCCGACCATGGATACACATTTCTAATGCCGTCCCTTCAACTCTCCATCAGTGTATCAAGATCCGAAATGGGGATGAAATAGTGACCGTCATGGCCGAGAATGTCACTATCCACAGGAATGGGGGACAACCCGTCAACCAAGTACAACATGGGTTAGAAGACTCCACCATCTCTGGCGTCTCAATTAATACCATCGACAAAGAAAAGGGAAATGGACAATGGATCCTTTGTAACCACAAAGTCCTCCGCATGATGAGGAATATGAACTACTTTCCCGGTTTAGGCCTAGGGAAGTACCAACAAGGAAGAATGCAACCTGTGGAGGTTCCATATGTCACAAACAAGTTAGGATTGGGGTATGAACCTTCCGAGGACGATTTGAAATATGAACAAGCCGTCAAGAATGAAAGGACTCGAGCTCGCAAAGAAGGCCGTCAATATGAAATTCCCAATTTGAGGCCTTACCGAAAGACGTTAAATGGATACTTTGTCTGCCAGGGGGAAGATGTCCCATACATAATCTTTCCTGAACCATGGGTCAACACCAAAGTCATCAGAAAGCTCGGTCTCGAAGTCTTTACCGATTGTGAAATACAGAAGCGTGACGGGGAACCAATTCCGATGTCACCCCGAGAATGGTGGGGGAAGAAAGTAACCATAGAATCCGAGACAGAGATTACTGTGGGGGAAGAGTTAACTGATCTATCCTCCATGTTCGAGGAACTTGCCATCATGGATGAGTGCCAAGTCAATGCTATCTCCGACAACACCGACATGGGAAGTTAGCCTATTAGCGAGGTCAAGCCGAGCTTCGAGCCGATCAACAACTGGTATTCAACAAAGGGGCCCATAGTATCCGAAGAATTCTTGGTCGAGAAAATGGATTGCATTCAACACAAGGTTACAAAGGAAGATTTATTGACATTCACTTTCGAGTCCGAGAATGTTTCCGACACCCTTACCCAAGAGGATATGGAGGCAATAGCCGAGCGTTGTTCCCTTTCTTTGCTAATGAAAAATTTGATCTTTCTGAGTATCCCGAGATTGCAAACATCATAAATGATGAATTAACTACTAATGAATTTAATGAACTAGTTAATAACGATTGATTCAAATTATGATGAAATAGACCACGAAAACGAAACATACTTAAATGAACTGGCTCAACAGGTCCGTAGTCATGGTGAAAATGGTCTAGGGGCTGATGAAGAATTGCATGTTGTTAATCTGGGTACCGATGAAGAGCCAAAGGAAACCAAGAAAGCTTATTCAAAGGGGAAGAGAAAGATAGATTGACTGCACTGCTCAAAGAGATTGTGGATGTGTTCGCATGGTCATACAAAGACATGCCAGGTTTGGACAGAAAGGTCACCGAGCACAGGATTCCGATTAGAGATGACACTAAGCCAGTCAAGTAGAAACTCAGAAAGACCAAGCCTGAATGGTCTCTACAAGTCAAATAAGAGATAGAGAAGCTTCTCAGTGTGGCCTTCATCAAAGACATCGAGTATCCGACTTGGCTAGCAAATGTTGTGACAGTCAGAAAGGCTAATGGCAAGGTCCGTGTTTGTGTGGATTTCCGGGATTTGAACAAAGATTCTCCAAAGGATGACTTCCCACTACCTAACATCGACATGCTAGTCGATTCAACTGCCACTTATGAGGTCCGCTCATTTGTGGATGGCTTCGCAGGGTACAATCAAATTCTCATGGATGAAGAAGATCAATACAAGACTGCTTTCACAACACCGTGGGGGCACTTTTGTTTATACAGTCATGCCGTTTGGGTTGAGGAACGCTAGGGAAATTTATCAAATGGCTGTGACAGACTTATTCCACGACATGATTTACAAGGAAATTGAGGTCTATGTGGATGACATGATCATCCATTCAAAAGGAACTGACGGTCAATACTTGATCGATCTCCGTAAGTTCTTTGAAAGGCTTCAACAACACAAGATGAGGCTCAATCCCACAAAGTGTAGTTTTAGGGTTATCCGAGGCAAAGTTCTTGGCTATATGGTCACCGAGAGGGGAATTGAAGTCGATCCCTCGAAAATCAAGGAAATCATTGATATGCCTCCTCTGAAAACACAGAAGGAAATCAAAGGTTTCATGGGCAGACTTCAGTACATCAGTCGTTTCGTGCACCAACTCACTTCTATGTGTGAGCCAATCTTCAAGATACTCAAGAACAATGTGGCTCTAGAGTGGACCGACGCATGCTAAGAAGCATTCGACCAAGTGAAGCATTACTTGACATGCCCTCCAGTTCTGGTTCCACCACACAAAGAGAAGCCTCTCTTGCTCTACCTCATAGTGAATGATGAAGCCCTAGGGGCTATGCTAGAACAAGAGCAACGAAACTCCACAAAGGATAATGCCATTTATTTTGTCAGTCGCCGATTTCAAGGAAGCAAAAAGAACTAGTCCACCTTGGAGAAGTCATGTGCAGCATTGGTTTGGGTCACTCAAAAGCTCAAGCATTATATGGAATCCTTTCCGATCAAACTAGTAGCAAAAGTGGACCCACTCAGCTACATCTTCGAGAAGTCTTTCATGTCAACAAGGATAGCCAAGTGGTACTTCATGCTTGCCGGCTATGATATCACTTACGTCACACTCAAATCCATCAGGGGGAAAGTGTTCAGTGATCAGCTTGCTAAATATTCGTGTGACGAAGTGAAGGGGGAAGACTTACAATTTCCCGACGAGGACTTGATTTGCACTACAACTGAAGAAAATAAGTGGCAACTTTTTTTCGATGGTGCAGCCAATAAGCACGGTTATGGGATAGGAATGTTGCTTGTCGATCGAAAGGACATCTACACTCCGATTGCAATCCATCTCAAATTCGAAGCCACCAACAATATTGCTGAGTATGAGGCATGTATAGCGGGACTAGAAGAGGCCCTAGAAAGAAATGTCACGGATCTGGAAGTATTCAGTGACTCTTTGCTCCTTATCAATCAAACATCTGGCAAATGGAAAATCCAAGACCCGACTCTCCAATAGTATGGTCAGTACCTCGAAGAGTTAGTTGAACGATTCCAAGATGTCATGTTCAATTACCTGCCAAGGGACAAGAACCGCTTTGCCAATGCATTGGCCACCATAGCCTTACTGGTTGAAATGCCCAAAGGAAAAATGGTGAAACCCTTCAAAATTTCAAGAAGGACTAGTCCGGCATATTGCATGAACATTAGGATCAATGAAGTTCAAGCAAACCCTCCGTGGTACACAGACATCATGAATTTCCTCAAGGACGGCACTTTCCCTGAAGACAACAATAAGAAATCTCGAGTGTCATTACAAAAGCTAGCATCGAGATATGTGCTAATTGGGAACCGAGTTTACAAAAGACACTACGAAGGGAACAACCTATTATGTGCTAATGAGACCGAAGCTCAAGAGATAATGCATGAAGTCCACGAAGGCGAGTGTGGACCCCACATGAATGGGATCATGTTAGCCAAGAAAATAATCCGTATTGGCTATTATTGGACCACCATGGAAAGAGGCTACATCGAGAAGGTCAAGAGGTGCGCCAAATGCCAATTCCATGCTAATTTGCAACATGCTCCACCTTTACAAATGTACAATATGACCACACCGTGGCCGTTCTCTTGTTGGGGCATAGATATCATCGGCAAAGTCCATCTCACAGGAAGCAATGGACAATCATTCATTCTAGTGGTTGTGGATTATTTCACAAAGTGGGTTGAAGCACAAGCTTACCGAGTTCTCAACGCCAAGAAAGTGGCCGAATTTGTGAAGAACAACATCATATGCCGATACGGCATCCCTCACGAGATCATCTCCGACAATGGTTCTCACTTCGAGAAAGAAATGGATGCACTTTTGGTCGAATACAAGATTACCAAGCATAAGTCATCCCTGTACCACCCCCAAGCTAATTGAGCGGTTGAAGCAGCAAACAAGACAATCGAGACCATTATACGGAAAATGGCTTCAACAGGAAGGGATTGGCCTGAAAAGTTACCACTAGTATTGTGGGGCTACCGCACGTCAATACGGTCAGCAACAGGTACTCCCAGTTGAACTCGGGGATCCTTCTTTACGAGTCTTGCTCGAGAACCAAGTCAACGAGGTTGATTGGATGCAAAGTCGGTATGAACAACTAGACCTACTCGACGAAAAGAGGCTAAGAACGTTCGAACGCACAAGAGCCTATCAACAGAGAATGGCTAAGGCTTTCAACAAGAAGGTAAAGCCACGAGACATTAAAGTGGGAGGCTTGGTCTTAAGACATCATCCTCCCAATGCCATGAATCCCCTCGGGAAATGGGGACCCCGATGGATCGATCCGTACGTGGTCAAGAAGATATTAAGCGGTGGTGCAGTCCGACTCGTAGACTTGGATGGCGATTAATTACCAAAGGAGGTCAACCTTGACAAACTCAAGAAGTTCTACGCTTAACAAATGAAGACCATAAAAAAAAATAAAAAAAATAGCTCGCTAGGTTGAAAACACGCAAGGGCGGCCAAGGCAAAAATTAGAGCAAAGTGCAAAAAAGAGGCCTGCTAGATTGAAAATCCGCAAGGGCGGTCTAGGCAAAAAAACAGGGTGCAAAAAAAAATTGTCTTCATTTGTTTAAACTACGGAGACCTGAGCTTCCATGCTGGAAGAACGTAGGCAACCTTCGGGTGCGGTCTAAAACAATCATTTTTACCCAATCATTTCATAAAACAAGATGCAATTTTTATTTATTCCATGAATCATTTTGATCATTACAACGGATAATGTTTAGCAATAAAAGACAATAAAAGACAATAAAACATTAAAATCATAACAAGTGGTCTATTAATTGCAATCTTGGGGTACTAAGAAAAATTCAATTTCTTCTTAGCCTTCAAAGGGCGACTCGGGCGGCTCTCAATCCTACTCTTCTTGGGCGGCCTAGGAACAATGAGACGGACCACGACCTTCTGCGCAGTAAGACGCCTCCGAGCATAAAAATTATCCAAGGGAGTACCGAAGGGGTTAGCCAAAATGTTTTTCAAATCAGTGGCAGCTTCCTTGTATCTCAAAGTGCTGCTAGACTCAAAGTCCTTCCCTAGCAACTCAGCTCGAAGAGTGTCAACCCAAGTGATACCGTGGTAAAGGCTACCGAACAGGTAATCCAGGTAACTCTCGGGAAGGAAAATGCTACCCCGATAAATAGGAACGGAAGCCCACCGATGACGGTCACCTCCCCAAGATGATTGAAGTTCCCTCGAAAAGTTCGGACCCATGTATGAGACTGGATGAAGCACTCCACTCCTCAGAAAAGGAACAATTTGCTGACGACCAAACTGCCTTAGGACTCGTTCTGGCTGATAAAATGAGGAATCTCTGAGACCAGGGAGGACCACATGCCTAAAACCCAAGGTCCATTCCACAAAAGGACGAAGTCCTCAAGAGGGAGGACACCACTCAATGTCATCCGATGCTCGAGATGCAAAGAATTTCTTCCAACCATCCTCAGCTAAGTCTCAGATCAGCAGTTTCCTCTTATGAACAGCGAATGGAGACAGATCACCCTCCGGAGAATAAATCCTGAAATGCTCCCGAAGCCATATGGTCAAAAGCAAGGGGCTTCCCCGACGCATCTCACCCGTCCGATGCAACTCATCCAGACCATGCAGTGTTTCCCCCACTATAAGAAGGATTATACTAAACTGTTGCTCATATGCCTGCAAGATGATCTCAGCCACCTGCGCATCCGCAATACCAAGAGGTGTAATGAAAAAAGCCTTACTGAAAATACAAACTGCCAGAGAATTCCTGTAAAAGGACTAAACCGCTGTGTCCTCCGATTGCAAACTGAAGAACATCGGAAACTCAGTTATGTCCACCACGGTACAGTGCAACATTTTCTTCACATCTTCAATGGGGAGGTTCAACAAGTCAGACCAAGAGTCAATCACACCCCGATGGTACTTGGGGACGGCAATCTGACCCGCCAATGGCATGCCAAGAATGGCACAAAAATCATCAACAGTCGGCACCATTTCATTCGCCGAAAAGTTAAAAGTGTGACTGACACAATCCCAAAAGGCTGCAGCGGCCTTCAACAAATCCCAATCCGGCTTCAAAGTCCGTAACGTAAAAAGGAAATGGAATCCAAAGTATTTGACAAAATTCTTCTTGGGATGGGTCTTAAACGAGTACACAAAGGTCGACAAGTCCTTCTCGTAGTCACCAACAACCTTGGCATCAAGAGTGAAAAGGTCGGAAGCCATGGAAAAAGTGTATTGCAAGCAAAATCAAACAAGAAAAGAGTGTTCAAGAATAGCAGAAAATAGCTGTTGGGGGAATGGTTTCGAACAGAGGCTGATATTATAGCTGTTGGGGATCTTTTGTCAAGCAAATGTCAAGCCACAGAATTCGCTTCCCAGAAGCGCGCGCTTCCCGATACCCACATGGGAAGCGCGCGTATCCCACCATCACAAGCAGAGGCGCCCGCGCCCCGTATCAGAAACGCCTCAACCAGCCCTTGTCAAAGAAGGAAATCACATAGAAACGGAGTCCAGGCATTCCCAGAATCAGCCAGATCAAGACGAAATCTCCACCCTTGATAGCACAATTGGGCACACATTTATTTTGGTTTGCCCCTAAAGGCATGTCTAAATTAAAATAAGATAGAAACTCCCACTAAAAGTAGGATGTGTCTTTCTCTAAGATTAAGGCCAATCTCAGCATTTCCTCTAAAAAAAAAAAAAAATTTTTGGTCCGCAATCAATTGTGCCCACTCCCTACAAAATTCATGAAGTAAACAGTAAATGCGGCTCCGAACAGCACACATCAAATACGGCTCCAAACAGCAATTTGGTCCATGGTGAACCACTGCAATCACCACCTCTTAAGCAACATGATGGGTTCGCTCAACGGACTCCCACTCAATTCCAGTCCGCTAAACGGACTTTAAACCGGCAAACGGATTCTCTAAACGGATTCATCCAGTCCGCTCAACGGACTTTAAACCGGCAAACGGATTCTCTAAACAGATTCAGCCAGTCCGCTCAACGGACTTTAAACTGGCAAACGGATTCTCTAATCGGATGCAGCCAGTCCGCTCAATGGACTTTAAACTGGCAAACGGATTCTCTAAATGGATTCAGCCAGTCCTCTCAACTGACTTTAAACCGGCAAACGAATTCAGCCAGTCCGCTCAATGGACTTTAAACTGGCAAACGGATTCTCTAAACGGATTCAGCCAATCCGCTCAACGGACTTTAAACCGGCAAACGGATTCTCTAAACGGATTCATCCAGTCCGCTCAACAGACTTTAAACGAGTAAACAACGGGTTCTCCAAACCGATTCAGCTCAACTCAGTCTGTTAACTAGACTTTAAATCATCAAGCGGAACTCACTAAATGGGTTTCAGCTTCAGTTTACTCAAAACAGGCAAAACGGTTCCTCTAAACGGTTCCAGCCCCAGTCTGCTCACCAGACTCTAAACCTTGGCCACGGTGAGCCATCTCACACCACCGTACTTCTTCTATCAGCAAAATCCGCTCATACAGGGAGCAGACCTCTATCCTTCGTAATTCCAAATTCTTGTTTTCATCGAGTCTTTGATTTTTCTTGGTGATGTCCTCAGCGGATGTCTTTCTTTCGTCGGCGCGTTTTTCTTCGCAATCTACACCGCCGAGGGGCTCTGTAGACACCCCGCCTTGGACCCCTCGCCCCGATTGCACATTTGATTTTGTGTTTCTTCCTATTTTAAGTATTTTTCGTTAGTTTCTGTTACTTTCGTTAAGTTCCTGACTGACTTTGTTAAGTCCAGGGACTAAACTGAATAACAGTGCTGACTTTCCAGTCCATTCTGTCAAAAAGGCCTTTTCAAAGTCGCGTGCCTCCGCCTCTATTGGTCAGACGCGCACGCATCCGACCCTCAAGGCAGGAGGCGCGCGCATCTGGGCGTCAGTTACAGATTCTCTCCAAGAATCTCTCCCTTGCTCATTTTACATGATTTTGCCCTGGAAATTTATCTTTGTGACTTCGTTTTGGCACCAAAAACATCTGTTTTACACCTATATAAACCTCTCAAATTCACCATTGAAAGGAGGACTCTTTGAGATAATAAAAACTATACTAAAAGTTTAAGGAATTTTTGAGTACTTTCTACAAGGAAAACTTTTGAAGACTCTTGAAGTTTAGGTAATCTCCACCTCTCTTTTTCTCTTTATTTCTCTCATCTTCATCTCTTGTCTCACTTTCTTGATAAAGTGTGCAATCACCCAAACCATTTTGGGACATAACACCAAAGACCACTTCATTCCATTGGAGTTGGTTAAGGAGTTATCTCCCCATATTCAAACCCCCTTTCTTTAATCCCTTTTATCATTATCAAAGAATAGGAAGAACATTTTCATTTATGTAGACTATGAACAAGCAAGACCAACATTAGTTGGGTGAGATAAGTGTTTAAGTACTTCCCATCTCGTAACCTAACCCCCGAACCTCACAACAAGAATCTCTGGTTTTCGTATCAAAACACAGGCTTAATATTATGTTTTTCTTATGTTCCATTAAAAACATAAGTGGCGACTCTAACAACTAAAACCAAATAGACATCCTAGGAATCACCCGCGCGCTCTACCCAAGCCAGAGTAGGCCTTCTCCCCGGGGTATCTACAATGTCAAGTTCATGAAAAATGAACAAATGATACTTTGATTGAAATAGATCAAAGTGACACTTTGAGTGAAATGGATTAAAGTGATACTTTGAATGAAATAGATCAAAGTAAAGTGTGCAAGTTAGTAAAGTCACTAGATAACTTGAAACAAGCACAAAATAATGACACCAAAGCTTGATTTTACCATGAAAGAAAGTGGATTAATAAAAAATGACATGAATGGAAATGTCATAGTGTTGATTAAATCTATCGAAGATATGTTAAACTTGAAAGAAGTTTGCTAATTTGACCGTTGGATTTAAAACTTTAAGAAGAACTCATGAATTTGCATTAAGAAAGTTATGATATAGTTCTTAAAATTTTTGAAAAGGTCAAGAGATATGGGTTTAGCGGATGTTATCCTTGAAGTGAAAATTTCTAAGAAATCTAATGGATAATTCTTGAGAAATTAGCAAGGATAATTTTGCAATGGCTCGAACCTAATATTCATGAGTCAACATCTATTGAAAAATAAAGCTGATGTTGTTTTTCAAGTTGAACACTCGAGAATTATTGGAAGTCTAGTAAATTTGTACACTAGTAATCCTAAATGTATAGTGAGAGTACTAAGGTACTTGAAATACAATCGAGATCAAGGATTACTCTACACTAGACATCTATCGATATCTAGAGGATATAGTAATGCTACATGGATATCAGATATCCAAGACTCAAGGTCTACAAGTGGATTTGTATTCACATTAGCAGGTGCGGCTATATCATGAAATCTTCTAAGCAGACTGTTATAGCTAGATCCACGATGGAATCTGAATTTATAGCCTTGGACAAATCTGGGGAAGAAGCGGAATGGCTATGCCATTTCCTAAAAGATATTCCAAGATGGACAAAGCCAGTGCCACCAATCTGTATACATTGTGACAGTCAATCTGCAATTGGTAGGCACAAAGCAACATGTACAATGGTAAGTCGAGACATATACGTTAAAGACATAATACCATAAGACAACTACTCTCAGCTGGTACCATCTTCATTGACTATGTGAAGTCAAAGGATAACTTAGCGGATCCGTTAACCAAAGGGTTAAATAGAGAGGTAGTTGCGAGATCAACAAGGGGAATGGGTTTAAAGCCTCTTGAGAAGTTAACCTAGCTGACTGGAGATCCCAAGATCTAGCTTCAAAAGGGACCACCTAACCGTTAAAAGACTTGTAGTGTCACTGTGGGGATTAACCCCATGCCCATTCCTAAAAGTGACATCCCGAGATGAATAAGGTTAAGCCTATGGCTTTTAATGATTCTTATGGAGTAAATCGGGTTACTTAGAAGAATCACCTATGTGAGAGAGAAGTGGGGCCGCTTCGAGGAGAATTGTGTGAGGCTTAATTCTTAGACCCTCTCACAGAACCAGGCATTGTGTTCCATGGCCACAAATGGACACATCTATGAGAATTAAATTATGTTAGGGAGATACCTGTGTAACGTATATGACTGGCTACACAAAAAGCTGACAGTTCAAGAACATCGTGTCTACTGATTAGCGAGTAGAATAAGTATACGTCTACAAGGGAAGGTTCAAAGGGCAATCCCATACCTATCCTATGCAGGTTTTCAACTGTTGGACTTTATCACCAAATTCCTCATAATTTCCTTCATGTGGGGAATTTTTGGAAAAATAATGTATTTTTATATTATGTGAAGGAAATATGATGTATTTGCATGATAAATAATTTGTCAAATGGAAAAATTGTTTGTGGGTTTGTGTTCTACTCCATAAGAACATTGAGATAATGTATTCATTTGTCCAATTTGGTGTTGGGATGAATGAGATACAAAGGCTTGAAGTTGGTGGGTTGAAATGAGGATATTGAGTTTATCTCACATTGGAAAGAAATGTGAAAGGAAACTAGTATAAAGGCTTGGGTACTTTAGTAGTGTTCAAGCTTGTATGGCATAGAGGCTCTCTCTCTCGCGCAGGGGGTGTGCAAATCATGGACCCAAATTCGCTTGGGACCATTGAACTCATGTGTGCACGCAACCTGCGGACACGAATGTAGCACCAATTTGGCTTGTCCGTGCTAGCTCATCTTTTGCTATTATTTTTAAATTTTACAGTCAAATTTTTTGCCTCAAAAACAGAAACAGATTCATCCCATCTGAACTGGAATGCCAAGTGAAGAGTCATGCCTTATCTCATCTTAGAATTAATTAATGAAGGATTGGGATTATCCTTTTAATTAATTTTCGAATGTTGAACAGCTCTTGAACTTGTATAAATAGAGCTGCAAACCAGTTAAAGAAAACAAGCAATTGAAATACAGAAAAGAGCACAGTTTCCAGCAATAACCACAGCCTCTCTTTCGTTACATATTGTCCATTCCTCATTTGGCCTCCTGCATTGCATACTCGTGGTGATACTGTCCAGGCGCTGAATTCAATTCACCGGAGTCTCTTAGTGCAGGGAAGCATCCGGTTCGTGCGAGTTATCCTGGGAGACTAGCGTCTGATAGCAACCTCAAGCACTCAAGGTGAGGGGGCGAATAAGTCTTAAGGACAGTGTGTTCAACACACGGCTCGGCACAAAACATTCAGTCTAGTTTCTGTTTATTTATTCTCCAGATTATTATTTAATTATTTATTATTTATTCTATAATTCGAGTTCTTTTTTGTTGAATTTCCTAACAGAAAATGAAATAGGAGAGAGAAAGTGGGGTAAAGAATAATGAATGGAAAGTTGTTGTGAGTGTGAATGTGGGTCTCATTAAATAAAACACATTCATTTTTGCGTTGTCCTAATTTGAATGGGACACCCAAAATGGAAATTATCCTAATTAGAGTGGGACGGAGGGAGTATTATACTTTTTTCCTTTTAAAATGATAGTTTTAATTTAATTTTAGGGATATAGAAAAGTAGGTTTTGGAATAAACTAGTTTCTCTATAAGTTATAAAAATTCAACTTTTTAAATATGCTTTCATTCTTAAAATAGCAAGTTTAGGTATTAAAACAGTGAGTTTAAGCCTTAAAATACTAAAAAAACAAAATAGCAAGTTTACGCCTTAAAACAGTGAGTTTAGTCCTTAAAAAATCAAGAAAATAAAATATCAAGTTTTGGGCTTTAAAACAGTAAGTCTATGCCATAAAACACTAAATCCATATATTGAAAACAAGACTTTTTTACAAATTATGGAGGAACTAGTTTCTCTCAAAATTTTCTTCCTCTAACTAATATTTCTTGCTCCCTACAATTTACAAGATTATTTTCTACATGTAATTTAGGAAGATAATCATTGTACTCCTCCGTTTCAAAATGTAAGTGACTTTATGTTTTGGGTAATGCTAGGGGCAACAAAAGAAGTTCATAAATGATTGATACAAAGTGAGGTGGCGATATTTTATTGGTTGTATCGATTATGAACCCGATACACTTTAATAAAAAACACCAATAGAATTTTAACACATCATTTTGTAAACACATTTTGTGGCACTTTATTGTGACTTATATTTACCCTTATGTATTTTTCACATAAATTAATGTTAATTTCAGTGCCCACCCCTGAGGTTTGGACAAATCTCACTGCCCCCTTGAAGTTTAGATTCGTCACAATAACCACCCTTTTATTAATCAATTGACTATCTTACCCTTAATTGATTAAATTTCTCTCATTAACTACATTTAAATCACTAAAAAATCTCGCATAAAAAAAATTGAACACAAGTTGTATTCAAAATTTATTCTCCATTTTCAATAAATATTATTTCTATATATAAATAATTGTTAATGAATTATACTTTTATTTATTCATCCTTTGATTCAAAATAAATATAAAGAAGCGTGCATATTTTTATAATGATAATTAAAACACTTGAAAAAGTGGGTAAATTTAAAGAGATACATGTACTGCTTTATTCTGAACCAACTAGTAAATGTACTAGACTATTCAAATAACCATAACCACTAAGACTTTTGGTATTTCTTGTAGTCATTTTAGATATAAATAACAAAAATTATACTACCTCTATCCCTAAATGAGCGTCCAAAATTTATTTTAAGGGACGTAACTTTTTGTACAATTTGATGGCAAAATTCATATATATTAATCTTGTAGTCCTCTTCACAAACATTTAGTTTTTGCAAGTATAAAGAGACCGGTGATTTTTTTTTTCGAAAAATAACATTTAGGGACAAAGTTATGAACAAAATGAACACTCATTTTGAGACAAAAAGTTCCTAAAAATAGACACCCATTTAGGGACAAATGGAGTAACAAAATTGACCAATGCATAAATTCATTGTTATATACAGTATATATAAAAAACCCATATATATTGAGAGAAGGAGAGATAAAAATAATGATGAATTAACTTTACCCAATTAGTCCCTTTATAATTTTTTAAGTAATGACCATTTTACCCTTGCTAAATGTTATTAGGTTGTACACTACAATATTTAAAGGCTGAAACATAACAGAATTTGACGGAAAGACCAATTGCATTTGATTTGAGTGGTACAGGGACCATTTTTTTCAAAATTTGTCGCATGGTAAATTGCATCACTTGAAAATGATCTTCAAATTTATTAAATTAAATTCTCTATGGTATTTATTCAATGTTTGTAGACTTGAGGCACGCGATACAAATCTTGGCTAAATCGTTTTAAATGTATTTTCCCATTCAATTTCGTTATATTTTTGTAGCATGCTAGAAGATCTTAGGATGCTCCACTGAAGTAACATGTCTGTTGAATATAGAAATATTTTTGGCTTTTCATGATTTATAAGAAGACCTCTTTCAAGTACAGTTAAATTCTTTTTGGGAAAATGGAGCCTGGCGTTTATATATATCTCGTTCTGTTGGGAGCCTTATTTCTTGCGTATTCATATGCTGCTGTGTATCAAAAATTAAGAGTTGTCTTAAAAGTAAGAAAGTTGTCCCTATATAAACTACGACTTTATGCCCTTGTAAGACAATTGATCCATGTTGAAGCACTTTCATATGGAGTTACACTGACCAAATAAAACAATCAGTGATATTTGGTACTTCCTTCGTCCAAAAAGAAATGAGAAAATTTTGGGAGAAACTAGTTTCTTCATAAGTTATAAAAAGTCCTGTTTTTATAGGGGTTAAGGTTTAGGGTTCAAGGTTTAGGGTGTAGGGTTTAAGGGTTAAGGTTAAAAAATGGACTTTTTATAATTTATGGAGGACTAGTTTCCCCAAAACCACTCTGAGAAATTTTGGGGAAACTAGTTTCTTCATAAGTTATAAAAAGTCCTGTTTTTATAGGGGTTAAGGTTTAGGGTTCAAGGTTTAGGGTGTAGGGTTTAAGGGTTAAGGGTTAAAAAAATGGACTTTTTATAATTTATGGAAGAACTAGTTTCCCCCAAAACCGACTCAAATGAAATTGTCCGATATTTTTTTAGTAAAGATCAAAATGACCAAAATGACCCGCGTACTATCTAATGGTAGTTAATATTCACTAACGATAGTTAATATTCATGACCAAATGACCAAAAAGAAATTAAATGTTTTTGATTTTAGGATTTTGTTTGGTATGGGGGAAAATTGAAAGTTTTATTGTAATATCCGTTAAATTACTAACGATAGTTAATATTCACTAACTTTTACTAACGATTTAGGTTGATTTGGTTCATTTATTAATAGTACGCAGATTGATTTGGTAGTTTAGATAGTACGCGGGTCATTGTGGTTGTATTCATATAGTACGCGAGTCATTTTGGTCGTTTACTCAAATCGTGAGAAGGTTAGAACCTTTTTGTGTGAGAGCACCTTGTCACACCCCCAACATGAGCTCCTTCCCAGAACTCCAAATTGGTGCATGAGCGCTGTATAACTGTATCACAACTAGACTAAACACAAAATCTCAACATGTTAAACCACAACAACAACAAGGCCAACAACATAGGAGTCACAACAACCCACGAGCCTCACACTCGAAATCTAACTGGATAAACAACTCTATGGCCACACAGCCCTACACAACATGTATATACAATAGCATAGAGTACATAACTCTACTATAACCATATCAAAACCCCACGATAACAACTACGGCAGCGGAAACATATTTACAATCATAGTGCTAGCGAAATAGAGTTTATGTAACTCCACAAATCGTCCTCACTGTATAAAACATAGGAAGAGGACTACCCAAAAGTTTGCCCACGTTCTCCAACGAACTCAGCTCACCGGCCTGTCTGAGAGAGGGACGTGCTACGTCCTTGCGAGCTAAGGAAAACAAAATAAAGGAAAGGGTGAGTCAAAGACTCAATAAGCTACTATCATGCAGCTACATTGCATGCTAGAATGCAATGGATATAGCATAGACAACTGAATAGCTTAATCATATAACAATATAACTAAATAACAGATATCACATAAAAGAGAGGCTTCCTTTCGCCAACCGTCCATACCAGTTGGAAAATACTACCACTCATCATGCATATCAAATATCACTGTATAACAGGATAACTGGATAAAGACATATAAAAGAATATATGATCGAGAACGTCTCCGATCAACCGCACCCCTAACTCCATCTTGATCAACATGAGCTCATAACTGGATAACTGTATACTGTATAGGTGTGCAGAAAGACATATATGTAGACACCCCGCCATTGACCACTCAGCCCGATTGCAATTTTATTTTGTGTTTCTACTTATTTTAAATGTTTTTCGTTAGTTTTGTTCTGTTACTTCGTAAGTCCTGACTGACTCTGTTAAGTCTGGGGGCTAAATTGAATAACAGTTCTAACTTTCCAGTCCATTCTATCAAAAATTCCTTTTAAGAGTCGGGCGCATCTGCTCTTTGAGGTCAGACGCGTGCGCCTTTCACCCTAAAGGCCGGAGGCGGCGCGCTTCTGGGCGTCGGTTACAGATTATCTCCAAGAATCCTCCCTGCCTCAATTTACATGATTTTGCCCGAAAATCCCTCCTTGTTGATCATGTTTTGGCACCAAAACATCTTCTTTTCACCTATAAAAACCCCCCCTTCTCCACCATTTCTAAAGGAGGAGTTTAACACAAAGAAAAAAGGAATAAAAACTCTTTCAAAAGGATTTCAAGCATTTCAAGACATTTCTCTAAGAAGTTCTTGAAGTATTTCAACTTTAGGTATCTTTTACTATTCTCTTTCTCTCTACTCCATCTCTACTTCTTTTGTCTTCATCAAGTGTGCAATCAACCCAAACCATATTGGGACATGACACCAAAGGCTATTTCATTACATTGAAGTTGGCCATGAGTTATCTCCCCACATTCAAATCTCTTTCAAACCCTTAAAAATCATTTCAATATATATAGGAAAAAACTATTTTATCATGTAGACTATGGATAAGCAAGACCAACTTTAGTTGGGCGAAATGGGTTTTTAAATACTTCCCATTTCGTAACCTAACCTCCGAACCCCAAATACACCAATCTCTGACTTAGGTAGACACATTTAGCGTTGTTCGCTGCTTCTAAGAAAATAATAATCACACATTCATTTTTTAAATGGTACAATATGGCTCCTGTTCATTTTGCTATTTATATAAGCAAAATGAAATGAGGTTTCAAATCATTCATAAAGTTCCCCCAAAACACATTCAATAACCCCGGCTCAATTTCAATATGTTGCATCACTCACTTTTCTACTCTCTACTGCATATAATTTAAACATGAGTAACAAACTATCATCCATGAAACTCTTTAGAGCTAATGTAAACGGTGGGATTATACTGATTCTTCTCCTCTAATTCTTGAATATACCTGGGAAATGCAAGGAGCGTGTTTTAAAAAAAAATGAAAAAAAATATCTTAAGCAATATAAATAAATACATATCCTTTAGAAGAAAAAGTAAAAAAACGAAGTTTAATATGATGTTATGTGTCAATGGAAGTGAAGACGTGCAGCTTTAAATTTTGTGATGGCTACTCAGTAATTGACTCCGTCTCCTTCACCTCAGAACAGCAATGCCAACGTTTAAGAAAAACGAGCAGTCAGATTTGAGGTAAACATATTATAAGGTTCACATAAACAGGA
>JAOWBW010001239.1:265199-383446 GCA_026119855.1 Campanula takesimana | reverse complement strand
AGCAAGAGACTGTCTCCCCTCTCATTTGTACTGCTGCTGCCTGTATTTCATTCTCTCTCTCCTCGTGGTTGCCACGTGGAAGGTTATACCCCTGAGTATTGCCACGTGGAAGGTTATGCCCATGGGTCATGAGTCGACACATTTTTTTTATGAGACGGATTTAGGTGTTCTCACAAGAGACCCAGTGGCGGACCCAATTTTTTTATTAGATGGGGCCAAAAAAAAATATTAGTATAAGGGGGTGAAAAAAAATTAGTGTATTTTTTGCTTCTTTAAAAGAGGGGCAAAATTTAATTTATTGCACTGATCTAATTAAAATTTATAAAAATTGCACCAATAATTTTTATTTTTATAATTTTTACAAATGGGGGTCGTGGCCCCCTTAACCATGTATATCCGCCGGTGTTTTATATGCGGAAAATATTGCTCTTATTTCAAGGGGGAAAATAAACTTTGAAGGACTATAATTTTGCCTTCACTAAAGCTATTCACCTAAGACCATCCACAATGCTAAGAAAAATTCATCCCACTTTATCACTCCATCTATGGGTGGTAAATTGGGTGTTTTGGGTTTACACATTAAAGTTAAAAATTTATTGAATATCCGGATATTTTAACTTTAATGGGTACACCCAAAACACTCAATTTGCCACCCCCTAACTCCACCTCATCTTCTCTCTCATCCACCTAATAATTCAACTACCTATTCATTTAACCCCTCTAAAATGCAAGGATTAAAATTAAATTCATCTCCTCCAACTCATCATTCTATATCCCTACAATTCTATAATTAAAAATAGGGGTTTTTTTTTTGTGTCCAAATCAAATGAAACTGCATCTATTTATAGGGAAAAAAAAATATGAATTTTGGTAAAAAAAAAATAATTAAAAAAAAATTTGCTAGGTGATAATGGACCAACTAGATTTTAGGAAAAAGAGAATTGTCCTTTCCCTGACACATGTGTGTCAGCCATTCCTCCTCCAACGCCAGTCCAATTTTTTTTTTTCAGTCGACTTACTAAATTAAGTTTTCATTTTAATCCCTTGAATTTTCAGTCTTGCATTGGAGCCATTCAGTTAACTGATTTTTTTTCAACCCCAAAATCAGTTGCATTGTGGATAGTCTAAGGGCATCTCCGTGTTAAGCAAATGTATCAAAATCAAATTTTAATACCTTTGAAACACTATTCATTGGGTATCAAATTTCTATCTCCAATGGTAAGTATCAAAATTAAAATTTAATACTTATGTATTTAATTTATATATTATTATTGCATATAAAATAATTTAACTAATTAATGTTTATAATAATTATATATAAATAATTTAAATAATAATTTAACAATTATTTATTTGAATAAAAAATAAATAAAATTTAGAAAGTTTTAAAATTAAATCATCATTTAATTGCCTAAATAATAAATAATTTATTTTGACATTTGACATGTAAAAGATTTAAGTGTTTAAAACAAAAACAAACCAAAGCTTTCATGGGTATAGCAACAAAAAGCGTTTAGACAAGATACCAAATTTAGTACCTCCCGTAACTCTTTATCTAATTTTGATACATCACATTTTTACCCATTGGAGACTTTAACTCTTTGAGGTGGGTATCAAAAATTGGTTTGATACCCACCATATTGTTTTTTTGAAAAGATACTCTACTTATTTATTAGGAAAATAGGCTCAGTGCCTATAAAGTTGTTGTTCATATTTTTGGCGTATACTGCATTGTTGTGCGCCAATTTAACTACATTTCTATCTACTTTACTAATAAAAAAAATTGTTATACATAGATTTTAAGACGAATATATCGGATATAATATTTTCCAGATTATAGTCCCCACTGGCTTTTTTGTTTATGAAGTCGCAGGCTTGTTTGGAGTCTGTCAATATGTTGATATTCAGATAATTGTTGTTTACTGTCCGTTCTAGACCTTTGAGAATGGCTAGGCATTCTGTTTGAATACTTGAATTAGATTTGCATGATGAGCTTCCCAAAATAATTCTGCCTTGATTCGGGTCCTATAGCTCCCATCTGAGTCCTGCCCATCTAGCGTTCTTCTTCCAAGAACCATCAGTAATGAGGAACTGGTGGTTATCTTGGTGATTGAGTGTACTATTTTTGAGGTATTGTTCAAGAGTCTTTCCATTCAGCGAATCAAGACTCGAAATTGTAACTTGCATGTTGTGCCTGAGGGTACTGTGTTCCGAGGTGGTTTGGTTGTTGAGGTTTTGTCTTTTTGGGATTTGGGATGATTTAAATTTTTCAGAATTTTGTAGGGCTAGGGCTAGGAGATTATCTATTATGGGGTACACATGGTTGAAAATGATATCATTTCTGTTCTTCCAAATTTCCCAAAAAAGATAAATTATGTAACATATATCTGAGGTGGGCGGTGATTTAGCAATCCAAGAAGAGACCATCTTAGAAGGCTTCGGTTTGGTTGTCTAGGGTAGGGGAATGGCTGGGAGAATTACAGGGGATCGGTCCACGTTAATTGAGAAAATCTACAATTTAAGAAAAGATGTGATTCTATTTTATCGGGATAACCACATCTGTTACACTCGTTTGGGGGTGCACTCCTAATTCCAGGGCTTTTTGTGTAGGTAGAATTTGGTTTAGGGCCCTCCAAGCAAAAAAAATTAGTTTGGGTATATAGGTGAATTCCAATATTGTTCCAGGTTTTTGAGTTACTATTTGCGGTTCTTTATTGTAGCAAACTTTATGTGTCTTTGTGTTTTGAGAGAGCTATAAGTACATGTTTTCACCATGAAATTCCCTGAAGTAGAAAATTTCAAATAAGTTTATCTTCTCCTGTCCGAGGTATGTGTATTGAGAGTATAGAATCAACTATAGCAGGAAGGAAGAGAGTTTTGAGTAGAGGTTTTC
The DNA here is from genome assembly GCA_026119855.1 of Campanula takesimana. Classification (NCBI taxonomy): domain Eukaryota; kingdom Viridiplantae; phylum Streptophyta; class Magnoliopsida; order Asterales; family Campanulaceae; genus Campanula; species Campanula takesimana. The sequence goes on along the minus strand of JAOWBW010001239.1, from coordinate 380,553 downwards.
TCCATATTTTTGTGATAGAGTTAAAAAGGTCTGCTACCATAAGGTTCAACATGCTGTGAGCAAGGGGGGTTGATGGGTTGAACAGAAAGTGGTTCGGTATCCAGGGATCAGTTAGAGCTTTAATTGTTTCCCCCCCCCCCCCAGGAAAGCAGGGGATAGTATGCAGTGAGGCTCGACTTAGCTGGGACTTACTCAGCAGGATATTCTTGTTCGAAGTTAGTGTCCTTTTATATTTTGTAAGGACGATCTTGTATGAGTTAATAAACTCTGGGCTTGTATTGGGGTAGTATTTGTTGTCCCTAGACAGTTCTTGATGCCAGCTTATTTGCTAGGCATGTCTTCCGCTGTATGTAACCTTGTTTGGTTTTAATTTTCTTGGTCTAGAACTCGTGTGAGCTATCTTAGCTCCCTACTCTTGAGTATATATATCATGTCAGTTTGTTTTTAACAGGTATTGTTCCTGTTCCCGTTAGATTCTTGTTTCTTGTTTTTTATAGTTACACGCACCAGGTCGAGGTTCTATTAGGGAATCCCGGGACTTGGGGGCGTGTCAGTGTGGTATCAGAGCTATGTTTAGCTCTTAACCTGGATAGGGTCTATGGCCTAGGTTGGTTAGTCTTGGTGTGTTTCCGACGCCGAGTGCTTCGTTACTTGTTGTTATACCGGCATAGGACTGGTGTTAATAGTGTTGATCCAATTGGATTAGATGGTTTGAGAATCGAGAGCGCGAGTCTTTAAAGACTTAGGCGTATCTATCTTGTCTAGGACATTGTTTCGTGCTATATATGCATGCTTGTCCTTATCTCGTGAATTACGTGGAAGTGTATTCTCTAGTAAGAGACTACATGCTTGATATTGTTATGTATAAGAGCTTGATAGAAGTGTGGGTGATAACACCATATATGTTCTATGTTAACTTGGTCATGTTACCTAGATGGGACATTGATGTGATACGTGTTATGGCTTGGCTCTTACGTGTTATGATTTGGCTTTCTATATGTTATGCCATTCTTGTTTACCACAATAAATGGTAATTATTTTTATGCTAGTATGCTTGACTATATATGTGAGCATGATAGATTTATGCATAACCTTTATGTTCTGCATTGAAAGTCTAGAAAGGGTTCTTGAGATTGTACTGGGTATTTAACCTATGTGATTGGCAGTGGAATTTCTACTGAGTAATACATGTTACTTGATGAGAAATTTGGATTCTCTGAGTTGTGGCAGTGCGAATACAGTGCTGACATCTGGATTAATGTTCTTGACATCGATTGAGTTAAACGAGTTGAAGATTCAACTTGAGAATTTCTTGATAGAGGATATATCTACCTTGTAGTGGATGTCTGAAGTGAGTATCTGTGTTGACCTATAAGTGGAAACAACCAAGGCACGCGTGTTCTTGAAATTCTTGATCTTGTTAGAGATTCATGAATGAATTTCGAAGGCAGCTCCATTGTTAATATTTGACACCGAGAGCTACATCTTTTGATGGTGTCTTGATGGATTGATATACGTAAAGTCAGTTTTGAATATTGAAACGATGGATAACCACGACTTCAGTATCTGAGATTGCTTAGTGGATTTGACTAGTATTACAGTGATCTGGGGATATGACCAGTTCTATTATTTTAGTGGATATGTCAAGTTTCACCAATATAGTGGATTGACTAATCGAGTCTGTTTGACTTTATGTGTTATACATCTTGATTGCATGAAATATTTGTGAGTATATGTGTATATTCTTGATTGCTCTTGAGTTCTATTTGTTGATTATATATGTTATAATCTTGATTAGTAAAATTCGAGGACGAATTTTCTTTAAGGTGGGGAGGATGTAACGCCCATCTTTATTCTTGTTAAATATTTAACGTGCTTGTTAAATTCTTGGCTAGCATATTTATATGCTATTTTATTTGAGTTAATTATTTAATTGCTTTAGAAAATTAAGGTGGTTAAATGTCAAAGTTGAAAGTTTAGGGGCCTTTTTGTAGGAAGTGAAACTTGAGGGGCCTAGTTGCAATTCTTTGAAACTTGCAAGTATATCTTGTTTGTCTGGGATCATTATCCCCAAACAAACATTACGAACACTCCTTCTGTTCCAAAAGCTAAGTTTAGGATTCTTTCTATTCTCGACTCCTCGCGATTAATTAGTCCTTTGTCGTGATTCTGGTCCCGGATAAATATTCGTGGCGTTGAATAGAGCGTTCCAGGCCGATCAGAAATTTATTTGGGTCAACTTGATTTTTGACTAGGTAAGTTATTAGCTCCCCCTTACTTGTAATAACATGCATATATGTTATTCCTGCTACTTGTTCTTGTTAAAATGTGTTTTGAGCAATTTTAGTGATACTTGTAATTTTGGGACGAAGGGAATATAAATATGCTGCGTACAAGAGAAACTTGGAAAATTGGTTCAAATTAGTTAAACCTCCTGGGTTGTTGGTTTGCTAAAAGAGTAGTAGGAAATTACACTCCTATTCGTGAGACGGTAAAATAGTAACTTGATTTAAATATTATTAGAAAAATTGTATCATTATTTGTGGTACGGGAAAATGAATAGAAGTATCTCTAAATGGTATATTAGTATAATATAAATTGTACTTATACTTTTGGGTCGGTGAAATATTAAATTGGAATAAAAGGAAATTGTCCTATTATTTATGGGACGGTAAAAGAAATGAATTGAGCCTGAATAATGTTTGGGGTATTGCCTAAGAGTTAATAAAGTTACTCCTACGCTTGGGACGGGAAATTTCTTAACCTGGGAAAGAAGTAAAAATTTCGCATTTGGTACCTTGTGCGACCGCACAAAAACCCTTGGGCGACCGCCCATCTTTCTGAAAGGTTTTTCAAAGGAATTGACCTGCTTGTGTGCGACCGCACATGCCATTTTAGGCGACCGCACAACTACCTGAAAAACAAAATGTTGTTTAAAGTTTGTATAAGTTGGAAGTAACTCTGTTAAGGTATATAACCTTAGTATAAGATGTCCTAGCAAGTGTTGTGACACCTTAGGGGCATCAGAACTTGGTTTTAAACATGTATACTCATTGAATTAAAATGAGAACTTAGTTTGTACATGGACACTTATAGAACTCAAATGAGAACTTAAGTATAAGAGTAACAACTCTTTTATATGTCTTGAAAGTGCTATGAACAAGCACTTATGTGTTATGCTTGTCTTGAAGCCAATGATTGTGCACCTTAGGGGCATTAAAACAAAGACTTGAGATTGAATATCCTATGTAGGGGATTATGAACTTGTAAGTATGAGTGGTATAGCTCATTTACTTAATTTGAACTTGAAAAAGTCTTGTCTAGGTTTAGGGTACTACCCTAGATGGCCTAGATGAGTGTTGTAGAACACTCTAGTATTGAAAAATAGTCCCTTTGTGAATAAATGAAATGTGGACTTAAATCATAATTAAATAATAACTGAGTATAAGAGTAGTAACTCTTTTATGTGTCTTGAAGTTAATGATTGTGCACCTTAGGGGCACCAACTAATGTCTTGAATGTCCTAAGAAAAGGATTTGGAAAATAGTACGTGAAAGATGTATAATTCATCTACCTAGCTTGAACTCGAAGTATAAGATGTTTAACTCTTGTACATGTTTAACCATCCAAAGAAATGGATGAGAACTTGGATATAAGATGATAAAATCTTGTATATGTCCTGAATGTCTTGAATGTCTTGAATGTCTTGAATGTCTTGAATGTCCTGAATGTCTTGAATGTCTTAAGATGAGACAGTAACTTGAAGTATAAGACAATAAAATCTCGTACATGACTGGAACATCCAAATAATTGGATTAAGACTTGAATATAAGATTATAAAATCTTGTACGTGACTTGACACCAATATAGGTGTATGGTAATAAACTTGAAAGAGTCTTGATGTGTATATGCAAATCTTGCATATATTTACTTGATAGAAAGTGGCTTCTTGATTGATTGGTACATGGTATGAATAACCAAAGAATGGGTTATGGAACTAGATAAAGAATGATTAACTCTACTACATAGTTGAACTTGATACGTGTATATTGGAAGTGCTATAAATAAGCACTAAAGTGTAAATGATTTAGTTTTTAATCGTGTATATACTCAATGAAGTATATAAAATATAAAGAAGATATCTTGTCTTGAAATGATTCCTAAAGAAAATAGGGACTAGTGTAATATGAAGATAATTCATATAATCGTGAATACTACGATTAAATTAATAAGAATGATTACAGAACACAAATGTGTTAGAAAATGTATTCGATTACTAACGATATATATACGTGAAGTATGACTGTGTCTAGGTACAAGGTGACCTATTACTACGTGTTTAGAGTCTTAAGGTGTTGGGCTCTACTTGATAGTAAGGGTATCGTGATAGACACTTTATGTGTTAAACGTGATATGAATATGTACGTGCAAACTTGGCATGTGACAAAGTGATATACCCTACTACTTGACTGAAGTCTGTTATTAACGGACTCTTACTTCGATTGATCGTGTTACATGGACACCTTATGTGCCAGTGTTATCTTGGTTTGATTCGCAATAATTGCGTATGGATACTTGTATTCTCGTGAGCACATGATACATGATTACATGGTGCATATTCTCGTGAGCAATGATACATAATTACATGGTGCATATTCTCGTGAGCACATGATACATGATTACATGGTGCATAAAGAATAGTCCACTAATAAGGGACTGAGTTCTGTTCTCGTAGTTCAAGTAAACATCTACTTGTGCATTCTTGTGTGAGTCCAGCTGGTTCTCCTTGCTTGTTCGAAAATATATAGGTTCACGCTTGTCGCGAGAGCTGGGTTTAAGTGACAATCGGGTCCCTATGTATTTTCGCTTGACCCTTACTCGGGCCATAGTAAGGGCAAAGCTTCCTTTGTTAGAGCAATAAGCCTGACCTAAGTGAATGCGATTGTCTTGAACACCACGTGGATCTTTGTTCTTGTGGATGACACTGGTTACCAGGTCTTCTTATATACTGCACAGCAGTCTCTTGTTCTTGTTCTTGGTTGTCCTCAGCTAGAAAAGCATCGACAACAAATGGTATTCTTGGAGAAATAAGGAAGGATTCAGGTACAATGCGTGATAGGCCTATGTGCATCTTAGTGAGCTGGGTTTAGCCTCTCACACTTCTTGACTACTTGTTACCTGATCATTTCTTGAGCTTGATTACTTGTTGGTTGGCTTAGCCTCTCCTATACTTGTTACTTGATGATACTTGATATATGATTACTTGAGTATATACTTGTATTGCATGATAACATGACATATAGTTGCATGTTAATAGCTTACTGAGATTTATCTCACCCTTTATTTGTTTAATTGTTTCCCCCCCCAGGAAGCAGGGGATAGTATGCAGTGAGGCTCGACTTAGCTGGGAACTTACTCAGCAGGATATTCTTGTTCGAGTTAGTGTCCTTTTATATTTTGGTAAGGACGATCTTGTATGAGTTAATAAACTCTGGGCTTGTATTGGGGTAGTATTTGTTGTCCCTAGTTTTGTTGTCACTGATGCCGCTTATTTGCTAGGCATGTCTTCCGCTGTATGTAACCTTGTTTGTTTTAATTTTCTTGGTCTAGAACTCGTGTGAGCTATCTTAGCTCCCTACTCTTGAGTATATATATCATGTCAGTTTTGTTTTTAACAGGTATTGTTCCTGTTTCCCGTTAGATTCTTGTTTCTTGTTAGTTACACGCACCAGGTTCGAGGTTCTATTAGGGAATCCCGGGACTTGGGCGTGTCAGTGTGGTATCAGAGCTATGGTTTAGCTCTTAACCTGGATAGGGTCTATGGCCTAGGTTGGGTTAGTCTTGGGTGTGTTTCCGACGCCGAGTGCTTCGTTACTTGTTGTTATACCAGGCATAGGACTGGTGTTAATAGTGTTGATCCAATTGGATTAGATGGTTTGAGAATCGAGAGCGCGAGTCTTTAAAGACTTAGGCGTATCTATCTTGTCTAGTGGACATTGTTTCGTGCTATATATGCATGCTTGTCCTTATCTCGTGAATTACGTGGAAGTGTATTCTCTAGTAAGAGACTACATGCTTGATATTGTCTACATGCTTGATATTGTTATGTATAAGAGCTTGATAGAAGTGCGGGTGATAACACCATATACGTTCTATGTTAACTTGGTCATGTTACCTAGATGGGACATTGATGTGATACGTGTTATGGCTTGGCTCTTACGTGTTATGATTTGGCTTTCTATATGTTATGCCATTCTTGTTTACCACAATAGATGGTAATTATTTCTATGCTAGTATGCTTGACTATATATGTGAGCATGATAGATTTATGCATAACCTTTATGTTCTGCATTGAAAGTCTAGAAAGGGTTCTTGAGATTGTACTGGGTATTTAACCTATGTGATTGGCAGTGGAATTTCTACTGAGTAATACCTGTTACTTGATGAGAAATTTGGATTATCTTGAGTTGTGGCAGTGCGAATACAGTGCTGACATCTGGATTAATGTTCTTGACATCGATTGAGTTAAACGAGTTGAAGATTCAACTTGAGAATTTATTGATAGAGGATATATCTACCTTGTAGTGGATGTCTGAAGTGAGTATCTGTGTTGACCTATAAGTGGAAACAACCAAGGTACGCGTGTTCTTGAAATTTTCTTGATCTTGTTAGAGATTCATGAATGAATTTCGAAGGCAGCTCCATTGTTAACTATTTGACAACGAGAGCTACATCTTTTGATGGATTGTCTTGATGGATTGATATACGTAAAGTCAGTTTTGAATATTGAAACGATGGATAACCACGACTTCAGTATCTGAGATTGCTTAGTGGATTTGACTAGTATTACAGTGATCTGGGGATATGACCAGTTCTATTATTTTAGTGGATATGTCAAGTTTCACCAATATAGTGGATTGACTAATCGAGTCTGTTTGACTTTATGTGTTTAGATGTTATAATTGATACATCTTGACTGCATGAAATATTTGTGAGTATATGTGTATATTCTTGATTGCTCTTGAGTTCTATTTGTTGATTATATATGTTATAATCTTGATTAGTAAAATTCGAGGACGAATTTTCTTTAAGGTGGGGAGGATGTAAACGCCCATCTTTATCTTGTTAAATATTTAACGCGCTTGTTAAATTCTTGGCTAGCATATTTATATGCTATTTTATTTGAGTTAATTATTTAATTACTTTAGAAAAAAAATTAAGTGGTTAAATGTCAAAGTTGAAAGTTTAGGGGCCTTTTTGTAGGAAGTGAAACTTGAGGGCCTAGTTGCAATTCTTTGAAACTTGCAAGTATATCATGTTTGTCTGGGATCATTATCCCCAAACAAACATTACGAACACTCCTTCTGTTCCAAAAGCCAAGTTTAGGATTCTTTCTATTCTCGACTCCTCGCGATTAATTAGTCCTTTGTTCGTGATTCTGGTCCCGGATAAACATTCGTGGCGTTGAATAGAGCGTTCCAGGCCGATCAGAAATTTATTTGGGTCAACTTGATTTTGACTAGGTAAGTTATTAGCTCCCCCATACTTGTAATAACATGCATATATGTTATTCCCGCTACTTGTTCTTGTTAAAATTGTGTTTTGAGCAATTTTAGTGATACTTGTAATTTTGGGACGAAGGGAATATAAATATGCTGCGTACAAGAGAAACTTGGAAAATTGGTTCAAATTAGTTAACCTCCTGGGTTGTTGGTTTGCTAAAAGAGTAGTAGGAAATTACACTCCTATTCGTGAGACGGTAAAAATAGTAACTTGATTTAAATATTATTAGAAAAATTGTATCATTATTTGTGGTACGGGGAAATGAATAGAAGTATCTCTAAATGGGTATATTAGTATAATATAAAATTGTAGTTATACTTTTGGGTCGGTGAATATTAAATTGGAATAAAAGGAAATTGTCCTATTATTTATGGGACGGTAAAAGAAATGAATTGAGCCTGAAATAATGTTTTGGGGTATTGCCTAAGAGTTAATAAAAGTTACTCCTACGCTTGGGACGGGAAATTTCTTAACCTGGGAAAGAAGTAAAAATTTCGCATTTTGGTACCTTGTGCGACCGCACAAAAAACCCTTGGGCGACCGCCCATCTTTCTGAAAGTTTTTCAAAGGAATTGACATGCTTGTGTGCGACCGCACATGCCATTTTAGGCGACCGCCAGCTACTGAAAAACAAAATGTTGTTTAAAGTTTGTATAAGTTGGAAGTAACTCTAGTTAAGGTATATAACCTAGTATAAGATGTCCTAGCAAGTGTTGTGACACTTTAGGGGCATCAGAACTTGGTTTTAAACATGTATACTCATTGAATTAAAATGAGAACTTAGTCTTGTACATGGACACTTATAGAACTCAAATGAGAACTTAAGTATAAGAGTAACAACTCTTTTATATGTCTTGAAAGTGCTATGAACAAGCACTTATGTGTTATGCTTGTCTTGAAGCCAATGATTGTGCACCTTAGGGGCATTAAAACAAAGACTTGAGATTGAATATCCTATGTAGGGGATTATGAACTTGTAAGTATGAGTGGTATAGCTCATTTACTTAATTTGACTTGAAATAGTCTTGGTCTAGGTTAGGGTACTACCCTAGATGGCCTAGATGAGTGTTGTAGAACACTCTAGTATTGAAAAATAGTCCATTTGTGAATAAATGAAATGTGGACTTAAATCATAATTAATAATAACTTGAGTATAAGAGTAGTAACTCTTTTATGTGTCTTGAAGTTAATGATTGTGCACCTTAGGGGCACCAACTAATGTCTTGAATGTCCTAAGAAAAGGATTTGGAAAATAGTACGTGAAAGATGTATAATTCATCTACCTAGCTTGAATTCGAAGTATAAGATGTTTAACTCTTGTACATGTTTAACCATCCAAAGAAATGGATTGAGAACTTGGATATAAGATGATAAAATCTTGTATATGTCCTGAATGTCTTGAATGTCTTGAATGTCTTGAATGTCCTGAATGTCTTGAATGTCTTAAGATGAGACAGTAACTTGAAGTATAAGACAATAAAATCTCGTACATGACTGGAACATCCAAATAATTGGATTAAGACTTGAATATAAGATTATAAAATCTTGTACGTGCCTTGACACCAATATAGGTGTATGGTAATAAACTTGAAAGAGTCTTGATGTGTATATGCAAATCTTGCATATATTTACTTGATAGAATGTGGCTTCTTGATTGATTGGTACATGGTATGAATAACCAAAGAATTGGGTTATGGAACTAGATAGAGAATGATTAACTCTACTACATAGTTGAACTTGATACGTGTATATTGGAAGTGCTATAAATAAGCACTAAAGTGCAAATGATTTAGTTTTTAATCGTGTATATACTCAATGAAGTATAAAAATATATAAAGAGGATATCTTGTCTTGAAATGATTCCTAAAGAAAATAGGGACTAGTGTAATATGAAGATAATTCATATAATCGTGAATACTACGATTTAAATTAATAAGAATGATTACAGAACACAATATGTGTTAGAAAAAATATTCGATTACTAACGATATATATACGTGAAGTATGACTGTGTCTAGGTACAAGGTGACCTATTCTACTACGTGTTTAGAGTCTAAGGTGTTGGGCTCTACTTGATAGTAAGGGTATCGTGATAGACACTTTATGTGTAAACGTGATATGAATATGTACGTGCAAACTTGGCATGTGACAAAGTGATATACCCTACTACTTGACTGAAGTCTGTTATTAATGGACTCTTACTTGGATTGATCGTGTTACATGGACACCTTATGTGCCAGTGTTATCTTGGTTTGTATTCGCAATAATTGCGTATGGATACTTGTATTCTCGTGAGCACATGATACATGATTACATGGTGCATATTCTCGTGAGCACATGATACATAATTACATGGTGCATATTCTCGTGAGCACACGATACATGATTACATGGTGCATAAAGAATAGTCCACTAATAAGGGACTGAGTTCTGTTCTCGTAGTTCAAGTAAACATCTACTTGTGCATTCTTGTGTGAGTCCAGCTGGTGCTCCTTGCTTGTTCGAAAATATATAGGTTCACGCTTGTCGCGAGAGCTGGGGTTAAGTGACAATCGGGTCCCTATGTATTTCCGCTTGACCCCTTACTACCGGCCATAGTAAGGGCATAGCTTCCTTGGTTAGAGCAATAAGCCTGACCTAAGTGAATGCGGTTGTCTTGAACACCACGTGGATCTTGTTCTTGTGGATGACACTGGTTACCAGGTCTTCTTATATACTGCACAGCAGTCTCTTGTTCTTGTTCTTGGTTGTCCTCAGCTAGAAAAGCATCGACAACAAATGGTATTCTTGGGAGAAATAAGGAAGGATTCAGGTACAATGCGTGATAGGCCTATGTGCATCTTAGTGAGCTGGTTTAGCCTCTCACACTTCTTGACTACTTGTTACCTGATCATTTCTTGAGCTTGATTACTTGTTGGGTTGGCTTAGCCTCTCCTATACTTGTTACTTGATGATACTTGATATATGATTACTTGAGTATCTACTTGTATTGCATGATAACATGACATATAGTTGCATGTTAATAGCTTACTGAGATTTATCTCACCCTTTATTTGTTTAATTGTTTCCCCCCCCCCCCCTAGGAAAGCAGGGGATAGTATGCAGTGAGGCTCGACTTAGCTGGGAACTTACTCAGCAGGATATTCTTGTTCGAAGTTAGTGTCCTTTTATATTTTGGTAAGGACGATCTTGTATGAGTTAATAAACTCTGGGCTTGTATTGGGGTAGTATTTGTTGTCCCTAGACAGTTCTTGATGCCAGCTTATTTGCTAGGCATGTCTTCCGCTGTATGTAACCTTGTTTGGTTTAATTTTCTTGGTCTAGAACTCGTGTGAGCTATCTTAGCTCCCTACTCTTGAGTATATATATCATGTCAGTTTTGTTTTTAACAGGTATTGTTCCTGTTTCCCGTTAGATTCTTGTTTCTCGTTAGTTACACGCACCAGGTTCGAGGTTCTATTAGGGAATCCCGGGACTTGGGGCGTGTCACTAAATATCGTGAGAACCGTAAAAACTTGGATACATTTGGTAAAAAAACTAATGTATCCAATGGTTCACTTGGATACATCATTTGATACATTACTTAACTTGGATACATCATGGATACATTACTTGGATACATTAGGTAAAAACTAATGTATCCAATGTGCACTTGCATACATCATTGGATACATTAAGTTCTCACGGTTCTCACGATATTTAGGTTCTCATTTGACCACCTACCTATATATATATATATATATATATATATATATATATATATATATATATTTATTCATATAAAATTTATTAAATTAATTATATTTATCTTAAAGAATATTAAAATACTCCATCTGGCCACAAATATAAGCAAAAAAGTTGAGGTTTTTTAGACTTAAATATAAGCAATTTTCTTACTTTCAATACAAAACTCATTAAATGTAACTGAGTTTAATACTCTTTTACAAGAATATCTTTAATTAATTGCTTATATTTAAGAGCGACTCTCATGTGCGGCCGCCGCACGGCGTGCGACGGCGCCAGGAGCCGAGCCGCCAATTTTTTATTTATTTATTTTTTTTGGTTTTTTTTGGTTTTTTTTTTTTTTGCAATCCCAATTTTTTTTTCCTCCCAACAAAAGTAACACTTCTTATAACGAAATGTAACACTTTTTTTCTTCAAAGGTAACACTTTTTTTTTTCCAAAAATGTACCACAATTTTGCTTCAATAAATTAAAGATTGACAACTAAATTAGTGTAACACTTTCTATAAAGGAATGTAACACTCATTTTTTTCAAATGTAACACTTTTTTTCACCCAAAATTAACATATGATTGACAACTAAAACTAATGTTACATTTTATAAAAAATGAAAGTAACATTTTTTTTTCTCAATTGTAACAATTTATATTCTTAAATGTAACATTTTATATGAAATGTAACAATATTTTATTGAGAAAGTAACAATTGGAATGCAAACCCATTTTTTTTGTTGTAAAAAACTGCTGTTACATTTAACAGTTTTCGTGTTACATTTTGAAGATGAATTTGTTACTTTTATCAGAACAGAATGTTACATCTTAGCTGAAGGAGCAACTCAAACTTTTTATGTGTAAAAAATTATATTTTCTTTTTAAAAAAATCAAACCATATCATGACCTATGTAGTTTATTTGTCTCGTCGAGACGAACACAACGGTATTTTTTTTTAAAAAAAAATTCTGAGTTATAAATCTCAAGATATAGCATTTTAAAATTATTGGAGGTTTTTTTTTTAAAAAAATGACACGTGTCGCATTGGGAGTGGAAGAGGAGCTGGCGGGCGGGTCGGGCGGGCGGGCTGCTCCATGGTCCATGCCCGCCGCACTTTGTACAACGGATGCATTGAAGAATTTGTCTATATTTAAATGCAAGTGCACATTTATTACACATTTAATACGAAAATATATTAATAATTTTAATATATTTTTATTATAAAATTAAGATAATATACTAATTTTAACTATTTTTCAATAGATGTACTTTTATTTAAGGGCAAATTGCCAATTAGTTACCTGAGTTTGTCGTCAAGTTTCAATTAGTTACCCAGTTTGTGTTTCGGTCAATTTAGTTATTGAATTTGTCTTTTTGTTTCAATTGGTGTAAAATCCGTTTGTTTGTCAAAAAACTAACGAAAATTGATGAAAAACGTAACAAAGTTCTTTCAAAATTGCAATGATCAACCCTAAAGTTTAAATTATTCCATTACACCCCCAAACTAACGAATGTTAAAAGCTATCTTCTTTCTCAAAACCCGGTCATCACCACCACCCAAATCCGGTCACTACCATAACCACCTATCTTCTTTCTAGCGGCTATCCTTCCCCTGCACACCATATTTTCCGGCAATTGTCCATATTTTCCGGCGAAAAAAAAGAGCAAAAAATCGGACCAGAAAAAAATACGATTCCTGCTTCGTTAACCGTTGGATCGTCTTCAAACTTCTGGGGAATGTTCGAATCACCTAGGTGAACTTTTTAACCGTTGGGATCTACCAAAAAATCACCGGAGAGGGAGATAAGTCTGCCGGAGCGAGAGAAAGGCGATTTTTGGGAGATTTTCGCCAGATTTTTTCCGGCGGACTTATCTCCCGCTCCGGTGATTTTTTGGCAGATCCCAACGGTGAAAAGGTGCGCCTAGGTGATGCGAACATTCCCCAGAAGTTTGAAGACGATCCAACGGTTAACGAAGCAGGAATCGTATTTTTTCTGGTCTGATTTTTGATTTTTTTTTCGCCGGAAAATATGGACAATTGCCGGAAAATATGGTGTGCAGGGAAGGATCGCCGCTGGAAAGAAGATAGGTGGTTATGGTAGTGGCCGGATTTGGGTGGTGGTGATGACCGGGTTTTGAGAAAGAAGATAGCTTTTAACATTCGTTAGTTTGGGGGTGTAATGGAATAATTTAAACTTTAGGGTTGATCATTGCAATTTTGAAAGAACTTTGTTACGTTTTTCATCAATTTTCGTTAGTTTTTTGACAAACAAACGGATTTTACACCAATGAAACAAAAAGACAATTTCAATAACTAAATTGACCGAAACACAAACTGGGTAACTAATTGAAACTTGACGACAAACTCAGGTAACTAATTGGCAATTTGCCCTTTATTTAATTATATTTGTGACCGGATGACGTAATGGGAGAGAGTATAACCAAGTATCATTCGTGCGCACTTTCTAGTGCACATAATGTCAATAATGTCAACTATTAGTAGGCTAGCAGCTATCACTATTTCGTATTGTTAAAAATGTTTATTTAATACTCCATTCGTCCCATCTGAAATATGATATTTTACCATTTTGAGTGTCCCACTCGAAATAGGACATCCAAAAATGGAAAGCTTTTATTACTTTTTTATTAGTAGGACCCACTTGTCGTACTCACAACTTTTTATTTATTATTTCCCACCCACTTTCTCTCTCTTTCATACTCACAACACCTACTTTTCAAACAACTTTTTATAATAAAAGATTATTAATCCTTAATCCCCGGGTCGAAACCAAAAATCTTATTTCGGATGGGACGGATGGAGTATTTACAACTTTCTAGACCGAGTAATAGGTTAAATGGGTTCCTAGTTCAGTGCAAAACAACGTAGGATTCGGATTTTCCAATGCTTATATTGGATGTTTGTTACGCTATCCAATTATTTGTCAACTTTCTTGATTTGGAAAGATGAGATAATTTATTGGCTAAATCTTACTCGTTCTCCTTCCGTCTCAGTTTAAGGTTTATACTTTCATTTTTGGTATGTTCATGTTTAAGGTTTTTAGTTGTTTTATTCCTTAAATGAAAAATGATGAATAGTGTTTTGGACATTCTTGTCCTCATAAAGTTCATATATTACAAAAAACACATCACTTACCCATCTACTTTTCACCCGTTTGCAATATGAATGGACAATTATATCCTTCATCCACTACTATTCTTGAATCAAATTTGCCTTAATTCCTTAATAAACGTGCAAAATCAAACTAAGAACCTTAAATCGGAACGGAGAGAATATAAAGTTAAACAAAAAGTTGACGATAAATGGACGGCAGCCAAAAACAAGTCAAGGACAAACAAATAAGAAGATGGCCAACTAGTACAATTTTAGATACCAATCACGTTATATTTACGCTTATTATTGATCAAGAAAAACAATACTCCTATTTCAATCTATAATACACACTTTGCTTTTTGATACGTCTCATTTTGAAGTTTATCATTTATTTAATTTTAAAATCAGAAATTAATAGAAAGAAAAACAAAGCAGAATTAACGACAGAGAAGAGATAAAACAATGTTTTAGACAAATTTGTCCTCACAAATAAAGTTTAAGAACTACAAAAAACGAGTTAAATGTCATGTTTACCCTTTGTACTAACGAAACGACCATTATTACATGCGTACTCTTTAAAAAATAAATAAAATAATCAAAATCGTTAATAAATCTTCGTGCCTCATTTTATTTTTCTGAAAATTCAAAAATGAATAAGAAAAGAAAATGAGACAAAGAAATAAAAAGAAAAGGAAATCAAAATATTTTTATTTCTTATTCCCAGTTTGGCCGGAGGAGTCTAACACCCATAGCACAATCAATTTGCTGCCTACTCTATATGACCTAGCGGTAATTGTTATCGCGAATGGGGAATATCCACTGCGAAGGGGTGACAGAAAAGAATGGATTTTGATTGAAGTAGGAGTTGACCGGCGACAAAAATCGAATTTACTTTCAAGCGGGGGAGAATGATGTAGCACATACAATGAACAATATGAAGTTTAGCAACAGGGTTTTTTCAGTGGCACGTCCGTGTGAATGGATGGTTCTGGAAGCACATGTTCGCAAAAACAGCACAATCTCGCATCGTTTGTCGGGATGGATAACACGCGGGGCTTCGGCTGAAGAAAAGGCACGACCGTGCCTAGGTCAATGCACGATCGTGCGTTGGCCAGGTGACGAATTTTCCAATTTACGTTAATGTTTTTTTTTTTAATTAGAAAACGTTCGGTATTTTGGGTATTTCTTTCTTCTTCCTTTTTTTTTTTTTTTTTTTTTTTTACAAATTTAGGGTTTTATTATTTGCTTTAGGAGTAAAAATAATTATCTAGGGTTTGATTGAACACAACTTTGATTATCTTAATTTTAATAGGGTTTGCTTCTTGCAATTTTGTGTGGGTTAAAACCCTAGAAGCCGTTGTTGGGTTGTTTGAAGATCCTGTTCAGTAGGATTTCTTCGTATTTACAAAAAATTCTATGCGGCTATTTTAAAAAGTTGTATTCCGTCATAATATTTTCAAATTATCTCAGTATCTCAAACTAAGCTAAAAATTAACTTTTTATGTATTTTGCCAAGTCTAATATCTTGCCGAATATTTCATTCTAGTGTAAATAATGCCAATTTCCTATCGCAATTTAATTAAATCCATTCTTGATTGTTTTTTATATTATGGTTGTAGTTCATTCTAGTGTAAAGAATGCCAATTTATTATAGCTATTTAATATTTTCTCCGTTCCATAACAAACAAATGTTAAAAATAAAAATTAAAGAAAGTAGGTGGTGTGAGTGAGAGTAAGAGAAAAAAATATGGTAGGAAATAGCAAGTGGATAGTTGTTGTGAGTAAGAGGAGAGAGAAAGCAGAAGGAATCTTCTACTTTTTAAGGTAAGTGAGATTTTCCAATGAGACGCTTAAAATGACAAAATGAAAAATTTGTTACGAAACAGATATACAGAGTATGATCCATTTTTTTATTGTTTTTCTTTTTTTATATTACTTGTCGAAGAGAACCTAGTTTACTGCAAAACAACGTGAGATTAGGATGTTCCAATGTCTTACAATTTGAAAATTAGATAGTGACTGACCAACGTTTTGTTTGACTTTCTTGATGAGGAAATAAATGAATTAATTACAATATTAACAAGAACAAACTACAAGACATTAATTACAGAGACGGCCAGCCATAGGAATACGATTATAAATAATGTTATGGCATAAAAATGTGAAAATTTACTCAATCTAATACTAGTCCATCAAATGTTGCATTTACAATCTGCTCCCAATTACTTTTTTTTTTTTTTTTTGAAAGAACTCCCACTTATTCCCTCTGTTCCAAAATAATTGTCGCTTTTGATCAATCAGATGTAAATTTGTCCAATAATTTAAACTAAATATAATGATGCTAATAAAAATTTAAAACTTGTCATTGTATTATAATTAATAATACTTTTAATAACAATTTTTATATTTTTATTAGGATCATTATTTTTTGTTTAAATTTATTGGTCAAACTTACATCTTTTTTACCAAAAGTGACAGTTATTTTGCACCAGATTAAACCTTATTGTTTGGATAATGCCTTTGAATTTGGGACGCCAAGTTAGAGAATTATACAACAGGAAAATTTCGTAATTCCAAGACGGAGCAGGATTGCAATAAGGATTAGTTAGTCCTTTTGGGACAAAGACTTTTGTACTTCTTATTGGTTCAGAGTTAGGGATTATTAGTTAGTCCTTTTGGGACAATGACTTTTGTAATCCTTATCAGGAATTATTATTAATCCTTTAGGGATTAATAAAAGCTATTTCTTATGTATTCAGGGTTAGGACTCTATTAGTATAAATAGAGGGGGTCATCCTAACACAAATTCATACCTCAGAAAATAGAGTGCTCAGAGAGAGATCAATAATTCTAGATCTAGGGATTAGCACAGTCAGGAATTTAGTGACTAAAATTCGTGCTAGCATAGATTAGTGTGATCTTGTAAACGTTTCTTCAGATTGATAATAATATTCTATCCCCTCCCCGTGGACGTAGCCAAATTGGTGAACCACGTAAATCTGTGTTCTTGTGATTGCTTGATTTTCTCATCAAGTCTTGTTTATAGCTCTGGTAACAAGTGGCACCAGAGTTTTGGTTCACGGTTAGAGATTCAGGGATTCCGCTGCCGAAAAAACGAGAAGATGGGTCAAGGATCAGAATCGATGGTTAAGTTCAACGGGACGAATATTTATTAGTCTCTGGCAGATCAAGATGAGTGCACGTGCAGTCCGTGTGCAGAAAACGTGCAGTGCACGTGCAGCGAATGTTAGGCCCAATTAGAAGGAAAATAGGCTAGAGGGGGGGTGAATAGCCTAATTAAAACTTTTTCAAAGAAACACTTTATAAATGCAAAGTCACTTATCCGTTTGCAAAATATTATCAGTAAGCGCAGCGGAGAAGATATGACTTAGTTTAACTCACACAAAATCAGTATGAAATGGTTTTGAGAGCTTGGTTTAAACACAAAGTGATTTCTAAAAGTTCAATGCAGTTTCAAGAGATTGGTAAATAGAAATTACAATGAATCAGTAAGAACAAGTACGATCTGCCGGTGATAAAGTTCAAACGGCAGGGACAAAGTAAGCAACAGAGAACACAAAGATTTGGAGAGGTTCACAGTGTAAATACTGCTACGTCCTCTACCAAGTTTGGTCAGAACTTGGATTTGGGTTAAGAGCACTATTAGATATCCCTAGTCTATTACAAGAACGGCTTTGCCAGATACAAAGACTAATTTCTAGAGATCACTAATGGATCGAAATACAAATACTGACCAAGTGTTTTTGAGCGGCAAGTCCAAGAGAACTTATCTCACTCAGGTGGGTGTGTGAATAACTCAAGCAACGTATTCCTTGAATAATCTAGTTCGGGAATACTTACAATGTTGATGAGTTTGTGCACAAGTGTATGTCCTAATAAATGTTCTAATGATTATCTGGACAGAATGTTTGAGCTTTAATGAATGCTCTAAACAATCAACTCTCTTCAATGCACTATTTTCACCAACCCTCTTCAATGCTTTAAGTCCTCTATTTATAGGAGGAGTTAATGACTTGAGTTTTGATGAAGAAGGCTTGTAATTTGAAATTCCAGCTGGGTAGTTGAGGGGCATTAAATGCGGTATCTTCAGCATTAATGGCGAAGATTTGGAGTACACGCATGTCTTGAAAAGTCTGATGGGTAAAGACCCTTTTGTCTCAACCGGTTACCTGCAAAAAGCAAGTAGAGACAGTAGAGCTAAAAATAGCTATGTGTCAGACGGCGCAGTAATCATAACAGAGCAGATAAACTACTTTCAGATAAGACAGTAGGAAAGGACAAAGACAATCGGTAAGGTTGACTTTAAGGTAGAGCGATGTAACCTGACGACCAGTACAGACTGTCTTTGCCGATCGGCAACTTGAGTAGTAAGTTGATCGGCAACTTGAATGCTGGTCTGCTGATTTGCTTCCTCTAGCTGGTTTGCCTTGATTGAAAAGTTGTTATACACTTGTGCTGGTCACAAAGAATCCTAAAGGTACCTTACAAAGGTTCTAATAAAATTGGGGGATCCTAAGTGTTAAACATGATTGGGATTAAGCAATTCTATGTCCTATACATATATTTGAACAACAATCTCCTCCTAATTGCTTAAGTCCAATCACCCTATCCAAGAACATCTATCTTAGCTTAGTAAAAGAATGTATAAGGAATGTCTATTTATTATCATTCCCTAAGCCAAGTCACACACTAGATGTCTCAGAAATAAAAATACAATAAAATAGATAAAAGAAAATGGACTGTTGATAGCAATGATCAGCAGAGAAATAATAATCTGCAAAACAAAGTTAGCATGAAGAGCACCAGATATATTATAAGAGCATAACATAAAAATTAAGCATACACAAAAACAGAATGTTAGCAAAGAGTTTGTTGGATATATCTTTGAAGGTCTTCAGGATATTTATATCATTCGCTACATTGACTCAAGACATGGGAGGGTCTTTTTGTTGGTCAGCAGCCTTTGATGTAGATTCAGTACGCTTGGCCCTCTTCTTTGCTCTGGCTTTTCTTTGTCAGCTTTTCTTTTCTGTCTCCTCTGAGCACTTTTTAACCTCTCAGTCAGCATCTTGTTATTTTCTTCAAAAGCCGCAATCTTCAGTTGAGCTTTGGCAAGGGCAATATTGGCAGCAGATAGATCTTTTTCAGTTCTCTCTAAGTCTCTGATCTGCAATCTTTGGTCATCAACAAGTTGCTTCTGAATGGAATGCATACTCCCCAAACTTTCTGATAGGGTAATCAGTCTTGAGTCTCTGTCCTCCAGAAGTTCTTTCAAGTCTTGGATTCTCTTGTTTTCCTCCTCTTTATTGGACTTAAGGATTTTGTCAGAAAGATCCTCATAGATATGGTTCAATTTGTCTCGAAGGAAGAGGCCAGTATCGCCTAGATCGGCACGAGTAACAGGCACTTGTAGATTCTCAGTATCCCCTTCAAGGTGACTGAAGTATTCATACATACTATTCAGTACCATGGGCTTTGTAAGACCAAGAGAAGAATGCATCAGGAAGGAAGGAATAAAGTCTTTATTGATTAGATCAGCATCTTCTACAACACCATCAGGATTAGGCACATATATCTCATCATCGGAAGATAGAACGATTAGCAATGGAGAGGCTGGCATCGGAACGGGAGTAGATGGCAGAGGCAAGGGTGAAACTTGTTGAATGAAAGTAGCATCAGCAGCATATTTATAGGTAAGAATGAACTCAGCAGGAATAGAGGTAGAGTCAATGAGATCGGCAGCAGTATTGGCATGGAAGATCGGCAGAGGAAAGTCAGGATGCACAATAAGCGCACGATCTCCAGACGGATGAAAAACATCATTGTCGTCCATAGAAAGGAATAAGGCCAGGAATAAGTTCAAGCAGGCGCGGCCCTCAAGAATCATGTTGACCAGATTCGCAATCATCAATCTTGAGGTAAATACAAGGTGATAAGCATGCTGTCGAGGGTAAAACATCGGCAAAGTCAGTGCAAGAGTAACAGATTTGACCAAGTATAGCAGACCATGAGAATCAGTAGCCCTGAATTCAAGTATATCATGAAGTTCATCATTGATCATCAAGCACCTTCTCATCCAACCATTCGTGTTGATGCAGACTTCCTTAGGAGAGGGACCAGGTAGGTGAATTTTACCACCAACCTTTAACTTACCAGGTAAGCAGTGTAGAGGTTCATAGACTGGTCCTTTCACCTTGAGCTTGGACACCCGGGGAGCCTTCCCTTTCTTTCTTTTGAAATCTAGTTTAATCCAGGGTAAGAATATAAGATACTCACTCGTTGAGCCAGCAAGAAAAGAATGGTTTGAACCAAAGGGATAAGGAATTGGTTGTAGACTAGTTGTCGGTAGCTCTATGTAGTCCTCAGGATCTATCTCGTCTGAGCTTTCATTACCATCAGCAATATTAACAATAGCAGGTTGCTCTCTAGAGACAGGATCAACAACTGGAGCAGGAAGGGCTTCAGGAGCAGGCAGCAGAGGAAAGGAATCAGGAGCAAATAAAGCATCCTGAAATTCCTCAAACTGCAAGTCAGTGGCAATCAGAGCATCAAGGACAGCATTGTTAACTGGAATGGCAATCTCTGTATCGGCACCTCCTCCCAACTCAACAATCTCTCTAACACCAGTAGATTCAACCAGAATCACTTCAGCAGAAGGGAGAGAAACTTGAACAATCTGAGTATGAAGTTTTCTCTGAGACTTCATCAGCAGTGACAAGATTAATCTGAGTGTCGGCAATTGGCTCAAAAAGATGAGTATCAGAAGTTGGCTCATCGGCAATATCTATATCAGCATCTTCTCCTTCTGAGATCGGCAAATCCTTAACAACAACTTCATCAGCAACAAGAGTGTCAGTAGTTTGCTCAACTCATGCAAGTTGGACTTCTTCTTTAATCAGAGGTTGAGTTTCTATAGTTTCCTCAACTTGATTTACCAAGGGCTCATCAGCAGCACTGGTTTCATCAGCAGGTTGAGTGTCAGAAGTTTTCTCAACAATCTGTTCATCAGATTTATCAGCATATCCCTTATCAGCAGAACCTCCATCACTGATCAATACTGAATCAGCAAAGGCTTCAGCGGGTGATATTGTGGTAGCAGGAACTGAGGGCTTCTTGTAGACAATGCTGATTGGCATCTTGTCATACTCACCTATTGAATCGGAAGAAGTGATAGCGTCACCAGCAGACATGTGAGCACAGACGAAGTCAGCAATATCTACTGAGCTGCTTGGAGTAGGAGTAGGAGTAATTGCTGGTTGCTCGGCCGCACGCTTGGAGAGAAAAGCTTCAGATTCTCTTATCAGATCAATGTTGATTGTCTTTACTTTCTTCAAGAACTGATCAGCTAGATGACCAGTAGAGATGGTCTCACTATCGTTGTAGACAAGCAAGTCATCATCATCTTCTGGTCTTCCCATTTGGTAGGGATCAGATTCAAGGAAGTTTGACTGCTGATCGTATACCTCAGCATAGGTGACCCATACACTTTGGACCATCAAGTCTTGTCTAAATCTATCTTAGAAGAGGTAGACTTGATTCCAGGGAGTCGGCAGCAGATCAAAGAAACGCCTAAAGTTTAACCTGAGCTCAGCTTCTGATAACCTTTGAAATTTTTAAGAGGGACAAACTTCTCTTTGAACATATCAGTGAACCGGTTCAAGCTTGTAAGGTCCACATAATCAGCTCGATTTCCAGGAGGGACTGACTCCTTTCTTTCCTCATGAAACTGGAGCAGTTAGCGAATGAAGGGATGGAGATGATCAATGGGAAACACCAAATTCTTTGGAAGGACCTTATTTGTGAGAGACCAATGTTTGAGATAGAAAGAATGGAACGTGGGGTTTCTTATTGGTCGGCATTTTCTAACAAAAGCAGACCTCTTAAGTACATCAGCAATAGGATCTTCAGCCAGATCAGCAATGTCTTCTACTTCAGTCTTAATTATAGGAGAGTAAGTGAAATACCAGAGAGAAGAGATGGAGCAAGTCTTATCATCCTGGCTCTAGGATCAGCATCTGGAATTGTAACAGAATGAACCTGATCAGCAGGTTTTGTCTTTGGAACGGCAGATGGTTCACCGGCATATATAACTTTTGACTTTTTGGTTGGCTCTTTATCAGCAGCCTTGACTAACTTCCTTTTTCTAGGAGCAGCAGGAGTTGAGTCAGCAAGAATCCTGTCGGTAGATGGAGCAGGAGTAGATACATCTGTAGGGGCAACAGCAGCAACTTTAACAATCTTCTTTGCCTTCTTCTTCTTTAGAGTACCAACAGCTGGAACGACTACAGTGCCGGTAGATGCTTTATTGTTGATCCTTTTCCAATTGGCAAGCTTGAAAGACTTAAGGTTGGAGAACTTGAAACTTGGAAGAGCTGGAGTAGCTCTGACAATCTCTGAATTGTTTCTCAAGATGGTGCTTATCAGCATATAATGACATCCCTTACCAGGGTGAGCCTTGTTCTTTATTCTATCATCCTTCTATTTAACAGCAGCAATAGCAATGACCCTAAATAGGTAGGCACACCAGTTGAATTCTTCTTGAAGTACAATGGCTGCCATCGCCTCAAACTGAATTTCAGTTACATGGCTGTGAGAGCCAGATCTGCATACTAAACATCTATCAACAATCTCCGCAAGAGCATAAAATCTCCTTCTGTAATGGGCTTTCAGATGATTATCTCCACTATGCCTAGGACCGACCCCCCTCATAAGGGTCCATGCCTTGTCCAAGGTTTTGTCATCAGTAATGGCATCATTACCCTCATTCCCAAGTAAAGGAAATGCTTCAAGAATAGAAGACGGAGTGATGGAGATAGGGACGCCGGAGACAGTAGAATTGATGGAGATGAAGGTAGACGGATCGTTTGGGGCAGTGCTGACTGAGGCGTTGGAAAAGAACTCTTGCACTTGACCCAAAAATATGAACTCAACACCAGTTGGAGTGATGAAGGAGTCCAGAACAGAACCAATCAATAGATTTCTCAAGAAATCCCCGTCAAGAGTGTCGTCGAAGAACCTGAAGTCAACATAGCCTCCATAGATATCCTTTTCGTTGCTTGACATTTTCTGCAAAAATACTCAAGAAATCTCACATGTTAAAATCAATTAGTTCAAAATAACTTTAAATACAAGTATAAAATCATCAAGTAGTTACCAGTGATTAGAGTAAGAACTAGAAAACTGGTAGGAAATATGAGATGATGATGAACACAAGCAACAGGGAGAATTCGGGAGAGAATAACGAGCGAGAAGAATAAGAGGAGTTTAAGTGAAGCTTTTATATGTTATGGAAGAAAGAGAGAATAAGAAGGGTTTGCATGGGAGAAAGAGAATTAATGATGAGTTTAACTGTAGCGAGTATATCGGAGTACGTGTACACAAAATGAATTTAATGTGCGTACCGGACGGTTTAAAATAGACGGTTAAACTTAGGAGAGAGAAGGGGTAAAAACGGCAACAATAATATAGTAAGTATAAAAGTTACCTTTTCGATTTATCACAAGGATTTGGGATAAATCTTTGACACGATTTGGGTATGGCGGTGCACACACGTGTCAGAGAGGTGGTGTGATCGATTGTACCTTTGATTTGACTGTGCTTACGTCATGTGTCAGATAATCCTTATCCGTTAGAATGAGATCTACCGATGAATTTGAATTTTGAATTTTGACAAATCGGCAAGACATAATTTGTCAAGATGTTGGTCGGCAAGATATTGTCGGCATAATGTTCATCGGCAAGATATAGTCGCTTTGCTGATTTGATCGGCAGACTAACACAAGTAGCAAAGTCAGCATAATTTTAACCATTGTAATCAATCATACCTAGTTCACCTCTGAGGAATTTAAATATTTTCTGATCTAAGGTCTTTGTCATATGTCTGCTCTTTGGAAAGCGGTATGAACCTTGAGCAGCACAACATTTCCCTTTTCAACATGTTCCTTCAGAAAATGGTATTTGATGTCTTTGTGCTAGGTTTTGGAATGCATGACCGGATTTTTGATACTGAGATAGCAGATTGATTGTCACAGTAAATGGGATAAACTTGAGATGGAATTTCATAGTCAACCAACTGCTGCTTCATCCAAAGGATTTGTGAACAACAACTATCGGCATCTATGTACTCAGCTTCAGTAGTGGAAGTGGAAATTGATGCTTGCTTTTTACAGGACCAAGACACCAACCGATCACCAAGAAATTGGCATGTTCCACTAGTACTTTTTCTGGTCACCCTACAAGCTGCAAAGTCTGCATCTGAATAACCTATTAGATTAAAAGATGAATCTCTAGCATACCATAATCCAAGGTTAGCATAAATACATAAATATTTAATAATGCGTTTTACAGCCTGCAGATGGGATTCCCTAGGGTCAGCTTGAAACCTGGCACAAACACAAACAGCAAACATGATATCTGGCCTACTGGCAGTTAGATAGAGGAGTGAGCCAACCATACCTCGGTAGACAGTCATATCTACTTTCTTACCTGACTCATCCTTATCTAAATGAATGTTAGTGCCCATCGGTGTGCTTTGAGAATGAGCATTGTCGAAGCCAAACTTCTTAATTAGTTCTTTTGCGCACTTGGCTTGACTGATAAATATTCCTTCATTGGTTTGCTTGACTTGAAGTCCAAGGAAATATGTTAATTCACCCATCATGCTCATCTCGAACTTGCTCTGTATTAGCTTCTCAAATCTCTTGCAAAGTGATTCATTAGTAGATCCAAAAATGATATCATCAACATATATTTGAACAAACAATGAATGACCCTTATGCTTAGCAACAAATAAAGTAGTATCAATTTTACCCCGAGTGAAACCTAAGCCATCGCTAAGTAAAAACTTAGAAAGGGTTTCATACCATGCCTTTGGAGCTTGCTTTAGGCCATAGAGAGCTTTCTTCAATCGGTAGACATGATCAGGCTTCTTGGAGTCCTCAAACCAGGTGTTTGTTCAACATAAACTAGTTCTTGGAGTTCTCCATTCAAGAAGGAACTTTTCACGTCCATTTGATATAACTTGAATTATTTGAAGGCATCATAGGCTAAGAAAAGTCTTATAGCTTCCAATCTTGCAACAGGAGCAAATGTCTCGTCGTAGTCAATCCCTTCTTCTTGTCGGTAGCCTTTTGTAACTAACCTTGCTTTGTTTCTAGTGATATTCTTAGCTTCATCTAACTTGTTCCTGTAGACCCATTTTGTACCAATAACTTGCTGAGAAGTTGGTCTTGACACAAGTTCCTATACTTTGCATCTTTCAAACTGATTCAGTTCCTCTTGCATGGCTTCAACCCAACCAGGATCGGCAAAAGCTTCTTCAGTCTTCTTTGGTTCTATGTTGGAAACCATAGCAGATGAGAAGAGACTCTTAGCAAATTATCTACTAAGTTTCCTTGTTAATCTTGGACCAAAGACATCACCAATCACATTTTCTAATGGATGATTACGAACTGCTCTAACTTCTTTTGGCACATCATGTCTTACTGACTTTTGTTGTAAAAATTCTAGAGGAGGATCAAGGTCAGCAGATGGTGGAAGGGAAGAAAAGCTTTGAGTGAGAGGTGAATGAGAACTTGAGGGATTAGGTCTTATAACAGAAATTGGTTGAGGGCTGGATCTGTCTTCAGGATGATCAGCCGAGTTTGTATCGGCAAATGATTATGAAAGTTATCGGTATGATCATCTTCTGCCGATGATGGGAAATACTGAGTATCTGCTGGTTTTTACTGAAATGACTGGATCAGCAACTGGTACTTGACCTGCAGGGTTAGAATCACTGGATTCACCTGTCTCGTGAATACTAGAACCATTAGTACTATTTGGAGCCTTGTCAGACTCTAACAAATCAAATTCATCAAAGGTTACATGAACAGATTCAACAATTTTCAAAAGTTTCTTATTGAAAACTCGAAAGGCCTTACTGTGTTTAGCGTAACCAATAAAGATTCTTTCATCAGCTTTCTCATCAGATTTACCTCTGTGCTCCTTACCGTTGTAGAGCGCGTAACATTTGTAGCCGAATATTTTGAAGAAGCCAATGTTGGGAATTCTGCCTCTCCAGAGTTCATAAGGAGTCTTGTTGTGGAATTTTTTGATTAAAGATCTGTTCTGAGTAAAGCAGGCGGTATTGATGGCTTCAGCCCAAAAGTATTTCGGCAGCCTGGCTTCAGCAATCATGGTCTTACCGGCTTCTATAAGAGTTCTGTTCTTTCTCTCAACGATACCATTTTGTTGTGGTGTACCGGCAGCTGAGAAATTGTGATCTATGCCATGATCATCACAATACTGAGCAATACCATTGTTCTTGAATTCAGTGCCGTTGTCTGATCTCATACTGATGATATCGCTTTCTTTCTGGGTCTGTAGTAGTCTGAATAACTTGGTAGCAACATCATATGTGTCATCTTTGTGACTGAAGGTTTCTACCCAAGTATATCTAGAGAAATCATCTACAACAACCAAGGTGTATCTACTTCCCCCAATACTTGCTGTAGTTGTGGGGCCAAATAGATCCATATGTAGCATTTGGAGGCACTTAGAAGTTGACATGCAGGGCTTGCTTCGGAAGGATGACTTATGTTGTTTTCCAAGCTGGCAGGCCTTGCATTTCTTTGCTTGATCAGCAGACACTTGAGGCAGACCGGTAACCAGTTTTGAACCGGCAAGCTTAGATAGATATTTGAAGTTCAAGTGACTGAGTCTCTTGTGCCATAGCCATGAGTTCTCACTGATGTTCTTAGCTACAAAACAAACATTAGCAACACCAGTAATAGCACTTAAGTCTACTGCATAAATGTTACCTTTACGTTTGGCAATGAGAAGAGTTTCATTGGAAGCAATGTCTTTCACATAGCAACTGGAAGTAGTAAATACACACAGCATTCCTTTATCATAGAATTGTGATATAGATAGAAGGTTGTGTTTCAAGCCATCCACTAGAGAGACCTTCTGTACAGTAACTGCACCTCTCTTGATGGTACCAATACCAATGATTTTTCCTTTGGCATTATCACCGAAAACTACTGGGGGACCTGATGCTTCAGAAATATCGGCAAGTAGATCTGTAAATCCTGTCATGTGCCTTGAACAGCCACTATCTAGAATCCAAAAATCCTTGCTTTCACCAGTTGAGGCCATGAAACATTCCTGAAATAAGACAGTATTCTTATGGTCCCCCTTATTCTTGGGTCCGAGGGTTAGTTCCTATTTGGCAACCACATCTGGCCACCGCTGGAGGATGCAACCTCAGTGGGTCCAGACAGGTGCTTCAAGAGGCATTCATGAGCCTTGTGACCATAATCAGAACAATTAGAACATCTCACTTGACTGCTAGACTGTGGAGTCAGTAGAACATCATTTTGTTTAGCCAGTGCATCGGCAGAACTAGAGAATTGAGCAGGCACAAACTTAGTAGGTTTGAAGGTTCTAGTGTTGCCTTCTTCCCATTCTGTTTACCTTTGGCAGTTACCTTTTTAGGTACTTGTCCATCAGCAGCAGAGGTGGTTAGACCGGCAGCACTTGCTCTGCTGATGTATTCACCAAGAATACCGTTATCGGCAAACTCAGTGTCAGTAACCTTAACATAACTTTGTTTGTGCTTATCATTCCTTTTGATCTGGTTCTTAGGATACTTCATAGCAACAGCACTATATACTGGCTTGGCATTCACATGTACTGGGTTAACAGAACTATATTCAACTTTCTCACCCTTTTTCTCGGTCGCACAAGTTTCAGTAGAGCTACTGCTGCTGGAATCGAATCCTAACCCAGATTGGTCCTTATATGAAATTTGGGTCTGTAGGATTGTTTCAACAGCAACTCTAGATTTTGTTAAGAATCAACAATCCTTGAGAGATGATTGTTTCTTTTCACAAGATCTTCGATCTGAGCTATCAATACTGCTACTTGTCTTTTGAGATCTAAGTTTTCTTTCTTTAGAAGAACAGACTCAAGCTCATGTCCTTTGAGAACTTTAAGTTCAGACATAAGCAAGTCATTCTCTGCAAAAATTCTATTGAAATCAACAGCCATCACTTTATGAACGCTACTCAGCTTCTCATGATCAATAAAAAGTTCATCCATTGTCTCTACCATTTCAGCTTTAGATATTTCAGGAAAAGGATCAGCTGAAATTTTTGGGATAGAGGTGATGGGTTTAGGAGAGAAGTCAGGTAGGAAAGAGATGGGTTTAGATAGGTTTTTTACAATGCTTGGATTCGGTGAATGAAAATTTTCTAGTCATTGGTAAGGGTTCTGGTCTAATGGCAGTGAATTGAGAAGAGTTACACTGCCAATAGAGTGAGGTTCCCACTTGATGAACTTTGTATCCATTTGGGTTTTCTGCTTTGACACTAATTTCTTGAAGTGTGGTTGAGGTCTTCCAGCAGTTTCTTCTCTGACTGGAGTTCTTGCTGGAGATGGATCTCGGTAGATTGGAGTCGGCAGAGATGATATATCAGCATCTTCTAAGTCTAGGGCAATAAAACTTACATCGGCATCTTCATCTTCATCGGCATCTTCGTCTGAGTCAGTTTCACACCAAACCGGCAAGGCCTTTTCTGAGCTTTCATCAGCAACAAAGCTTCGAGACTTAGGATGTTTCTTACTGAATGATTTCCTCACATACTCATATTTTGGTTGAGGACATTTGGAATCAAATGACCAGGTTTTCTGCAGTTGAAGCAGACAAGATCACCTTTGTTGTTCTTTCCGTCGGTAGCACTCGTTGAGGGTTTGTTGTAACTTACTGGTTTTTGAAATAATGGTGTGAATGGTTTTGGTTGCTGGTAGCTTCCTTTCTGCATTCTTTTGAAGTCTTTAAACCTTTTGTAGTTCCTAGCAAAGGCGGCAAATTCGTCTTCTTCCATAGGTTATTCTGAGGTTGTTTCTGGGGTTTTGGAACTGCAGGGTGTTGGGTGGGGATCTATAAGAGGGAATTTGTTTGAAAGGAAGGATATCTGTGACTGAACTGATAGAGATAAGTTTTTGAAATTTTTATCGAGAACGTTAGTTTTTGCAGTTCTCTCTCATACAGAAATAGACTAGACACAAGATTCTGAATAGAAGTCTTGTTTAAGTCTCTCACTTCTCTAACAACAGTGACCTTGGTATGATACTCATTTCCCAAAGAACTTAGAAAACGAATATTTAGGTCTTTCATAGTATAAACCTTACCTAATGAAGCACATAAATTACTTACCTCGCATAATCTGTCGTAGGCACTCCTTAGTGATTCACCATCTTGTTTATTAAAGGATTCAAACTCAGCAATGCAATCGTAAAGTCTGTTGTCCTTCACCTGCTCATCACCTTCAAAGTATGCAAGGAGCTTGTTTCAGCATTCTTGAGACGTGGAGCACAAGTCAATGAGTTTGTATTGCTTGTCATCCAAACCACAAGAAATAATGTGGCATGCTTTTCCATCTAGGGCTGCTAAAAGTTTGTCGTCATCGGTCCATTCCTCTCTAGGTTTTTCAACCAGAGTTTCTTCAATCTGAACATGGGTTTCTTGTTCAGTATCATGATCAGCATGTTGTGTCAGCGGAGTGGAGGGAATAGGTCTATAGGTGGTTGAGACTTTTAAGGGAATGATTGGACCACCTTCTATGACCTTCATCAACCGGTCATCGATTGAGTTCGTATACTTTATCATACGAGATTTCCACACCAAACTCGTTGACATTCAACAACGGAATGGTAGTGATGTTGAATGACTGGATGATTTTTCCTGCCATGGTATCGGCAAACAAGCTGCAAAGCTTGGAAATTTCTTTCAAAATTCCAAGCTCTGATACCAATTGTTAGGCCCAATTGGAAGGAAAATAGGCTAGAGGGGGGTGAATAGCCTAATTAAAACCTTTTCAAAGAAACACTTTATAAATGCAAAGTCACTTATCAGTTTGCAAACTATTATCAGTTAGCGCAGCGGAGAAGATATGACTTAGTTTAACTCACACAAAATCAGTATGAAATGGTTTTGAGAGCTTAGTTTAAACACAAAGTGATTTCTAAAAGTTCAATGCAGTTTCAAGAGATTGGTAATAGAAATAACAATGAATCAGTAAGAACAAGTACGATCTGCCGGTGATAGAGTTCCAACCGGTAGGGACACAGTAAGCAACAGGGGACACAAAGATTTGGAGAGGTTCACAGTGTAAATACTGCTACGTCCTCTACCAAGTATGGTCAGAACTTGGATTTGGGTTAAGAGCACTATTAGATATCCCTAGTCTATTACAAGAACGGCTTTTCCGGATACAAAGACTAAATTCTAGAGATCACTAATGGATCGTGATACAAATACTACTGAGCGGCAAGTCCAAGAGAACTTATCTCACTCAGGTGGGTGTGTGAATAACTCAAGCAACTTATTCCTTAGAATAATCTAGTTCGGTAATACATACAATGTTGATGAGTTTGTGTACAAGTGTATGTCCTAATAAATGTTCTAATGATTATCTGGACAGAATGTTTGAGTTTTAATGAATGCTCTAAACAATCAACTCTCTTCAATGCACTATTTTCACCAACCCTCTTCAATGCTTTAAGTCCTCTATTTATAGGAGGAGATAATGACTTGAGTCTTGATGAAGAAGGCTTGCAATTTGAAATTCCAGCTGGGTAGTTGAGGAGCATTAAATGCGGTATCTTCAGCATTAATGGCGAAGATATGGAGTACACGCATGTCTTGAAAAGTCTGATGGGTAAAGACCCTTTTGTCTCAACCGGTTACCTGCAAAAAGCAAGTAGAGACAGTAGAGCTAAAAATAGCTATGTGTAAGACGGCGCAGTAATCATAACAGAGTAGATAAACTACTTTTAGATAAGACAGTACGAAAGGATAAAGACAATCGGTAAGGTTGACTTTAAAGTAGAGCGATGTAACCTGACGACCAGTACAGACTGTCTTTGCCGATCGGCAACTTGAGTAGTAAGTTGATCGGCAACTTGAATGCTGGTCTGCTGATTTGCTTCCTCTAGCTGGTTTGCCTTGATTGAAAATTTTTGATACACCTGTGCTGGTCACAAAGAATCCTAAAGGTACCTTACAAAGGTTCTAATAAAATTGGGGGATCCTAAGTGTTAAACATGATTGGGATTAAGGAATTCTATGTCCTATACAAATATTTGAACAACATAGATACATGACAAATCTGATCAAATACTTCCAGAAGAAGTTCAGGTACCTGTAATCATTTAGAATGATGAGATCTCGATCAGTTATTTCAGTACAAGAAAAAGGTGGAACCGAGAGGAAACAATTATCGATAATATTTTTGCATATAATATAGCGCTTAATGTTATGGAAAATAACGAGGATCATGAACCTAGGTGTATCGACGAGTATCGATATTGAAATGATTGGCCAAAGAGGAAAGACGCAATTCAAGCAGAATTCAACTCACTTGAGAAGCGTGAGTTTTCCGGACATGTAGTCCATACACCTGAAGGTGTAAAACTAGTAGAGTACAAATGGGTCTTTGTGCGAAAACAAAATATAAAGCACATTTTGTTGCACAAGAATAAAGCACGTCTTGTTGCACAAGGTTTTTCGCAAAGACCTGGAATTGATATTCTCCTATGGTGGATGCAATTACATTTCGCTATCTCATTAGTCTGGCAATACATGAAAAGCTTGATATGCGTTTAATGGATGTTGTCACTGCATATTTGTATGGCAGACTTGACAATGATATTTATATAAGAATCCCATAAGGATTCAAGATGAATGATGCATGCAATTCAAATTCTCGAGAAGTTTGTTAAATTAAATTACAAATATCTTTGTATGGTTTAAAATGATCTGGACAGATGTGGTATAAGTGTCTCAGTGAATACTTGGCGAAAGAAGGATACAAGAATGATCCTATTTTCCCATGTATTTTTCTTTAGAAAATCTGTTTCAGGATTTGTTATAACGGCTATAAATGTTAATCTAAATGTTATTGGAAGTATAGAAGAACTTTCAATAGCTGTTAAGCTGCAAATGTGCCTACGAGGATAGAACTCCCAGAAGGAGTATTATCAGGAAGGCCAGTGATCTCACCTAACGAAATACATACCCCTGCCCAAAAGAGAGGAGGCCAATTGATTCCAAGGATTCGCATCCCCGTAAACGGGTGAGTGCACAAAAGTCAAATCCCGTTAGCAATAATAAAATTGGAATCTCATCCGATCTATCTCATGATATTGTTCCAGATTATGGATTCGTTTGGAAAACGAAGTCGGGGGACACCTCGACATTGACATCCGTTTCTGAGAATAAAGAAATATCAGTTAGTCATGCATGCATATATGAGATATGTAATCGGGATGAAACAATTATCAACGATGTATTTACTTATACAGTAGCAACTGAGATTATATGTGGTAATGATATTGAACCTCGCTCCGTAAATGAGTGTAAACAAAGAATTGATTGGTCTAAATGAGAAAAAGTAATCCAATCAAAGTTCGATTCCTTAAAGAAAAGAGGAGTGTTTGGACCAGTAGTTCCTACACCTCTTAAGGTTATACCCATAGGATATAAATGGGTATTTACGAGAAAAAGGAATGAGAGAAATGAGATTACGAGATATAAAGCTCGCCTTATGGTACAAGGTTTCTCTCAACGGCTTGGGATTGAATGTGATAAGACATACTCTCACGTTATGGAAGTTATTAGATTCTGATATTTTTTCAGATAATGATCTAGCAGATCAGAAGTCAAGACAACTGCGGTGACTGATTCACGAAGTCACTACCTAAAGCCACTTTTGAGAAGTATGCGAAAACAATTGGCTTACGCAGATTGTTAGAACTTCCACCCTTGTAGTTTTCAGGGAGAGTATCCAGAAGATACTCAGATTTTATTGTACTCTTTTTCCTTCACACGGGTTTATTTTTCCCACCGGGTTTTGTTACCCGCCCAGTTTTAACGAGGCAATGAGCGTTTATTGAAAAGATTGTGAGTTGTACTCTTTTCTTTCGAGATCATTTTTCCTAAAGGGTTTTTGCTCGGAAGGTTTTTAATGAGGCAATACGTGCGGCACAATTACCATTCAATAAGAATCTCCAAGGAGGAGTAGGCGACTAAGAGATCGTGTGTAATGTTTTGTTCAAGGGGAGCATCATGAAGCTAAGAAATCGTGTACTCTTTTTCCTTCACTATAGTTTTTATCCCATAGGGTTTTTCTCTTGTAAGGTTTTAATGAGGCATGCTACTAAGCTGCAGACATCCAAGGGGGAGTGTTATAATATATTATTATGTGGATGTATTTTGAACCAGAAGTATACAAGAGAAGATTTGCAAGATTATTTTTCGCGAAGCTTACTAAGGAAGCTTTGTAAATATCTTCAGTGAAGCTTACTAGGGAAGCTTGGTAAATATCTTCAGAGAAGCTTACTAAGGAAGCCTAGCCTTACTAAAGGATAGTGCTAAAGGATAGTGTTTATCCTTATGGAAGCTTATAGAGGAAGCCAATTTCCACCTATAAATAGTAGGCTCTAGTTTTCATTTCATGAGACTTCAGAAGTTCTTAACTTCTACCTTTCTCTCTTATACACTCTCTCTATAATAGTCTTGAAATAAAATAATATATATTGAGATTATACTCTTGGTTCTCCAGTTTTATAACAGAAGCTACTTTATTATTAGCATTCTGGTTCTTTGTTTGCATTTTTCTGGGTCATCTCTAATTTTCAATGCTCTTTAACTCTCTGTATGGTGCATTTAATTTGAATCTGGTTCGTACGTAACTTCCCCCTCTATTTTTGTTTTAAATTTGAATTATCATACTTTTTTATGTTATTTGTTTTGAAGCAATCATACTTTTTTATGTTAAGTCAGCCTCATTTTGTTATAACTTGGTTTACAAAGTAGGTACGTTTTATTTTTAATTTTTAACGGTCAAAAGAGTTTTTTTTTTTTTTTTTGAAATTCAAATTACCATTAAATTAGATGCAAAAGCATAAGAGTTCGAGTAGGCTCTCCACAAATTTTAGAGGCTCAACCCAAATATTATCAATCATTACATTGATAATTCAAATTACATCAAAATAAAAAGAGGGATAACAAACGAAGGTGTTCGTGTTAGACCCGACGGGGTCTAGCCCAATTAAGTGACATGCGGGTTCAACTTAGTACGTGAACCAAAATTATTGATACGGACCTAATTAATTAATTTTAGTCAAATAACATTACGGGCTAAATTAATGTAGTCATCTAGTACAATTAAAATTGTACAAAACCTTAATGGGCCCAATATCTTTCTATACACCTTGATGGACGGTGGAGATCGATTAGGTTTAGGGTTTTGGTTCCATCTCCTGCCTATTTATATTAATGTCTTTGGGGAATTAGGGCATCATAACTTTTACCCTACCGCTCCTAAAGAAAAATACACACACTCCATCGTATGTGCAATAGGCTAAGGAGGTGAAAATCAAGACTAAGTTCGAAGGCTCGTTCCGCATTATCATCCGGATTCAACTTTTCAATGGCTTCCGGTATGTCTTCGATCTATTCTAATTGTTCATATGAAAATTGATCCGCTACTTGATTATGACTTCAAGTCTTAAGAGTTTAATGTTCTTACATTGTGGTATCAGAGCAATGGTTAATTTTCGTATGAACATTATTACGCATGTTCTGCTTAATTGCTTCGGGCGTGGTGAATATTTTCGTTTACTGTTTATATTTGTACATGAAAGTAAGGGTCATTACTGTATTGATTTCCACTACCTTCATCTATAAAAATATGATGTGGTTTGTTCTTCTTTGGATTAAAATATTATATGATTTGACTTTAATGATATGGTTGTTTCACATGAATGAATAGAATTATATATGTCTTGATTAATTGATTTGTTGCTTGAAGTCAAAACTTAACAAAATCAATTGATAGTCATATAATGTTAATCTGATCGTTTAAATTTCACATATTGAGTTATTGTCCCAAATGAGTAAATCAGAAAATTTCAAAATTATTATAATAGTATGATGGTCTAGTAAATCTGATGGAAATATTCTCTACTCAATATTCTGGTGAAATTACTTGGATGTGAATTTTAATATAAAACCGGTCATTGATCATTAAATTGGAGATCAAACAATGCAATTCTTTTGTGGCTCATAAGAATGAAAGTGTTCACAGCTTTTAAATATATGACTGCGTATGAGTTCATAATCTAGAAGAATAATAAAACGTAGTATTCACCAAGTCAATAGCATTAAGATTGCTACAACTCACATGGTCAACTATTTGGTTTATGGAAATCAGTATGTACAAAATTATTGTGTGCAATGAAGATTTTCCTCTTTTATATATAATTTTGATTTCCATATTATGCCTAATTATGTTATATACTCCTAATATAACTTGCTCCTCTTATATGGAAAATTCATGATTTACTTGTAATTTGGTGCAAGCCAAAATAGTAAATAATTTATTGTTATTTCATAATTTGTAAAAGGAGTTGATTGATTTATTTAAATTAGCACGTCATAAATGGGATACTTATGTATGAATTTGGCTAATTTCAAATATATGATTACTAGTTAAAATTTTAGAGTACATGTAAACTTATGATTTTATATGTGTTTATGTGTTTTTGGACTTGTATTTGTGATTCTTATTTCGTTTGAGCAATGAACGGCCCAACGGAAGTTCATTATTTAGACGAATTAAGCTATCGAAAATCACCTTATAAAAGTTCATTTACATATTTTGGACTAGTATTTGTGATTCTTAATTTAGTAATGAACAGCCCAAAGGAAGTTCATTATTGAGATAAATTAAGCTAACAAAATCACCTTATTAAATGTTCACTTTTAAGAATTTAATCGGCCCAACGGAAGATTTTATTTTTATTATGAATATAATGACTTGAAAGTTATGTGACTCGAATTATTTCTGCCCAAAGGTGATGTAATTTGTAGTTATGTTGACTTATTCTGATTTTCTATATAACTTAAAAGAAATCACTTGCATGCTAATAGTTGGCCCAACGGAAAACTATTGATGATGCCATGATTTTCTTATTGAAAGGTTTTTGTGTATTTTACCTTTCTTAAATAAACTGTTTATCCCTCAGTTTATTTTATACTAATGATTTATTTCATCATGTGTATTTCTTTAAAGATACTAATATGGATGAATGTATTTGTTTTTCTTTAGCATTTAATCCAGCTACTATTACGAGTTGTCTTTCCTCTATTGAATCTTTGAGTGGTGCAAACTTCGCTACATGGAAAGAGCAGATCAGCATTGTCCTTGGAGTCTCAGATTTGGATTTAGCCTTACGTGTGGACGCTCCTGCACAAGTCACAGCTGAAAGCTCTGCTGAGGCTAAGGCTGCTTATGCAGCGTGGGAGCGTTCCAACCGCATATCCTTACTGGTTATGAAAGGCTCCATAAGTACTGCTATTCGAGGAGCGATTCCTGAATCTAATAATGCTAAGGAATATCTTGCTCACATTGAAGAGCAGTACATGGTCTCTTCGAAGGCACATGCTACTACACTCATTACAAAGATGGTTACCCTGAAGTATGATGGTGTGAGTGGTGTTCGTGAGCATATCATGAAGATGAGTGACATGGCTGCCCAACTTAAGGCCATGGACATGGAAATATCTGAAGGATTTCTCATTCACTTCATTATGACTTCTCTTCCAGCGCAGTTTAGTCAGTTTAAGATTAACTATAATTCGCTGAAAGTGAAATGGAAGATGAGTGAGCTAATGAGTATGTGTGCTCAAGAAGAAGAAAGGCTTAAATCTGAAAAGATTGAAAGTGCTCACATTATCACTTCTGGGTATTCAATGGGGAAAGGAAAGACGCATGCCAAAGGTAACAAGAAATGGGATAAGAGCATTTCTACCACTAAAGCAGAACAGGCAAACCCTTCTACTTCAAAAGGCTCGGGCACTCCCAAGTGTCGCTTTTGTAGAGAAAAGGGACATGTAAGAAGGGAATGTCCTAAGTTTCGTGAGTGGCTGGAGAAGAAAGGTATTTCACCAATATACGTTTGTTGTTAATCTTTTACAATTAATGCTCCTTTAAAAACATGGTGGATTGATACTGGTACAACTGTGCATGTTACTAATTTATTGCAGGGATTCCTTTCCGTGATGAAGCTAAATAAAAGGGATTGACAACTACTAGTAACAATGGAGAGAAAACTCGTGTTGAAGCTGAATTAACTCTCCATTTAATTTTGGAGAGTGGTTTCAATTTTGGATTTAGTTGATACTGTTTATGTTCTCAGTATGACTAGAAACCTTATTTATGTTTTGAGACCTTATTTATGTTTCTAAAACTTGACGCTTATGTTTTCGTTTAAGTTTGAGAATTAAGGCTTTCTTTTTCTCTCTACTCTGGAGTTGTTGGTTCTGATTTGTTAGAGGGGAACCTCTTCAAATTATATTTATATGCTTCAACTTCGGAAACCCTATACTCAATGAATGTGAGCAATGTTGTTGTTAAAACTGGTTCTAAGAGAAAGCTAAAGGATGCTGATTCTTCATCCATTAGATTTCTCTAATTTTAGCACATGTGTAAAAGGATTTAAAGTAAATTTTTGTAAAAGATGTTAAACGTGGAGCTAACTGAAGTACTAGGCCTTTACATGATAAATCAGAAGTACTAAATGTTTTTACAATCTGCAAAGCTGAAGTTGAAAATCAATTCGACCTTAAGATCAAAATTGTGCGATCTGATTGGGGTGGAGAATATTATGGTAAATTCTCTGAATTAGGAACACCCTTGACCTTTTTGCCTTGATTTTAATGGAAAATGGCATTGTTTGTGAACATGTTATGCCTGGTACACCTCAACAAAATGGTGTTGCTAAAAGACGCAATCGTACCCTTATAAACATGGTACGAAGTATGTTGTGTTAAACATCTCTACCCGAGTTTCTATGGATTGAGGAACTCAAAACAGCTATGCATATACTTAATAGAGTTCCCAGCAAGTCTGTGCCCAAAGAGGCCAAAATTTTCAATCCACACATTAAGAAACTCGATCCTAAAACTGTAAGTTGTTACTTTATAGGCTACCCTGAAACATCCAAGGGTTTTGGATTTTACTGTCATCTCATACTACTAGCATTGTTGAAACCAAGTATGCAGAATATTGAAAATCGGCAATTTTAGTGGGAGTACACCTAGAAGGATAAGTCTTGAGGAAAACCAAGAACATGTTTTAATCATGTTCCTCAAAATCCTATCCCAACAGTGCCTTTCAATGGGGTTCCATATTTATATCCTATTGATGGCACTGTAGCACATGAGGTTGTACATAATGTTGAACCACAAAATGTTGAGCCTAATAATCCTCCTAATTATTTACCTCTTCGGAGATTAGGGAGAGTTAGAAGGCCCAACATAGCTGATAAATTGTGTGCCTCGATGATACTAACTATAATTGGCATTGGGGATGATACTAAGTTCTTCCATAAAACAATTAAATGTGACCATTCAACTCTGTGGCTTTATGCTATGAAATAAGAGTTGAAAAAATGTAGTGGATTATGTATATGCCTAAAGGTTAGTGGGAGTAAATTTCTTATCTTAACTTCTTGTGCTCCCAGTGTTACCCCTGTTGTTAAGGGTGACAAATTCAGTCTTTTGCGGTTGGGAGACCACTAAAGATTTATTGTGATAATCAGACTGAAGTTTTCCTTTCCAATAACAACAAGTCAAGTGGTGCAACAAATCACATTGACATAAAGTATCTTGTTGTGGGGAAAGATTCCAAAATCAAATTGTATCTATGCATATTAATACTTCCGCTATTCAAGCGGATCCCACGACAAAAGGCTTTACCACCCAGTCTCTTTCGAGAGCATGTTGCTAGCATGGGTTTGGTAGATAGTTTTTTTTTTTTAAAAGTGGGCTATTTGCTTTTAGAATATCTTATCAGTGATCACTTTATGTTTCTTGATTTTGGATATTATGACTTACGGTTAGTTACTTCCTGATAAAGCGCGCATTTGAAGTTTTATGAAACTAACACTTATATTGAACCTCATGAACGTGGTCGTTTTGTTATTTTTCTGAGACCATTATATATATTAAGTTCATGACTATTAAGGTATTTGACCTTTATATTTATAGAGATATTATAGTTGTGACTAGAGGACGGTTGTGTGACAATAATGGATGCATATACCACCTCTAATTCAAATATAGTGTTTTATTAAATATGACCTTACTTATGGGATGATCGTCCGCTCATTTAAAATCAATCTTATGGATTTACTCTAAGTTGACTCTCTTGGTCAAGTGGGAGAATGTTAGACCCGACGGGGTCTAGCCCAATTATGTGACCTGCGGGTTCAACTTAGTACGTGAACCCAAATTATTGATACGGACCTAATTAATTAATTTTAGTCAAATAACATTACGGGCTAAATTAATGTAGTCATCTAGTACAATTAAAATTGTACAAAACCTTAATGGGCCCAATATCTTTCTATACACCTTGATGGACGGTGGAGATCGATTAGGTTTAGGGTTTTGGTTCCATCTCTTGCCTATTTATATTAATGTCTTTGGGGAATTAGGGCATCATAACTTTTACCCTACCGCTCCTAAAGAAAAATACACACACTCCATCGTATGTGCAATAGGTTAAGGAGGTGAAAATCAAGACTAAGTTCGAAGGCTCGTTCCGCATTATCATCCGGATTCAACTTTTCAATGGCTTCCGGTATGTCTTCGATCTATTCTAATTGTTCATATGAAAATTGATCCGCTACTTGATTATGACTTCAAGTCTTAAGAGCTTAATGTTCTTACAGTTCGTGCATAAAACTATAATGCCACCAAATGCACTTGTACCGTTGTGAATCCATGTATCACCCAGGAAGCGGATTTTATGACCATTCACAATCTTCGATCTCGTATCTCTCTTCACAATGTCTTGGGACACGCAGCTACCTTTCCAAGCATAGCTTGGACACTGCCCAATCTTGGCATTTACAAAATCCTTACCCGGAAAAAATTTAACTTTGAAAACACAATACTCTAAGGCATCTGGATTGGCTAACCACCAATCAAGGTTCCCAAACACTGTTAGAATGAAGAAACACAAATAGTTGCACAAAAACCAAGGCTCCCAACAAGGGGAGTATGCAAAGGCTCCCAACTAGGGAAGAAGGCAATAAACTCAAACACGAATTAACCATCATTCCTATTGACTTATTCAAATCAGAGATGAAAAAAAAACAAATTTCAGATTTTGTGCTTAGATTTATATAAATAAGAAATCTCAAAATCAGATGAGATTGAATTTAGAGAAGGAGTTTGAGATTTATAGACCACCCTAATCGATAAAATCTGAATTATAAACAAAGAAATACCAAAAAAAGGAAAAAGAAAAAGAAATTGAAACTAGTTTTCAAACAAAATGAAATCCTAACTAAGAACTAACACTGAAGAAACAAAGCAAATTTAAACACAAAATCTTTAATTTTATATTTAGTAATTTAGTAATTGACATATTACCAATTACTAAATGTAAAATTAGAGATATAAATTAATCAAGTTATCGATAATCACCCTCTCTGTATCAAAATGGCCTTCTCATATTTTTTTACACTACTCCAAATGAAATTTGATCATTAACTTCAAATTAAATTCAATTCCTAAAAAAAACATAATAACTAATTTTTTATTTTTTAATATATAAATAATCTAACTTCATGGGCTAAAAATGGGAAACCAATGGAGAACATTATAATGGACTTGACTCGGATGCCATTATAATCTTCAACCATTGCCCCTGGGAAAAAGTCAAGGTTGATCTATCAGTGGCAGTAGAAGAGATTCAAATCTTGCGATATCCATTTCCCTCAAACTCATGGATCAATTGACTCGGGACCTCGATCCAATCCTATCTAAGACAAAAGGAGGGATATTCTCTAGACTGAGATTTGACTCTCATATAGTCTTCTCTATCCCACATAGAAGCCCCTGGTGGTCATGTAAGAACGGAGCTCGGGGGCCGGCCTATAAGAATACTTTCACCGAGTACTCCTAGGCAAAGAAAGGTCTTATTTTTTAGATAATCAGCTTCATCTATCAACTACAAGTCTTGCCCTCTAGCTAGTAGTTATTGTGTGAACTCTCAGCGCTATAACCTTTTAGGAAATGATGTATCTACATGTAGTGAACTCTCTAAGTCTCATTCTTAGCTCCATGTTCAGAAGTAAATGATAGGTCACTAAAATGACTTCCTCCAGTCCGGGGCCTTGGTG
The DNA here is from genome assembly GCA_026119855.1 of Campanula takesimana. Classification (NCBI taxonomy): domain Eukaryota; kingdom Viridiplantae; phylum Streptophyta; class Magnoliopsida; order Asterales; family Campanulaceae; genus Campanula; species Campanula takesimana. Next base: position 338,882 of record JAOWBW010001239.1, on the reverse strand, counting down.
GCTGTACCTACTTTGTTCTGTCTTCTAATCTCTTCAGCTCTCTTCTCCCTTCATGTCCTTTCTTGTTCAGGAGCAGGTGCCCATTCTTCCTCTCCTACTAGAAGGTTGCGGAATTCTTCATTACTGTCCTGACAGAATGCTAGCTAGACGTTAAGAAAGAATAAAAAAGGAAGGGCCCTGACTCCATTCCAAAATATTGAATATAGGGCCGCTTAGCAAGACCTATTAGTAGCAGCAAACTAGATTACATGAAAGTGGAATTCGTTAAGACGTGCAAGTATAGAGGTGAGTGAAACTTTGACGATATCCCCAAAGAAGATTTATACATAGAAGAGGATTCTGTATAGTAGATATGCGAAAAATGGACCTTTACCTAAGACATTTGAAGTACACATGCATGCGTCAGAGCCGAGGTAAGGCAATATGTTGCTGTATATTTTCCCTTATTATAAGATAGGGATTCATCCCCTAGCTAGCAAGAGCAGAGCTGATAAGGAAGCATGGAAGTCTTAAAAAAGCCTCGATAAGCCTCAGTGTCAAAGAAGAAAATGTAGCTCGGTCTTCTACCTCAACAAGGCAGGTGCAAAAGGAAAGGTAGCGCATTAATGAATTTCCTGAAGCAAAGAGAGGAACTTATTGCACAATTTAAATAAAAGGATAGTTTGCGCAAAAGGCCTCTTTCAAATAGGGGAATGGGAATGCCACCTAGGGGACTCATCTCGATCAATTCATCCTTTCAATTGATACAAGCCTAAAGAAGGAATCCAGGGAATGCAACCAAAGGAGAGAAATTCCATACGTACTCGCATTCTTCTTTCTGGATTCTTCCAGGGGATTGTGAGAGGTCTTCAATTGGAGTCCAAATCCTCTGTACCACTTGGTGTGCCACTTCATGTGCCACAAGTGATCTAATGGCTCACAATTGTTAAGGGTGGTATTATTGTAATATTATGCAAACATGTGAATGGTTAGATTAGAAGTGGTACATGGAGTCAAAAGTGGTACAGGAGATCTCGACTCCTTCAATTGAATAGAAGACTTTGTCTCTTGTCTTCGAATCAATAGGCTAATCTTCATCTAATAAAGAAAGAATGTAAAGATGGTATTTCCCCTTGAATAAACAGTGCCTTAAAGCCAAGACAAATGCCAACCCTGACTTTGATGTCTCACCCCTGTGTATGAAAGGAATTGGTCGATCCCGATCTCAACAAGCAAGGTGTCAATCTTTTTCACTGATCAACCCATCAAAGTAAGAGGTCTTCCATTAGTTGGTCATCTAGCGATGGCTATCACTCTTTCAATAGAAGAATAGATCAGATCTAAGCAACTGGCGTGAAAGAGTCCTGAAATTTCTGGAACAATTTGGCTAAGTCTAACGATATTTTATTGATATCTTTCAAATTATTTTTTTAGAAGAAGTATTTTGAAATAATAAATAATTATAATATACCACAAGTATACTATCAATGACAATTGATAAAGATCCCTTAAAATTTATATAAATATGATCAATATTCAACTAATTAGACCAACAAAGTCAAAAATGGTACTAACTCTGTTCCAAAATGAATGTCTACGATTGCTCTTGAATAAGAGAAATTTCGAACATTCAATTTAAGACGGAAGAAGCATTTCTTTTTGTTTGCACCTTTTTCGCTGTTAGCGAGGGACTGATTGCTGCTAGCGGGGGAGGTTGATTCAATCGAGAAATAATATGAATAGAACGCGCACATAGAAGGATCTCTATGAGGAAGGTTGTTGGTCCCAAAGACACAACAAAGGTATGAAAAGGAGGCTAGAGGGGGAGGTGAATAGCCTATTTAAAATTTCAATCGTTGTTCAAAATTCAACCAAAGGCTTAGTCTATGATTTTTGCCGTCACTTAAAAACAACTAGTTTAAGAGTAATATGCATAGCGAAAGTTTATGATAGAATTAGAGTTGATTTTCATTGAAATCAATGCGGTAGGTTGGAGTGAGGTAGGTTGAAAGTGAGGAAGGTTGAAAGATTGAAAGTTGATTTCTAGTTTGGCAAATGATAAGTAGTCCGAAAGTTAACTTAGGTAATATGACAAACATACAAACACAATTCACTATGAGTTTGGACATTTGAAAGGATCAAAACACTAGACGACAAACATGATTAATATGAACAAGATAAACAAGTGCTTGAATGTAAATTGCAGAAATATAAAGTATAGTAAGTAAATAACACAAGGATTTGGAAATGTTTGATCTGTTAAAAGGTCTATATCATTTACCAAGATGGTTAGTCTTGGATTTTGAATGGAGGTTTATATTGATTCTTCCTTGAGTAAAGATTACAGAGGTGAAGTATTGAATCAACAAGCTATTTTCTATGAAGATCAAATCATAGACTATAACCAGTGAATCTCTAATGATGCAATCTATGTGATTGATCAGTCATGGTGAGTGTGTATGTTAAGAATCAAAAGCTCTATATAATCTATATGATTAAGAGTCTAATGAATATTATGTGTAACAAGGCTTGAGATTTGTCGATGAAGGTTTCTGGAGTTGTTGAAGACTTGAAGGTTGAGTGCTTGAAGATTCAAAGGATTCTGGAAACCTTGAATTTATTATCTTCAATCACCAAGAATTTCAACAACAATTTCTCTCTAGGATAGTCGTTTGAAATTTTGGAGGACAAGTTTGGAGGACAATGAGGTGTTGAATTTTGATTGGAGCTCAGTCCTTGCTTGTCTTCTTGTTGCAGAGGTTAGTGGTCAAAGTGTACTACATTTTACCAAACATAACGTCTAAATTCAAATTTGAGATTTGAATTCTGCAACGTTCATATTTAACCAAAGATTTGGATACTAGTGTGACCATGGTTAAATTTTGACAAACATTAAACAGTATATATATATATATATATATATATATATATATATATATATATATATATATATATATATATATATATGAGAACCAAAATCAAAATAAAGGCATAATAGAATGTCACAAAATTCACAAAATAATAGTATATTATAATGTTGTTGGTACTTTTAATTAGAATGTAACGAATCTACAATCAATACAAATATTAAAGTATTGTCACTTTAGTCTATTATTGTGAACTTGTTTTTGTTGCCCACCAATTATTGATCACTGGTCCATACCCGCATAGTTTTCTTTAAGCAAAAACACGCATGCACTATAAACACTATAAGCAGCGTCTCAGTAAAGCTTCTCTCCTTTCCTTCTTCTTGGTTCCCGCACAAAGACTGTTATACGTTTGTTGAGCTTTCAAAAAGATTTCATTTGCCGTTGTTTTAATTTTAGCGTTTAATTTAAGAAAGGAGTAGGGTTTTTTTGTGTGTGTGTTTTATATCTCTAGTCCCAAAGGTTACATTCTTCTCCAGGTTTCAGGAACCCAAAGTTTTTCCTACTGATTTGAATTATTCCTTCGTTTTATGAAATTAGGCAATGTTTACACCACACAAAGGACGCTCTACGCAGGGGCGGATCTAGTGTATGACCAGGGTGGGCAGGTGCACACCTTGGATTTTCCCCAAAAAAATTACCGAGAAGTTAAAAAAAAAAAAAAAAAAAAAAACTTTAGGGGTGTAAATTGTAATTTTTGAAAGAAGAGGGGTGTAGAGTGTTAAAAATCGAACAAACCTCGTTTTTCCAGGCTTGGTGACGGAAAATAAAAGGTCGGTTAGTGATGTATCAGAGCCAGCGCAAAGAAGAAACAACCCGCCAGATCCGACCGGACCAAGGAAGCAGCCTGACCGGACCAAGCTTGGCGCGGCCGTGAAAAGTTCAAGACTCAGCCGAGCGTGAATTGGGAAAAAGAAGGAAGACCTCAACATGTTTGGCACGACCGTGCTGAATAAGGCGCACGGCCGTGCCCGGCAATCCGACCAGTAATTTAATTATTTTCCTTTTCGTTTTTGACAAGTATTTTGGGGTATTTTTGGTAAACATTTGTGAGTCCTTTTTAGATTAGGGTTTTATTATTTCCTAGCCTTTAAATACTCTTTTTCTTTCATTGTTTGAACACATTATGATTTTGATATTTATTAAAGTTTGCTTCTTGCATCTTTGTGGGTTTAATCCCTTGAACCTTAATTGGTTTGTTGAAGGTGGATTCCTTCGGAAGGTGGATTCCTTCGTTTATTCAAGAATCTCATCATCTTGGTGTTTTTCTTGCCAAACCCTAATTCGTGGATTCGAATTGGGTCAATTAATTCGTTGATTCGATTAATTGCTATCCGGTTACTTTATTTTATTTTCCGCTGCAACATCTCTTTACATCAGTTGGTATCAGAAAAAGGTCGATCCAAGGAGAAAAATGACTAACGGTGGAGAAAACGACGACAACAATCAAGGGCATCTTGGTGAGTTGACTGCTGTGCTAGACCGGTTCCGACATGATTTGGATCAACGCGAAGCCGCTCGTGTTGAATGTGAAGAACAACGGGAAGCCGAACGGGATAGACGATTGATAGAGGCTTTGCAGGCTTTACAAGTTGGAATTGGGAATCTTGGACAGAGAGCAGAACGACAGGATGCACATGTCGATCAGGGAGTTCCCAATCATCGTGGTCAACCAGCCGGACGAAATCAGCATCACTTGGGTGGTGGAGGTAATTTTAATTATGAGCACAACCCTAAAATTAAAGTTGATTTACCATTTTTTTTTTCGGGTGAATTGGATATGGTTGAATTTACTGATTGGCTTGAAGAGGTTGAAAAATATTTTGCTTTGATGAATATCCCTGTTGAACGCCAAGTGACCTATGTTGCTTATAAATTGAGGGTGGTGCATCTGCTTGGTGGAGGCAGTTACGCCTTCAAAATATACGTAATAATAGACCCATGATTACTGAGTGGCCTTTGATGAAATAAGCCCTTAGACAACGATTTTTACCCGCTAATGTTGAACAACAAATGTATCGCAAATTTTTGGACTGTTGTCAGGGTAATAAATCTGTTCGTGACTATACACATGAGTTTCATTCTTGGTCTGCCTGTAACGATTTGAATGAATCGGATGGTCAATTAACTGCTAGATATATTGTTGGGCTTCAAATTGATATTCAAAACAGGTTGAGTTGACACAGGCTCACTTTTTAGACGAGGCCATTGATCGGGCTTCGACGGTTGAGCGTCAGCTTGCGGTTTCTGGGAGTTCAGTTGCTAGTTCCTCTCTTGGTCCTGCAGTTATGGCTAAGGGGACGGCACATGATATGGGTTCTAAGTCCGTTGCCACAGAACATGTAACTCCTTCTGTTCCGGTTAAAAAGACAGTTACTCCTACTACTGGTGGTCAACAGAAAGAGAATCCCTATGCCAAAAGTTATGGAACCAAGTGTTTTAAATGTGGAGAAGCGGGACATATTTCTAGTGGTTGCCCTCGTCGCAAGAATATTAATGTGGTGGCTCGCGACGTTGATAATGCTGATGATAGTAAGGGCGAGGAGTATGTATACGATCCTAATGTGGAAGATGAGGACGGAGACGAAAATCACGCATGTATGGTTCGTAAGTTACCTACTCCCTCGGTGACGGTTGATCCTGCGCGTCATAAAATTTTTCGTACCAAGGGTAAGGTCAATGATTTGGCGGTCCGTGTTATTATCGATAGTGGCAGCAGCGAGAACTTGGTGGCACAGGGATTGGTGACTAAGCACAAGCTTGAGGTCCGTCGATACCCATCTCCGTATGTTGTTGGGTGGATCAATGCTACAGCTCGGTAAAGGTAACACATCAATGTATCATTCCTTTCTCGATTGGCAAATATACGGATGTGATTACATGTGATGTTGTGGATATGAATGCTTGTCAGTTATTACTTGGTAGGCCATGGCATTTTGATGTCGGTTCCATGCATTTAATGTAATCCGTTTGGTTAAGCATGGGTGTCGGTTTGTTTTGTATCCATTGAAAACCAAGGAGGGTCGTGGGTGCAAAGGCAATGAAAAACATATAAGTTCTCTTTGTATTTCTAAACATTTTGTTTCAGATTCATTGCCTAAGACGTTGATCAAGGGATGTCCTTTTATGGTGTATGATTCGGGGACGAATCGTTTTGAAGAGGGGTGTATGATGTATCACGAGCCAGCGCAAAGAAGAAACAACCCACCAGATCCGACCGGACCAAGCTTGGCGCGGCCGTGCAAAGTTCAAGACTCGGCCGAGCGTGAATTGGGAAAAAGAAGGGAGACCTCGACATGTTTGGCACGACCGTGCTGAATAAGGCGCACGGCCGTGCCCGGCAATCCGGCCAGTAATTTAATTATTTTCCTTTTCGTTTTTGACAAGTATTTTGGGGTATATTTGGTAAACAATTGTGAGTCCTTTTTAGATTAGGGTTTTATTATTTCCTATCCTTTAAATACTCTTTTTCTTTCATTGTTTGAACACATTGTGATTTTGATATTTATTAAAGTTTGCTTCTTGCATCTTTGTAGGTTTAATCCCTTGAACCTTAATTGGTTTGTTGAAGGTGGATTCCTTCGTTTATTCAAGAATCTCATCATCTTGGTGTTTTTCTTGCCAAACCCTAATTCGTGGATTCGAATTGGGTCAATTAATTCGGTTATTCGATTAATTGCTATCCGGTTACTTTATTTTATTTTCCGCTGCAACATCTCTTTACATCAGTTAGTCAAGCTAGGCCATTTTGAAGCTACATTCGTGTCCGCATGTCGCGAACACATAAGTTCGGTGGTCCGAGCCATAAATCGACAAATTTTAACTGAAATTTGCACCCCCCCCTTGCGCACCCGAGCGCGAGAGAGATCCTCTAGTTTACACAATCTTAACATTCAAATGGTTAATTATATTTATACTAGTTCAACCTTTTACTCCAACCAATGTGGGACAAATTCAATTGATTTTACCCACCAATAGTCTTGAGACATTTTTCCTTCATTTTTCCATTTGGGAGGCCCTTATAAAGGAATGAGCTTTGGAAGTCTTTCACTTCCTTTCCCATGTGGGATACAAACACACTCCTCAACTTACCCATTAACATAACTTACCCATTAACATTTAATATTTGACTCACCACATTTAATATTTACATGGAGAAAATATTAATCCACTTTAATCAACGAATAATTTTCCCAAAGAAATGCACGCAATTTCCTTAACATAATTACACATTTCTCCAACACGAGTTGCGTAATCGTATGGGGATGATATGCTTAATGATTCTTTAGTGTCTTATGTTGAAAAAGATGTACTAACCAATGTAAGCGTTGATGAAGTCGTAAAGTACTTTCAGGAAATATCAGTACGTTGCATATTATTTTATCTTGGATTTTTTTTTTTTATATTGCATTAAGGTTTGCACACCCTGACTTGAAATCCTGGATACGCCACTGGTTCTACGCTGTCAATTACGACCCAAAATGAGGGGCAAAGGGTTCTGTCACGCCGAATCGCCGACTAATAGATACGTTGGGAAGGGAAAAGCATGCCCCCACCGGGTTTGTCGAAAGAGAAGGCGACGGTTGTTCCAGACTGAAGAGTGAGGGCATGAACGATTGGAGGAGGTTTAGCATTTAGGGAATCCGGGTTGCTGGATGAAGCTACTATGGAGAGGAAAGACCGGCAAGATCTACTTGACAAGGTCTCTAGGCTTGAAACAGAGGTACCGGATCCGGAGTTATGTGCACCTCAATGTAGTTAGATTCAGTGTTTTTCTCAGTTCAACAATATGTGTTTGTTTTTTTGAAACTTATATTTTCAATTGGAATTCTTGATTGTGATAACTGAGTATTTGTACATTCATGTAAAGAGGGGAAGGTGTTAGTAGAAAATCTTTTGGGTTTGAATGTTTTGCTGCCAATGTTATTGCTTTGTTGATTACTTATTGATTTAAGTTGTTCGGAGTATAATATAGCCTTAAAATGCCGTATCAACATTGTAAACACTACCAAAGGCCTTCTGGCTGGTTTCATAACCCCATAGGGGTTGGACTACCAGATGGCGCAAGAACGTCTATGAAGGATTGCATCATCAAAGGAATTTGTAAACGATGACAATTGCCTTGAAATGAATGATATAGTGCAGCTGTTCAAAAAAAAAACATTGTAAACACTCGTACAAACTTCAGTTTTAACCACTTTATTTTTTGAAACGGTTTCTATTTTTATTTTTCGTAACATTTTTTTAAACAATTTTAAAACTATTTTTTTAAACAGTTTTAACTATAGTACTTACGAATTGAGTTTTTTGCAAAATGACCCCCCGTACTATCAATTTATTGCAATGTAACATTTGTACTTTCAAAGCGATCAATGTCACCTTCGTACTATCATTTAATAATCAATTGAACCTCAAATTTTAACTGCTGTTTAAAAACTAACGGCCTTGTATACATATTGATGTGGCGGATTTTGTATATATTATTTTCCCTATTTTCCTATGTATTTTGGTTCATTTTGATGTACTTAGACTAGATTTGATGTATTTTGGGCATTATTTATCATTTGGGCTTTTATTGTAATCCGGTGGTAGAATAGTCATTTTTATTTATTTATTTTTTTCCGGATGTAATTTTTGGTGAGCTTCAAAGTCATGTCTCAAGGATCAAGTAATCAAAGTCAAGGCAAAGTCAAAGTCAACCGGAGCGGAAAAGTGTAGGACCAAACTGCAATTTCTGGAAGTTGAGGGACTGTTTTGAAATTCCTAAAAGTTGGAGGACTGAAATAAAATTATGAAGACTCCAGGGACTGAAATGCAAAGTCGTGAAAATCGGTTTTCCGCATGGAGGGTCGGCGGATCTGGCAGAGACGAATTTTTATTTCTTTTTATTTTTCTTTTATTTTTAATTATTCTTTTTATTTGATTTGGAATATTCAATATTGGATTAGGGATTCTTTTCATTTTTTTTTACTTGAAAAACAGACTACGTTCTTTCTTTTCTCTGGAGCTTGTGTAACCTTTTAATGGAGAACTAAACTCCATAGCTTTAGATTGTGAGCTTGAACCCAATTTATTTCAATTGAGGTAATTTTCGTAATCTCTCGTTTAATCTATTCATAATTTTGCTTGTTCTGATTTTAGATTTATAACTAGGGTTTGTGGATTTGGCCAATTCACTAGTTCTTTTTATGAATCTTTGCTAGATTACTCTGTTCTGTGCCAGAATTAGGGTTTTCACTGTAGCATCTTCACGAATTGTGTATGTGCCATAGCAATTCGGGGAGTAGGCAAAATTAAGCGATTATCTAGTAAACCTAGAAAGCGTTCTTGATCTTAGTCTCTTAAATCGTTCATCAATTAATATTGAGATCTAGACTGTGCCAGTTAGATTAATTTATTAATTAGGGTTTATAGTGAGTGTGTCACTGCTATAAACTAAACAATAAGAAGAGACAGAGATTGCAATATACTCGTGATCAAGTGAATAGGATTAACGGAGAAAAAGAAGTACCGATGAAATTGAAATAGAGGACGGGGATATGGATCAATCTGAAGTGCTTTTAAATCATTGTTTTAATCAATTTAGTTTAATTTCTCGTTTTAGGATTTAATCATCAAAATCAACCCCCAATCTGGTTAAGTGACTAATACGTAAATAATCACTGTTCTTCGTTGATCGACCCTGACTTACCCTAATTACATTATTAGTAGCCGAGTTTAGGTCTAATTTAGTAGGCGTACGACTAAGCCTATCAAATTTTGGCGCCGTTGCCGGGGAACGGTGTTTATTTGTTTACGTTCTTATTGTATTTTAAGTTTATTTTTTCTTTTTATTTTTCTTTTTATTTCTAGTTTAGTTGTTTTAATTTTTATTATCGGTTTGTAAAATTTTTATTTTTATTTATTCTTTAGTGTGGTACCTTGTAAGGTCCACACCCGTTCTACTGACGAGTTTCTTGTAAGTCTTGATACAGAATGGCAGCCAAGACATTGAGATAGATGACTGCCCCGAACTGGAACGAGCAACCACATGCCATTTCACTCCCTACTCTGCCTGATGGGGTCACATTTGAGTTAAAATCGGGTTTGTTGAGCCACTTACCGCATTTCACTGGAATGCCCGGAGAGAACCCGAATCAACACATAACTCAGTTTGTGCAAATTTGTCAGAGTATGAAGCCGATTGCAGTTCCCATTGAGCACCTTTTATTAAGAGCATTTTATTTCACTCTGAAAGATGATGCTAGTGCGTGGTATTATCACTTGCCACCCAATAGTATCACAACATGGAAGCAGGTGAAGGAGGTGTTTCTTGATGAGTTCTTTCCTCCAGATCAGATCAATGTGATGAAGCGGGACATTACCAACATGGAGCAGAGAGCCGATGAGACTTTGTATGAGTATTATAACAGGTTCCATAAGCTATGCAGGAGTTCCCCGTATCATGGATTTGACGATGAATAGTTGATAGTATATTTCTATGGGGGTTTGACAGTCATGAATAATTGATGAGTTGGCTAAGAGCACTCGGACACATGGCCGGAGATCGAGCTTCAGACAGGTCAGTGCTGCGAATTCTAGTAGTGGTGTGACAAATAAGCTTGAGACAGATGTTGAGGACGTTAAGGGGATGATGGGGCAATTGTTGATGGATCCTCATCACTCTCATAAAATTGTCAAATTTTTAATTGTAGTTAGTCATGTGCTATCACGTGACTAACATTCGTTAAATACTTAATTATACTATTGTTGGAGTTAGTCAAATTTTTAATAGGAAATTGTTATTACGTATTAAGTGCTCAAATCAAAAAAAAAAAAATCAAATTTTCAAATTTTAAAATTAGTGTATACTCATATAAAGGTGTCATGATTTTTTTTCTTAATAATATTTTCGATGTTTCTGCATTTCATATGGGGGCGGGCAATTAACGGTGAAGATTCGATCGTAAATTCTGTAGACCACAACAACTGTGTTTCTGCTGAACACCAGAAAATAATTGTACAACTTCTCTCTATCTCTCTCTCTATCTCTCTCTCTCTCTCTCCCTTTGTTTCGTTGATTCGAAGTGGTCAGAGCTGTAATTGTACGTACTTGTAAAGAACTCAAACGCGACGACGGTATGATAATACGATATGATGACAACGCCGAAGTTATCATTGATCAAGAGGGAAATCCAAAAGGAACTCGAGTTTTTGGTGCGATTGAAGAGGAATTGCGACAGTTCAATTTGACTAAAATCATTTAATTAGCTCCAGAAGTCTTATAAAATCAAACTTAACCTCGTCCATGGCGGATTAGTCGAATGTTGTCAGCAAACAGTGACGTTTGGGGTTTCACCAAAAAACATAAGTCAAATTCAGCTTCTCGTACGGAACCGCTGCTTTTACTCTTTTTCTTTTCTGGTATCGAAACCCTAGGTTTGTGCACATGAATTGTTAATTACTGTTTTGCTGCTGCCTTGTTTTTTGATAGATTTTTGTTTGTTAAGTTTTGGATTTGATTTTATTCATGTGTTCTAGATTACATTTTTCCTCTTTTTCTTTTCTGGTATTGAAAATTTTTAATTTGAGCCCTTAATACGTAATAACAATTTCCTATTCAAAAATTGACTAACTCCAACAATAGTATAATTAAGTATTTAACGAATGTTAGTCGCATGATAGCACATGACCAACTACAGTTAAAAATTTGACAATTTTATGAGAGTGATGAGGACATTGCAAAAATGAAAACTTTAAGGACCATATTTGAAAAATATGTATACAAGGCCGTTAGTTTTTAAACGGCAACAGGATGTTGCTGGGAAAGGACAAAGATGATGAACATCTCAATTTAATTTTTTGGTCAAGACAATGATAACAAGAAAAATATGAAATGTTATGAAAACAACACTGACATGTACAAATGTCATAAATAATATTTTAGGTTCACAACATCTCATTACACAGAATTTCCATCTTATCAACACTTCCATTTAGATAGAGTAGTATCAGAGAGAGAGAGAGAGAGAGAGAGGACATGTTTACTTATTAGTAATCCGCTTCTCGGTAAGCCTTGAAATCAAGCTGCAATAGAAAAGAAACATACTCCGTATTACATAATTGTTAAACCACAAATGAACAACTGTTGATAGAGTTAAAATCATAACAATCACGCTGGCAATATGTAAATTTAATAACACTAGGTTTGTAACAAGAACAGTGATATGAAACGTTTTAATTACCATTCTGAAACGCCTTGGCCTCCAACCAAATCTTTTTATAATCCCTGCACGCTGTATTCTCAGCAGCAACACCATGCTTAGCAATACACTGGATTGGGAATGAAAGAATAAATTTTAAACCTTCTACATAAGTTCAGAGAGGTTACAATAGGAAAATCAACAGTAAATAAATTAAAATAAACAGTAAAGGTTCTACATGTAAAATTAGAAAAGTAAATGGTAAACGGAAATACTAATTTAAAAGGACTTTTTGTGAATATTTTTACTCCCTCCACCCCAGTCGAAATAGGTTCTTTGGAAATGGCAAATGGATTAAGGAGTTAGTGGAGTAGGTGTTTTTAATATGAAAAGTGATGTCGGAGAGAGAAAGTGGGGTATAGAATAATAAGTGGAAAGTTGTTGTGAGTGTCAAAGTGGGTCCCATTAAACAAAACATTTCCATTTTAAGTTTTCCTATTTCGAGTGGGACACTAAAAATGGCAAAATGTCCTAATTCGAGTGGGACAAAGGGAGTATATTACAAGGTCTTTAAAATAAAAAAAACAGTACTACTCTATTTCAAACAACTTCATCCCCCTCCCACGTCGTCCATTTCCCCGCCAACACCACCACTCCATTCACCATAAATAACTCTAGAACACTTCCCTAATTTTCTCCCATGTCAGTTCCCAGCTTTTCCTTGTCTCCATTCATCAAAAACCCAAGTCCACACATAACCACCATTGTTGTTCTCTTCCAAGCTACAAAAGTTTTACACTTAAGTCCTAAACTCAATATTGGTGGAGGAAGGTATTGGAAATATCCTATTTCTAATCTTTGGGCAGGGAAAGGGAAGTCTCCTATACCCCCGTTCGAAGTTCGCCAAGAGGGTCTCAATCACTGAATGTGCAGACGAGGCAAGATTCCACAAAAGAGATGGTCAATGGCTTTGAAGCTTACCTCACTTTGGAGTGGCGAGGGATGAGAATGATAAGGCAACATTCATTGTTGAAAATATGGTCAATCGAACTTTGACCATATTTTTATGAAAATGTAGATATTCCTATGCAATTAGAAAAATTGTTATTGTTTCGGGCTAATAAAGTTTCATTCGAGTAGCAATGTGAGTCTCAATGTACCAGTTTTGGCAATTCCGTTCCTCAAGTTGTCAGTATGTGGCAATATGGGTCAATTTTGGATGGCTGTTAAAAAAATGGATAATAGTTAACAAAATGAATGAAAAATTTAACGATCAACTTTGAAAATAGCATTATTCACCCATAAATTTAAATAATTTCTCTTTTACCACACCATATAGTTAAAATCTTTACAATGTTCCTCTTTTTATTATTAAACGGTCATCACCCTTTTCTTAAATCAGAGGTTTCAAATGTCTAATTTCCTTCATCTTCAACCCAAAACCAAACTATGCCAAGGCACCAAGCCACCACTTGCCACCATTCACGACCAATCCCAGCCACCACCCTCCTATGCCCACCTTAAGCCCCAATTTCCTCTTGAAGCTCTCAAAATCCTCGCCTGAAATTTAAAAAAAAAAAAAAAAAATGAAATTTGAAGGTGGGTTTGGGTGATCTGAGGACCCAGAAGATAGTGGCTGTGAGAATGGAGGAGAATATGCGATGGCATTGACGGTGGCGTTGTGGGTGGGAATCGGCAGTTAGGAGTCGGGCGGTAAAATGAGAAACAAAGAGTGAGGTAGGGGCGACAACTTCAGATCTACGCCGCCCTTCTATTATATTGTTAGAAATCAACGGCGGATTATGTTTGCACCTGTTTAAAGGGATTTTAAACAGGTTGGAGGAAGCTAGGGCTTGGCAAAACTGGGATTCGTAACGGCTAAGAATGAGGGTGGTAACTATGGAGGGCGCCCGACGGTTTCGGTTTCGAGCGGAGATGGGGTCGGTTGGAAGTAGCAGGTGGGTGTATGCCATTTGGAGATTTGCAGTCGATTGAAGTGGGTGAGAAAATGGCCTGGGTATGTATGAACTTCGAAGAGATAATTGGGTTTGTTCACATTTTTAAGGAAATTACCATAATTTTAGCATGACATTCAGTCTGTGCTTTAATACAGGGGCAAGGCTGCGTACATCCGACCCCCCCTTACCCCACCATAGGTGGGAGCCTTTGCGGCACTGAGGTAATGTTGTTGTTGTTGTTGTTGTTGTATTCAGGAAAATAAAAATGGAATAAAAAAGGAATTAAGTTTGTGTTTTGTGAAACCAGTTGATGATGTAGCTAAATGGCTTTTTTTTCTTATCTGAACTTTGGGTGTTGTGCATTAATTAACGGAACTGGGCAAAAGATCAATTACTGAACTTTAGGGGTGAGCAATGCAATTTGCATTTATAAAGAAGCTTGTTAGGTTTTTCATCCACTTTGTTAGCTACCATTCATGACCGTCAGAAATTGTCCCACAACACCACAAAATGACAACATTATGAATGAAATTGCTAAATTTGAAACGTTGGGACTCACATTGCAATTCGAGTGAAACTTTGACGCAGTAATGTGCTACTGGGTTTCACGACTTGCAGTTCATCCGATTCGAATTCGCGATTCGCTCAATCTATGGAATCCAATACGTAGAGTATTACAATTATTGCGATTCGCGAATTCGCAATAGTAGTACGCTTGATTTAAATCAATATTTATTAAAAGATGATGATAATAAATAATAATAATAATTAAAAAAAAAAAAAAAAAAAAAAAAAACTTACTCCTCATAGAAAATCAACATTTTAATTTTGAAATTGTAGTGACTATATTTGGTTGTATAATTTGATTTTTGGAAAGGATTTGTATGTTGGAGTAGTCTTTGGCAGGGGCATTTATAGTGAGGGACTGATCATAGAGCTCCTTGATAATAACATTATGGCTTTTCAGTTTCTATAACTGTTTTGAACTTATCCTTGGAAAGGATAACAAGTTAATGTACAACATTCACTTATTGCAACAATGGCTTTTCATTTTTAGAAGACATTTATTGCGAATTCAAACAGGTTTTTCAAGGTATCGGAATACGAATTGAAGATAACGATTTGCGTATTACGACTTATCGATTCGGTATCGAATCGCGAATCGATACCTGCGAATCGATACCTGCGAATCGATACGCGATTCGATGCCATTTTGAGAGTATCCTGCAACCCTGATGTGCTATAAGCCCTATTGTTTACATTTTTTAGAAGTGGATAGGTATATCCAGATTTTTATAAAATTATGGTCAAAGTTCAATTGAGTTGACCAAAAAAGTCAAATTATGTACATTGAGTTGGGACGGAAGTAGTATTTGACATTTATTGAGTGTTTATTTTAATTATTTATAGTTGATTTCTCTAATTTACCCCTAATATTGGGTCTCATGCACTGTGCATTAAACGGAAAAAATCAGAGTTAACCCGAGGTACCTTGGATGAGCAAGAAAACGAGATGACACACTAGTCTTCCAAGAAAAAAGAGCTGAGGTATCCAATCCACACAAACCCGATGGTTTAGGTTCGCAATTTTCCTTAACAGAAAATTATAATTTATAGATATAAAGGTAAAATCATCATAGTTAACATATACTACCTCCGTTCCACCACAAGTGAGACCAACTTGTGGGGCACAATAATTGAGAAAAAAGAAGTATATGTGTGGTAGAAAATGAAGAGAGAAAATGAGTGGGGTAAATAGTAGTGTTAGTTGAATAAATTGTGTGGTGGAAAATGAAAAGAGAGAACGAGTGGGGTTAAGTGGTGGGGTTGATTGAATATAAATATATTAGAACATTTCCATTTTGGGCAGTCTCAATTGTGGTGGGACTGACTGGAAATTAGTCTCACTTGTGGTGGGACGGAGGGAGTATATAACATTTATAAATTCCAACTTTTAGTGAGCAAGTCTCACAATGCATGTCATCTATAAATAAAGTACCACATTATACATACATCAATGGTGATTTTGCTCCGCATTTGTTATATTTCTTAAAATTAGATAATACTAATAAACGTTGAAACTAGAAATCAACTATGTATTGGATCGTTCGCTCATTTATTCTAATTATTGGTGACCATAGCACATAATTACAGAAAAATAATATAGGAAGCGAACCTTTTCATACGCGATGGCAGAATATTCGAGAAACTTAGGATCTTTCTTGGCAAAATACCCTTCTTCATACCCTGCCTCAATTGCATCTTCCTTTAAAATTTTATAAACTTCTGCAAATAGAAGAAATCATATCAAGGCGGAAATGTTTAGAAAAGATAAAAAATTATAGAAGAGGAAAAATACATATATAACCTAGAACTTAAGTACACACAAATAACGTCTTCCTCTTTACCTAGACTTTAAAGATTAACCTTTCATTCAGGAAATATAAGACCTTGTTATACAACAACAAAAGGAAGTACTCCCTCTATCCCTAAATGAGTGTCCATTTTCTGGAATTTTTTGTCCCAAAATGAGTGTTCATTTTGATCATAACTTTGTCCCTAAATGTTTTTTTCTTCAAAAAAAAAAATCACCGGTCTCTTTATACTTGCAAAAACAATATGTTTTTAAAGAGGATTACAAGATTATATATGAATTTTGCCACCAAATTGTACAAAAAGTTATGTTCCTTAAAATGAAATTTGGACGCTCATTTAGGGACATAGGTAGCATCTTGCAGTATGTGCATAAGATAAAAGTTTTTGGTGAAGGAATACAAGATTATTGAAGCATAGAGCAAGAGTTTACACTTACCCTCTTCATTCCAAACAAGTTTCTTCCCTGCGAAAAGAGAAGACCAACACTCAAAATCACAAGAAAGGAAGAATCAAAATTATATATACTTGAGTGACAATATCATGAAAACTCAAATTCAAAGACAAATGTCTGATGGTAAACATTGTATATAATTAATTGATTGAATATACATATGCTAGTTAATCAACCACCAAAAATGAAAGCGACGTGAAGGGGGCAAATATGTCGCACCATACGTGTGTGAAGAAGGCGAGATGTGGGTTAGTTATTCGCTATGTTGGGGTACTTTATAGTGTTTGTACAGTACTTTCCTAAAATTGTGCGAGCATTAAGGGAGTCTTGGGACATTCCCTAAACATAATGAAGCCATTTTGGACCACTCTTTTGAGAAAATAAGGGGGCATTGTATGGTATTGGTACGTTACACATGACTCTATCCATTCCACATATTTCATTTTGATATTCAACCCTTACCTAAAACTCGCCCCAAGCATAACGGGAGCTCTTATATACCCAAGTTGTGTTTTAATTTTATATTGTCTCAAACCGCGCTTTACAAAACCATTCAATCCAGCAAAAAGTATCTAAATCTACATCACCAACAACAATAACAAAACACATTACATGAACACAAGTTGTGTACACCACCAGACTAATTTAATGATTACTACAGTGTAATTTGTGACTGTTTTCAAAATGTGATAAGTGTTGTATTTCATTCTCTTCGATAATTAAAAATCAAATCACTAATTTTACATTGCTTTCTCACCTCTTTTTTAGGGGTCGATACGAGAGGAAGGTTTTGTTGTGGTTGTGTTGTGTGTGCACACAAAAGCATAGTGAAGACTTTATGAGCTATCATGACTGAATAATAAACAAGTGCTTTGTACAAAAGTATTACTTGTAGTAGAGTATTATGTTTAATTCTCCCTCAAATTATAGAGCAATAATCATATATACCAAGTAGGAAAGTTTAAACTACCATTTTGCGCCGTCTTGAACTCCAACCAACGTTCTTTGTCGCTGTTGCATCTTGTGCTCTCAGCACCATATTCATTAACACACTGCATTGTGAATGATAGAAACCAAGGAAAGTGTCACACATTTAGAACATTTCACAACCGAAAAAGTTCACTGAGGGTTAGTAAGTATCGAAAGGCCTTCACAAGATGTTAGCTCAAAACTTCGGTGCCATTGTGTAGTCATAACCACAAAAAATTGATGACTCAGATGATGGTTAGCAACAAGGAAGGCATTTTTGGGCGATTTATACATTAACCAGACAGTCAATAATTCAATCTGGTATTCACTACAGAGCAACAATATTGAGCGGGAATCGTTAATCAATTCCTGAAGAAGTTTCTCACAAAAATGGATGGAAACGATGATCCAGGTGAATTCGCACTTGTTAAAAAAGAAAAAAAAAAGAAAGAAAATTCTTATAATTGATCCAATATCTATTTATGTTCTCTCTTGTACCTTCAATCGGTATCATAAGTCATAACCGAAGCTTGGCTTAGCAAGTTAGGTGTCAACTCGATCTTTCTTTCTCTGATCTATTTCATCCTTTCCTTGAAGAGTCAAACACCCCTTCAATTTTGCCACTCTGTCAAAGGGAAGAAAAAAACCTAGGTGTCCCAGAGTCAAAAAATGAAGCTACTAGTTGTCAAAGGCGACCGCCCGCCTCGCCTTTTTGGCGCCTTGGGGGTCGGTCGTCTTTTGTAGCCAGGCAGGCTGATGTACGCCATTCTTCACGAGGCGTTCGCCTTGCTCGCCTTTTTGCCGCCCGCCTCTTGCCTTTTTTGCCTCTTTTTTTTTTTTTTATCTTTTCTTTTTTTTTCCTTGTTTTTTCAAATTTTCATTTATTTTTGCATGACTTTAGAGCTTGATTTCTTTTCTCGATAATATTTAAAGACTCAAGTTTATTTCACTTGCTTAAACTAGTACTTGTTTTGTTGATTTGAACTTCGTTATTGTAATTCATGCGCCTTTTGTTTTAGAGTCCTTACTTTTGAAGTTTGAACTATATCGGAATGCTATTATGTGTGGAATTGTGAAATTTATTCAATGTTTTAGTCTTGTTCATAACATGTTTTCTGCTTTGTTTATGTGTTGCATGTATATAGATATATCTTTTGTATTTTTCACTAATTTTAGTTCTATTTTCCTCCTTGCTCGCCTTTTTTGCCGCCCGCCTCTCGCCTCGCTTTTCGCCTTTTCTAAGTACATCTCGCCCGCCTCTCGCCTTTCGCCTTTGACAACTAAGGCTACCACCATCCTTGGAGTCAACCAAACCTTTACCCAGGTACCCTAATAATTTAATTTCGACAACTACGCGCCCCAGCTTACTCTAGATGACACACCAACTCCAACAAAACACTTGTCCTGCCGTCCTTGAACCCTAGTAAGTCTATTGATATACCTCCTTCATTGTATATCTAGTACGCAACAAAGTGCCCAAGTACATACATTAATGGTAGATTTGCCAAAAAAATCCTAGCACCATCTATTTCAATATTTGGCAAGCATTAGCACCCTGACTAGTCTTTGCAAGCAACAAATTATGTTATCATAGTGAAGTTTATAATTTTTAATACTAAAGTCTTACATATAATGTGTAACGACCCAAACTTTCATATAATAAATAATATCCATAAACCATGGGAAATCTCAAACGACAATCATAATTCAAATACAACGGTCAAAACAACGGCTAGTATAATCTAACCATAATTCAAAATAGTGCGGAAGCGTAACTAACGTTTAGATTCTAACGGCTAGTACATCCCACTAGCTCAACATAAAAACATAAAAGTATCTAAAAACCCTTCAACTTGACCATCGACTGCCCTTCCTTGCAATCCCTCTTGGTCCTTAATCCTTACCTGGGAAAATAATATAAGAAGGGGTGAGCGAACAATGCTCAGTAAGTTCATACGGGATCTCTCCGGGTACTAAGGAGAGATGACCGAAAGAACGGAGCCAACATAATATTTTCGATGAAAGGCTAAAATCAATAATCTTAACTGTACATATATACGAAAGCACAGTTATTAAGTTCAAGAAGTTATGGCCCTAATACAGGTCCGTCAATTCCATAGTTACATTCATCACCTTTTCAGGGTGTTACACCTTTTCAGGGTGTCGAGGGACCTTACACCTTCTCACGGTGCTCCCTCTTAAGTTCGATCATGATCATTAAGCCACTTCATCAAGTAGCGTTGCGTCTAATTCTTTTCTCTCAAATTAGACTATCTTAATTAGCCCTTTTCAATCAGACTAATTCTAGCTAAGCCCTTTTCTATCAGACTAAGCTAACTATACCCGTTTCTTTTAGATATAGCAATGTTCCACAAAGCATTCTAGGTACAAGAATACTTAAAGCAAATTCAATTCTCTTTGATACCCTATGAACAACACATATCATGGGTAAGATAGTTCAAAAGACGTTCGAGTCATAAGAGTTCAAATGCTACGGCCATAAGTAGCTACACTTGAAAGAATAAAAGGGATCCTATTTCAAAGGATGATATTCGAATACTTTAAGGAACGTAATCCCTTACCTTAGCCTTGCAGTCTTCACTTAGCAATTTCACGTGCAAAATCTACAAACACGCAAATACGGCTTTCTTAGGAACATAAATTACTTTAATTCTTCGTCCCCAATATACTTTATTTTACTTTCTTCACTTTTCGAGTTCATCATCCTAAACTCTTTGTTAGGGTTCGTTCTACCCATTATTTGTGTTCCCAAAATACCCCTTTCGGATTACCAAAATACCCTTAAGGTTACATGGTTTCTATTCTTCATTAAAACACTTTAGGTTCCATTATTCCAACCCAAAACACTATTCACAGCCTACTAAATTCCAGATTACTATTCACTGCGTCAATTACTATTCACAGCGTACATTTACTGTTCACAGATTATGTACCCCAGATTACTATTCACAGCGTTGTATTACTATTCACAGGTTATATAATTCAGATTACTATTCACAGTGCGATATTACTATTCACAGCAAAATTTCCAGATTACTATTCATGCGTAAATCTACTATTCACAGCTTATACATCTCAGTTTACTATTCCCAGATTATTGTTCATTGTAGTTCATCACTAGTACCTTGATTCCAATCCTAATACACACACACATACATACATAATACACACACACAACGCATCACACGCACACGCACACACACCCAGCAATACACCCATTCCCATCGCATCACACACGCACACACACACACACACACACACACCCAACCGCACACACACACACCTGCTGCACACCCATACACACACACTGTGCACGTCACTCACACACACACAGTCACAATATTCATATTATTTTTCTTATTCCCAAACCCTAATTTCATACTTTAACTCCCTAGGGTTCTTGCTGCGATTTTCTAGGATGAAGAAGAAGGTTAGGTTTTAGGTTTTCCATTCCATATTCATCTTTGACTAGGTGAATTGAGTAGGGAAATCAACTTAGGGATTATAGCTTTACCTTGGTCGATCTTCTCTCTTCTCTTCTTCCTCTTTTCCGGTCTCTCTCCCTCTCGGCAAGTCCAGCGCCGCTCTCTCTCTCAATCTTCCCGTTCTTTGATTTCTTTTGTGGTAGAAACTGTCATTCTAGGGTTTTAATGAGGGAGTATTTATACTAATAGGGTTTCTCAAATCCCTAACTCAAAAGGATTCCTAATTAGTATTGGGTTTTGACTAACTTGGGCCTCACATTATAATTAAATTCTTACTCTAATTATTTAAGCCCAATTATAATTTAAAGGATTTTCATAAAATAAAAAAAAAAAAAAAAAAAAAAAAAACAATATAGCCAAGGGCCGGATATTACATTCTTTCCTCCTTAAAAGAGTTTGGTCCACCAAACTAAACGTACCTTAATCAGGAAAATAGCGCGGGGTATGCTTCTCGCATCTCGCTCTCGAGCTCCCACGTAGCTTCTCTTTCTGTATGATTGCTCCACTGCACCTTCACATAAGGAATCACCCTTTTCCTCAAGATTTGATCCTTCCGATCTACAATCTTTATGGGTTCCTCGTCGTAGCTCAAATCAGCACGAACCCTTAGTTGTTTATACTCGATCACATGACTCGGATCAGGGATATACTTCCTTAGCATCGACACATGAAATACGTTGTGCACTCCAGCTAACACAGGCGGTAAAGCTAACTTGTAAGCTACCATCCCAACTCTTTCCAAAATTTCAAATGGTCCGACGTACCTCGGGCTTAACTTCCCTCGAATACCGAACCTCATAACTCCCTTTGTTGGCGATATCTTCAGGAATACATGATCGCCCAGTTGAAATTCCAAATCACGTCTCCGACGATCGGCATACGACTTCTGTCGACTTTGTGCGGTCAACAACCACTTCCGAATTTGTTGCACTTTATCCGCGGTCACTTGAACAAGTTCCGGTCCAGTTAGTTTCCTCTCACCGACTTCATCCCAGCAAGTTGGCGATCTACACTTTCTCCCATATAATGCCTCGTACGGAGCCATACCGATACTAGCATGATAACTATTGTTATACGCAAATTCTACTAGCGTCAAATGTTCATCCCATGTCCCTTGCCAATCTAATGAAGTAGCTCTCAGCATATCTTCTAGCGTCTGAATAGTCCTTTCTGACTGTCCATCCGTCTGTGGGTGAAAAGCGGTACTCATTGCCAACTCCGTACCCAGTGCTTGTTGTAGACTCTTCCAGAATTTTGATGTAAACCTTGCATCTCGATCAGATACTATCGAAACAGGTATCCCATGCAGTCTCACAATTTCATCAATGTATAATTTGGCCAATTTCTCTAACGAATCATTTACCTTAATTGCTAGAAAGTGAGCCGACTTCGTAAGCCTATCCACAATAACCCAAATTGCATTATAGCCCTTCAACGTCTTTGGTAATCCCACCACCAGATCCATAGCTATATGTTCCCACTTCCACTCTGGAATAGGTAATGACTGTAGCAATCCTGCCGGTCTCTGATGTTCACTTTTCACTTGTTGACACACTAAACACTTTGATACAAACTCGGCTACATCTCCCTTCATGTTGTTCCACCAGAACGACTCTCTTAAGTTCCTATACATCTTCGTACTTCCAGGATGTACGGAAAATCTCGAACAATGAGCCTCCTTTAAGATTTCCCTCTTGATGTCGTCCTTGTCCGGCACACATATTCTAGATTGGTACCTCAGAATCCCATCTTCTCCCATACGAAAATCCTTTGCCTTCCCTTTAGCGATGCTCTCATGTATTTTCATTAATTCTTCATCAGTTCCTTGGGCTTCTTTAATCCTATCCATAAGCGTTGGCTGAACGCTCATTTGAGCCAGATAACCCTTAACTTGCACTTCCATGCCAGAAATCTCTATGCGGTTCCATGCACTTTCCTCCTTAGAAATCAATGTCGCTAGTGTCCCACGATTCTTCCTACTCAGTGCATCCGCCACCTTATTGGCTTTCCCAGGGTGGTACAAAATTGTGCAGTCATAGTCTTTCAATAACTCCAACCATCTTCTCTGTCTCATATTAAGCTCCTTCTGGGTGAATATATATTTAAGGCTCTTATGATCCGTATAAATCTGGCATGTCACCCCATACAAGTAGTGCCTCCATATTTTCAAAGCAAACACCACTGCAGCTAATTCTAGATCATGGGTTGGGTAATTCTCCTCATGGTTCTTTAATTGCCTAGATGCATAAGCTATAACCTTCTCATTTTGCATCAGCACGCAACCCAATCCCTTCAGTGAAGCATCACTATAAATAACGAATCCGTCCGATCCAGATGGTAAAGCAAGGACTGGTGCGGACACCAATCGTCGCTTCAATTCCTCAAAACTCTTTTCACAGTCCTCCGACCAAACAAACTTTGCTCCTTTCTGAGTTAACTTCGTCAATGGCACTGACAACTTCGAAAAGCCTTCTACGAACCTCCGATAATAGCCAGCTAGACCTAAGAAACTTCTGATCTCACTTACCGAAGTTGGTCTCTCCCAATCCACAATAGCTTCTATCTTTGTCGGATCTACGGCAATCCCGTCTTTTGACACTACATGCCCTAAGAATGCCACCTTTTCCAACCAAAATTCACATTTCTTGAATTTAGCATATAGCTTCTGTTCTCTTAAGATCTGCAGTACTAGCTTCAAATGTTCCTCATGGTCTTCCTTGGTTTTCGAATATACCAAAATGTCATCAATGAACACAATCACGCACTTATCTAAGAACTCTTGGAATATTCTATTCATAAGCTCCATGAATGCTGCCGGTGCGTTAGTTAACCCAAACGGCATCACTACGAACTCATAATGCCCATACCTCGTTCTAAAGGCCGTCTTAGATATATCTTCCTTCTTTACTCTTAATTGATGGTACCCAGACCTCAAATCTATCTTTGAAAAGTAGCACGCTCCACGCAGCTGATCGAACAAGTCATCTATTCGAGGCAACGGGTATTGGTTCCTTACTGTCACACGGTTCAGTTCACGATAGTCGATACACAACCTCATCGATCCATCCTTCTTTTTCACAAACAGTACCGGTGCACCCCATGGTGATACACTCGGCCTAATCAACCCTTTATCCAATAATTCTTGCAATTGCTCCTTCAATTCCTTCAATTCTGCCGGAGCCATTCTATAAGGTGCCTTCGATATTGGTGTAGTCTCTGGTACCAAATCGATAGAAAATTCTACTTCCCTTGCAGGCGGTATCCCTGGCAAATCTTCCGGGAACACATCCTTGAATTCCTTGACTACCGAAAGCGTTTCGATCGTTACTTCCTTCTGGTCCGTAGTACTTACGTATGCCAGAAATCCTTCACTCCCTTTCCTCAATAGCTTGCGAGCCTTCATCACAGATATAAGGTTCGATCGGTTTCTACATTTCGTCCCTCGGAAGCAACACTCTTCTCCCGATGGCAGTCTAAAGTGAACTTCTTTCTTAAAGCAATCTACGTATGCATGGTGTGCAGCTAACCAATCCATTCCTAAGATCACGTCGAACTCCTCAATCTCCAAGCTAATGAGATCAACTTCAAATTTTGTTCCGCCCAATTCTAAGGGACAATTCTTATATACCGATGTAATAGGGATTGAATCCTTAGTTAAGGTATCTACTACTAAAGAGTTTTCTAATGCCTCAGGGATCAATTTCATTTTCTTAGCTAAGCAAGTACTTATTACAGAATGCGTAGCACCAGTATCAATCAATGCACGAACATTACGAGAGTATAATTGGATCGTACCTGCCACGAGATCATTTGTGGCTCTCGCATCTTTAGCTGTCATGGTGAATATGCGCCCATTACCTCCGCCTTTTCCCCTGTTGTCATTCTTTGCTCCTTGAGTCTTGGCATCCTTCTTGGGTTCCAGACATTTCCAGTGTGGATGCCCCACCTTGTCACAGTTGTAACACTTCCTTTCTTTATACCAGCATTCTTCAGTCTTATGCTTCCCATCGCACACTTGGCACTTTTCATTAGAACCCTGTCCTTTAGTGTCAACTCCCTTGCCATCCCTACGGTTTCCTTGACCTCTATTCGGGTGCTTATTAGCAGCATTATTCTTCTCGCGGTCATCGGTAGCTTTACGCTTATTGCCATCCTCACGGTTCCAGCTTCCTTTGGTAGACTCTTTGTCAGTCGATTTCTTCTTCTCCTCCTTTTTGTTACGGTAACTTTCTGCTTCTGTTTCCACAATTCTTGCTCTGTCTAACACCTGATCATATGTAGGTAGCATCAGTGGAGTGATTCGATAACGGATCCGGTCGCTCAGTCCAAACTCGAACTTGCGGGCCTTCTGTTCTTCATTGTCGAAGAATGCAGGGGCAAACTCCAACAACTCAGTGAATTTCTCACAATAGTCATCCACCGACATCTTGCCTTGCACCAGTGTCATAAATTCTGCCACTCGAGCATTGCGGGTACTCATTGGGTAATACTTCTCATAAAACACTCGTTTGAATCTATCCCATGTGAATTCAGCATCTCCACGCGCGATAGCAGCTCTTTTCTCAGCCTCCCACCACTTTAAGGCCTGCCCTTTCAGCATAAAAGTGGCAAACACCACCTTTCTCTCGGTTGTACATTCCAGAGTCTCAAATATCTTTTCCATGTCCTTTACCCAGTCCTCGGGCTTCTCCTTATTTGTACCAGAGAATGACTCTGGGTTTCTCTTTTGGAATACTTCCAACGGATCTCTCAAGGGAACTTGTGGAGCCTGTTGCTGCGGTTGAGCTAGAGTCGCCATAACTTGACCAATCCCAGCCACGGTTTGGTTCAAAGTTTGCAGCAGATTTACCATATTAGGGTCAACTTGACCGCTGTTGTTTCCAGCGTTGTTAGCGTTCCTCCTGTTACCCCTTCCAGACATCTGGTTAAGATTACACTCTCGTTAGTATTAGGGGTAAACACTAACATTCATCCTACACAAGCATTGCTACTATGCTAAATACTTTTATAAAAGGCCGTCCCCAAGGACGAAAATTTCTCATAGGATCAATTTACTAGATCTCTAGTCATTTCATTTAATAGTTTTTCTTAAAGGAAGTCATTTCACTAGACTTTTACTTACTAATCATAGGTCGATTTACTAGACCCGCTCATCTTTATACTTAACCGTTTCAATAGGTTATTCTTCATTCTTGTTTTGATCAATTCCATAGATCGGTATTTACTTTACATGACCGCTTCAATAAGCCATTTATATTCTTACTCTTGACCGTTTCAATAGGTCCCTTGTTTCGATCATTTTTACTAGACCAAAACTTATTTCACTTGGCTGTTTCAATAAGCCCATTATGGTCTTTTCATTTGACCAATACTTCTTTGTTCTAACGAGTTCACATATCATGAAATTTAAGAACCACATTATTAACAACACCATTTGCTAAAATAACTCATAAACTTTATTAAGAGGGTCTTTCTAAGAATAAAGAATCAAAAACAAAAGTTTCTAGCATACTTTAAACTAGAACTAACTATCTTTACTATGGAACGAATAAAGTAACTAAAATATAACCCTACGCCTTATTTTTTTAATCATGGTTGACTTTCCTAGGTCTTCCCCTAGGTCTTCCACTCGGTGCTCTGGGTGCCTTCCTTGAGCCTCTTGGCCTTCCCCTTGGCCTACGAACCGGTATTTCTTCCAGTTCTTCTTCATCTTCAATCACGATAGGGGCGGCTTCACTGCCCTCCACGATAATATCAATTTCCACTGGTTCCTCTACAGCTTCTGCTTCAGCCACCACGTTCTCTTCTATTGGGGCTGCAATGACTGGGGGGTTTCCTTGATTGGGGTTTGCATTCACTTGTTCCCTTAGCTGCTTTAACTCATCAAAATACACCCATGCTTGTTCCCTCACTCTGTCAGTGTACTCTTCATTTTCAATCAACTTTCTTCGAGTCTCTTCTAGTTCTGTCTTAACTTCCTTAAGTGCATTGTGAGCAAACAACAGCCTTCCCATGACGTTCTTCGCCCTTGCTCTTTCTTTTTCTATCTTCTTCAACAATCCCTTAGTTCCTCGAGCATATCTCCGAATCAATCTCTTCCTCAGGATGCTATGTTTGTCCATTTCCTACAATTAGACCAAAATCATCATTAGTATCACATACTTAGAGTTTATATAATAATCGTCCTTAAACACATGAAGAATGAGGCTTCAAAAGAACTTTTATCTTAGGGTCTTTCCCAAAATAGTAAGTTTCCTTATTTGGAAATTTCCCCCAAATTAGAAGGTTTCCTAAATTAGAAAGTTTCCTTAAATAACTAGCTTGATTTCAAGCAGCCCTAGTTCCTCTTAGAGAGCCCAAATTAAACCTATTCAATATCAGAGTTCCTATCCCTTAAGTTCTAATCCCATAGCTCTGATACCAACTGTAACGACCCAAACTTTCATATAATAAATAATATCCATAAACCATGGGAAATCTCAAACGACAATCATAATTCAAATACAACGGTCAAAACAACGGCTAGTATAATCTAACCATAATTCAAATAGTGCGGAAGCGTAACTAACGTTTAGATTCTAACGGCTAGTACATCCCACTAGCTCAACATAAAAACATAAAAGTATCTAAAAACCCTTCACTTGACCATCGACTGCCCTTCCTTGCAATCCCTCTTGGTCCTTAATCCTTACCTGGGAAAATAATATAAGAAGGGGTGAGCGAACAATGCTCAGTAAGTTCATACGGGATCTCTCCGGGTACTAAGGAGAGATGACCGAAAGAACGGAGCCAACATAATATTTTCGATGAAAGGCTAAAATCAATAATCTTAACTGTACATATATACGAAAGCACAGTTATTAAGTTCAAGAAGTTATGGCCCTAATACAGGTCCGTCAATTCCATAGTTACATTCATCACCTTTTCAGGGTGTTACACCTTTTCAGGGTGTCGAGGGACCTTACACCTTCTCACGGTGCTCCCTCTTAAGTTCGATCATGATCATTAAGCCACTTCATCAAGTAGCGTTGCGTCTAATTCTTTTCTCTCAAATTAGACTATCTTAATTAGCCCTTTTCAATCAGACTAATTCTAGCTAAGCCCTTTTCTATCAGACTAAGCTAACTATACCCGTTTCTTTTAGATATAGCAATGTTCCACAAAGCATTCTAGGTACAAGAATACTTAAAGCAAATTCAATTCTCTTTGATACCCTATGAACAACACATATCATGGGTAAGATAGTTCAAAAGACGTTCGAGTCATAAGAGTTCAAATGCTACGGCCATAAGTAGCTACACTTGAAAGAATAAAAGGGATCCTATTTCAAAGGATGATATTCGAATACTTTAAGGAACGTAATCCCTTACCTTAGCCTTGCAGTCTTCACTTAGCAATTTCACGTGCAAAATCTACAAACACGCAAATACGGCTTTCTTAGGAACATAAATTACTTTAATTCTTCGTCCCCAATATACTTTATTTTACTTTCTTCACTTTTCGAGTTCATCATCCTAAACTCTTTGTTAGGGTTCGTTCTACCCATTATTTGTGTTCCCAAAATACCCCTTCGGATTACCAAAATACCCTTAAGGTTACATGGTTTCTATTCTTCATTAAAACACTTTAGGTTCCATTATTCCAACCCAAAACACTATTCACAGCCTACTAAATTCCAGATTACTATTCACTGCGTCAATTACTATTCACAGCGTACATTTACTGTTCACAGATTATGTACCCCAGATTACTATTCACAGCGTTGTATTACTATTCACAGGTTATATAATTCAGATTACTATTCACAGTGCGATATTACTATTCACAGCAAAATTTCCAGATTACTATTCATGCGTAAATCTACTATTCACAGCTTATACATCTCAGTTTACTATTCCCAGATTATTGTTCATTGTAGTTCATCACTAGTACCTTGATTCAATCCTAATACACACACACATACATACATAATACACACACACAACGCATCACACGCACACGCACACACACCCAGCAATACACCCATTCCCATCGCATCACACACGCACACACACACACACACACACACACCCAACCGCACACACACACACCTGCTGCACACCCATACACACACACTGTGCACGTCACTCACACACACACAGTCACAATATTCATATTATTTTTCTTATTCCCAAACCCTAATTTCATACTTTAACTCCCTAGGGTTCTTGCTGCGATTTTCTAGGATGAAGAAGAAGGTTAGGTTTTAGGTTTTCCATTCCATATTCATCTTTGACTAGGTGAATTGAGTAGGGAAATCAACTTAGGATTATAGCTTTACCTTGGTCGATCTTCTCTCTTCTCTTCTTCCTCTTTTCCGGTCTCTCTCCCTCTCGGCAAGTCCAGCGCCGCTCTCTCTCTCAATCTTCCCGTTCTTTGATTTCTTTTGTGGTAGAAACTGTCATTCTAGGGTTTTAATGAGGGAGTATTTATACTAATAGGGTTTTCTCAAATCCCTAACTCAAAAGGATTCCTAATTAGTATTGGGTTTTGACTAACTTGGGCCTCACATTATAATTAAATTCTTACTCTAATTATTTAAGCCCAATTATATTTAAAGGATTTTCATAAAATAAAAATAAAAAAAAAAAAAAAAAAAAAAACAATATAGCCAAGGGCCGGATATTACATAATGTAATCAAATACTCTTTTACATAAATTGCCTTATACAGTACAAGTCGTGGAAGCAAATTGTAACAAACTTTAAATAGGGAGAGTTGTTGTTCTAAAGGGCAGTTAAAGAAAATTCCCAATTCGTCTCTCTCCTCAGATTCTCTCTCTACTTCCCGCTCATAATTTCTCAATTCTCTTCTCTCTCAAATCTAGCTATTCTCTTCTTTGTGTGTCATTTTGATCCAATACATTACAAATTGGTATCCAGAGCAACGGTTCAGCGACCACGGCGGAAGGAACGATATTGACGCTCGCGGTGAAATCTAACGAAGAACGGATCGACGCTCTCGCT
Organism: Campanula takesimana; assembly: GCA_026119855.1. Classification (NCBI taxonomy): domain Eukaryota; kingdom Viridiplantae; phylum Streptophyta; class Magnoliopsida; order Asterales; family Campanulaceae; genus Campanula; species Campanula takesimana. The sequence goes on along the minus strand of JAOWBW010001239.1, from coordinate 308,530 downwards.
AAGGACAATTCAGAGACGAAGGCTTCAGTAGCAGCGATTAATGTGGAGATTCAATCCATTAATAGTCGTCTAACAGATTTTATGGAGACATTTAGTCGTATTGCATCGGAGTTGAAAGGAAAACCGATCGCAAATGAAGTGACGTTTGATATCGGAGATGAAGATAGTCCAGCAACAAGCAGCTCACAAGTTGCGAATCGGAATACTGGAGCGAGTACAAATCAACAAATCAAAATCGAGTTTCCTCGATTTGATGGAGTGAATCCAAGCCCTAGGTGTTGGATCCGTAAATGTCGCAAGTATTTTCAATTTAAGCCTATGGATGAATTCAAAAAAGTATCCTTAGCTTCAATTCATTTAGACGATGTGGCAGATGAGTGGTATCAGAATTACCAGGAGGCAAATGGACCATTGAAATGGACTCAGTTTGAGGAGGAGATTTTGATTAGATTTGAAGAGGCAGGAACGGCGGATCCGCAAGAGGAATTCAATAAATTGCAGCAAACAGGTTCTGTGAACGAATATCAAAATAGCTTAAAGGATTTGCGAGCAGCTATTACTCCGACTAATAAGCATCAGCCTGAATCTTACTGGATTCGAGTTTTAACAGTGGTCTCAAGCCTGACATTAGAAGTATGGTGAAGTTGTTGAAGCCTAGGACACTGTCGGAGACCATCAGCATCGCAAAATTACAGGAAGATGCCTTGACAACTATGGTTGTTGTTTCAAGTCATCAAGTGAAGTCAATTACGAAAGGCATTTTACCAACTCCGTCAACATCAATGTTACTTCCAAAACCTGTAAGCTCAAGTATTGCGAAGGAATCATACGCTGGATCAAACTCAAAGTCGGGATCAAAGGCTGTGCCGGTTAAGAGGTTATCATTTGAGGAAATGCAGGCTAGGAGAGCCAAGGAGTGTGCTTTAATTGTGATGACAAGTTTGCTCCAGGTCATCGTTGTAAGAAACAACAATTGTATATGTTGGAATCGGATGCAAATGATGTTCAGGAGGAAGTGGAAGTATTGGAGGAAGGAGAACTGGATTTCGCAGCTAATGTGCCCAGTGATATGGAGATATCGGCCCATGCATTAGTCATTCTGGTGTAAATACACTAAGTATTAGAGGCTATGCTAAGAAGAGACCTACACTGATTTTGATTGATAGCGGGAGTACTCATTGTTTTTTGGATCCGAAGGTCGCAGAAATGTTGGGTTGCAAAACGGAAATAACTCCTTGTATGAAAGTTTTTGTTGCTGATGGTAATACAGTGGTGAGTAAATCAAGGTGTTCAGATTTTGAATGGAGTATGCAGGGCTCAAAACAGAGATGAAAATTTTACCATTGGCGTGATGTGATGTTGTTTTAGGAGTTGATTGGTTGAAGGAGTACAGTCCAGTGTCTATGGATTTCCAACAACTGAAATTATCATTCATGAAAGATGGCAAGATGGTGGAACTACGGGGGTCAACTGAGAAGGAAGAACTTCATTCTTACAGGTGTCAAGTAACTCAATTACTAGAATAATCAAGAAGGCTACTACTGGATTTGTCTGACAACTGTTCTGTATGGCTGCAGAGGAGGATGGACAGGTATGTTTGGATGCTTCAATAAATAAATTGCTTTGTGAGTACAGTGACGTATTTGATGAACCAAAGAAATTGCCTCCCGATAGAGACCAAAATCATCATATTCCATTAGTAGCTGGTAGCAATCCTATTAATCAAAGGCCTTATCGATACCCATATGTGCAAAAAAATGAGATTGAGAAGATGGTGCGAGAGATGTTAGAAGCAGGGATTATCAGGCCTAGTGTGTCCCCATTTGCTTTCCCGGTATTGTTCGTAAAGAAGGATGGGACTTGAAGATTTTGTGTTGATTATCGCGGTCTCAATAGTCAAACGATAAAGGATAAATTTCCTATCCCAGTAGTGGAGGAGTTGTTAGATGAATTGCACGGTGCTGAGTACTTTTCTAAGGTGGATTTGAGGTCTGCTTATATGCATATTAGAGTTCATGAGCCTGATATTCAGAAAACTGCCTTTCGGACTCACAGTGGTCACTATGAGTTTCTAGTTATGCCTTTCGGATTGACCAACGCACCAGCTACCTTTCAAGGTCTTATGAACCAAGTATTTGCTAGACAATTGAGGAAGTATGTTTTAGTATGTTTCGACGATATTCTCATTTATAGTAAGTCTTTAAGTGAGCATTTGGAGCATCTTAGGGTTGTGCTTGCCTTACTTCGACAGCATGAGTTGTATGCTAAGAGATCAAAGTGCCTCTTTGCTCAAAAATAAATAGAGTATTTAGGACACATTGTTACAAAAGATGGGGTATGTGCTGATCCGAGTAAAATCAGTCAATGATAAGCTGGCGAAGACCTACTACGGTGAAAGGACTGAGAATTGATGGAATTGACCCAATGTGATAATGTTAAATTAAAACCATAGTAGTTAGGAATGAATCCAGCGCATTTAGAATTAAATCTATGCTGAAATCACAACCCAGCTTTGGATCGATTCTTACACAGGTTATGAATAACTTATTCTAATTGAGTAAAATCCAAAATGACACATAATAACAATATACATAAATATATATGATAGGAAGTGTACCTCTAGATACCAACGAGCAGGATAAATGGGATTTTTCCTGATGCCGTCTAAAACATACTTGTTCACATCGTCATAACCTGCCTCAGTTGCACGCTTCCTCTTATCTTCATCAGCAAAATGTTCTGCAAAGAGAAGAAGCAATATCAAGGCGGAAGCGTTAAAAAAGTTTAAACTTAAGAAAATAAAAGAAAAGTACACACATACACCTTAAAGCTCAACTCAATCACTCATCAACTCTAATTAAGGGAATAACATTTATCTTCATCAAGTAAATCCAATAACGGGTAGGACTAGGGCTAATTGATTGAACAAAAAAACTAATTTGCATAGAAATCGGAGTGCAAAATGCTGATCATATAATTAAACAAGGAACTCCAAATTTATATAAGCATGGATTAGCAATCTTGTCAGATAATCAATTGAAGAATTAAGATACATTAAATAGTTAATCTTGTCAACTAAGGTAGCTTCTTTCCGCAGAACAAATGAACAATAGCTAAAGCTCAATCATGCAATGAATATTATTGCAAGGCAGCACATATAAGGATGAATAATTCAATACTACCTCCGTCCCAGCTCACTTGACACTTATTTCCATTTTGGTCGGTCCCAGCTCACTTGACACTTCCCAAAATAGCCTACTTTTATAATTTTATATTCACTCTACCCCACCACTCATTCTCTCTCTTCATTTTCTACCATACATTTTCCTTATTTTATTTTTTTTCTTTAGTTATTGTGCCCACCTCTTGGGTGTCAAGTGAGGTGGGACGGAGGGAGTATATTGAATCATATAGATAAACACCAACGGAAACTGATTAAAATACCTACCTCACCGTATGCGTTTGCATGGTCACATTATGAGCCAACACATAAGAACATCAAACAAGAACTAGATGAAAACATTTAAAATGAATATAAAAACATGTTCACTCATTCACATTAAAGAAAATATCACAGCAAGCACAAAACAACCATGATGAATGACTGCTCCTAAAATCCAGGTGAAATATTTTTGTTGGAAGTACCATTCCAGAAGTCCTTCCCTCGTACACATACTGGGTATATAAATATGTACTCCGTGTTACCATCATTGTTGTTATCTTATGGTCACTACATTTGAGCCATTAATATTTACGACTACCCTGCTATTCTTTGGCCAATTTGATCACAGTACTTCATTATTGCAACATGCTTGTCTCTGCATTATTTGCTTAATCAATAATCACTTACACTATTTAAATCATGTTGGTCACTTAAGTCACTTTCAATAAAAAAATCTAGATAAAAGGCGCTCGCAATTCCTTCACTCTTTTACTTCAGTTTTCTAATCTTTCACAGACACGTACACAAATTCGCACATTGATACTTTCATACATATACTGAACCAAATTTGATTGCATGAGAATATCATGTGATCGACTTCACTTTAGTTTATAATTTGTCTCACTTTTGTTTGATTGATTTTTTTTTTTTTAAAGAATTCATTAAAAAGGAGAGAGAGATAATAGTTTATTGATGAACTTTTATAAGATGCTTATCTTAAAAAAAAAAAAAAAAAAAAAAAAAAAAACTTGCCATTAAACATAATTTATGACATTATGCATTTAATAAAAATAACTTCTCTTTAAAAAAAATTAAAGGAATTTGAATAAGTGAAATAAAAAGTTAAAATTTGTGGCTATTGTTGTTAAAAGTAGAAGATAAGATACCATAAAAAAATACTACTTGCTATAGACACTGTGTCTTTGAGGCTCTTCAACCCCTTGAGCTCTCTTGAACTCCCTCTCTTACATAAGCTCCTAGGGGGCTTCTCACAAAGTGTTCACTGACAAATAAGCATGCTTAGGGTCACGCATAAACATCGTTCTCTAGATGGGAACTCCCCCCCCCCCCCTCGTGTTGCTCTCGAAGTCTTCAACTCACACAAACACTACCTTCTCGATGGTCAAAATTGAGATGTGGGAAATGACAGACGGGCAATATCTGTCTTTTTCAGGCAGAAGGCGAGACGAGCAATGGTAAAATAAAAGGCAAACAAGTCAATAATTAAGAACGTAATTTTTGTATAAATTACATATAAATGAAATAAATTCTTGTAAGTTAGTCCATAATTAATAAGCATAACATAATTTTAACATTTATGTTTAATAATACACCAAAGACTACATTTTTATCTTGAAATAAAAAAGGTAAATGTGACATTTTTCAAATGAAGCCAGCCAAGCAAGAGGGTGATATGTAAAAACTTTAACTGTCTATTGATAAAATTACGAGTCACAAGTCAGCGAGAAAAAAATCATATCTCTTTTGATATGCATCTGCACCGAAAGTTGAATACTGGATACATCAAAATTAATTTGAAAGCTTTCTTCTATAACTCGTGCTGATTTATGGTTTTAAAAGAAAAAGAAAAAGAAAAAAATTGATGGGAGGGCTAGAAACTCAATGCGCAAAGAAGCATTAAAATTGACAAACAAAAATAGAATTGAAGATATACAAAATCGAGCCCTAAGATTGAGATTGTGGGATGATTGAAAAATTAAAATGTGAGGGAGGTTGGAAAAAGAAGAATTAAAATTGACAAACAAAAATAGAATTGAAGAAATACAAAATCAAGCCCTAAGATTGAGATTGTAGGATGATTGAAAAAATAAAATGTGAGGGAGATTAAAAGCTTACGAGCAATGCTGCTGAGACTCTCGGTGACGCTAGGGACTACAAGGCTCAACTGAATACAAGTGTCGTCGTCTATATCCCACATTGTTTCTTGCGCTATGTATGGATTCTAGGGTTAGGGTTAGGGTTAGGGTTAGGGTTAGGTTAGGTTAGGTTTGGGCACCAAACACAATAAATAAATAAATAAGGAGGAGGAAGGAAGGTACCGAAACAGAATAGCAAAGGGAAGGGGGTATGTATACGAACAAGTACGGTTTGAGCGGGTTTTACGAACAGGCCGGAGTCTCCAATTAAGCCAGCGGGCTTTCTGTAAAAGGCCCAACTACCAAAATATGCAACGGACATTATTATTGAGTAAACGACTAAAATGACCCGCGTACTATATGAATACAACCAAAATGACTCACGTACTATCTAAACTACCAAATCAACCTGCGTACTATCCATATATTCACCAAATCATATTTACGATTTAAAATTCATTTACAAAAAAGTTGTGAACAAGTTCGAATTGCGTTTCTTCCTTAGAGTTAAATAGAAATCATATTTACGATTTAAAATTCATTTACAAAAATCTTTCCCAGGTTTGGATCTAGAAAAATTATAATAATTCTCGTTAGATTGCAGATTTATAAAGAAGAAAAGAACAAATCTAAACTGAGAGAGAGCGAGAGAAAGAGAGAGATATAAAAGAGGAGGTGTGGGGTGGGGTAGTACAGAAAACTCCATTTTTGGAGCTCATTGACGAAATCAAGTGTGAGACAGAAGGGGCGCCATGGAAAGGGGACCGGCGTTGGAGAAGAGGGTGGAAGGATGGGATGGGGGTAACTAGTCGGCCGATGGGGTGAGAGAAGGTGTTCGGTGGGGGTTTGGCAACCTGAGAAAATAATGTTTTTATGTTTTTGAAGCCACCATAGGTATGGATCAATTTACAAGGGGAGGGGGAAGGGATGAAGAGCTGAAAGCAGAGGAAGGGAGGCGACTATTTAGGATTATATTTTTTCAATTTTCATTTTAAACCTTAGGGTTTATTTGTAAATTATTTTCTTGGCATATTTCCCCCTTATATTATGATTAATACATTTTTTGTAACATCCATTAAATTTTTAACATTCGTTAACATCCATTGATGTATACTAACGATTTAGGTTGATTTGGTTGATTTATATATAGTACGCAGGTTGATTTGATATTTTAGATAGTACGCGGGTCAAATCGGTTGAATTCATATAGTAAGCGGGTCATTTTGATCGTTTACTCGTACATTATGGTTTGTTTCAAATAATGCAATTTACTACTACCTTTGTCTCGGTTTTTACTTTTCTTTTTAGTTTTTTCCAATTTAAGGTTCTTACTTTAATTTATTGCCTAAAATAGAAAATAAAACCCACTTGTCATTCTCACAACAAAAATTTCATACTCACTTTCTCTTTCCTACTTTATTTTTCATACTCACAACATTTATCTTTTCTGAATCTCCGTGTAAAGTCAAACTAAGAATACTATTAATTTGGGACGGAGAGAGTATTTAGTGACCACATAATGCAATGTACTATTTTGTAGTATTTCATATAATGCAATATGCGTTAAATCAACCTAACGTTGTCAAAAACTTAACAAACAAGTCAACAGTTATTTAAAATAAAAACTAACACAGGTTAAATATACCAATATTTGTTAAGAAGAATGCTGACTCCCTCCTCCCTCTTCATCTCTCCTAACCAATAGTCAACCACCCATCACTACTACTCCGGCAACCACCACTACTTCGTCGCAAGCACCACCACCACTACCAACCACACCAAAATTCGATCTATATATCAATATCATGAAACCCATATTCGATTCCACATAAAAAATCAAGAAACTCAGATTCATTATACTCAAAATGAAGGAAGAGAAATGAACATCAAAAAACCAACTGGGTTCTTCAATTTCCATATCACAATTTCAAATTTGGGGCTTCAATTTTTCACTTTGAATTCCTAGATAGCTGGCAAGAGAAATGAAAAATAAAGAGAGAAGAAGCAAGAATCTAACTGGGAAAGAAAGTTGTAACATATTCGGACATAAAAATCAAGAATCCAACTGGGTTCTTCGATTTCCTGATTTCCATATCAACTATAGACAGAATGAAGGAAGCAGAGCCTGGATTCTTTATATTCTGAATTGGTTATTCAGAAATGACATTCGGTGGAAAAGAGTCAACAATGGTGGGAGGTGTGGGTGTTAGAACAATTTCCACTAATGCCTTAACTCAATTCTGGAATAAGTTAGAGAGGGAAGATGAAGGCGGAAGCGTAATACCTGTCGAATCCATATTGATGTTGCTTTAGGGAGAAAGATGAAGAAGAAGTAGGGGACGTAGTTCTTCTAAATGATGAGTGTCTTTTTCAAGATCTTCTTAACACTTATGAAGAGAGTATAGAGAGAAATGAATTGTATGAAGTAAGTTTCTTGGGCTGATGGAGAACCCTTATATAGGAAACAAATAGGCACTTCATTTAGGGACTACACCATTTCACATAAGTGATGTGAAATTAACATTTTGCCCATATAAATGATGAATAATTCAATTGTATAGAAAGAAAAAGTTTTTGAATCATATAGATAAACACTAACTGAAACTAATTAAAATACCTACCTCATCATATGCTTTTGCATGGTCACATTATGAGCCAACACATAAGAACATCAAACAAGCTAGAACTAGATGGAAACATTTGGAATGAATATAAAAACATGTTCACCCATTCACATTAAAGAAAATATCACAGCAAGCACAAAACAACCATGAAGAATGACTGCTCCTAAAATCCAGGTGAAATATTTTTGTTGGAAATACTATTCTAGAAGTCCTTCCCTCGTACACATACTAGGCATATAAATATGTACTTCGTGTTACCATCATTGTTGTTATCTTATGGTCACTACATTTGAGCCAGTAATATTTACGACTACCCTGCTATTCTTTGGCCAATTTGATCTCACTACTTCACCATTGCAACATGCTTGTCTCTGCATTATTTGCTTAATCAATAATCACTTACACTATTTAAATCATGTTGGTCACTTAAGTCACTTTCAATTAAAAAAAAATCTAGATAAAATGCTCTCAATTCCTTCACTCTTTTACTTCAGTTTTCTAATCTTTCACAGACACGTACACAAATTCGCACATTGATACTGTCATACATATGCTGAACCAAATTTGATTGCATGGGAATATCATGTGATCGACTTCACTTTACTTTATAATTTGTCTCACTTTTGTTTGATTGATTATTTAAAAAAAAATCATTAAAAAGGAGAGAGAGATAATAGTTTATTGATGAACTTTTATAAGCTGCTTATCTTCAAGAAAATTAAAAAAAACTTGCTATTAAACATAATTTATGACATTATGCATTTAATAAAAATAACTTCTCTTAAAAAATAAAATTAAAGGAATTTGAATAAGTGAAATAAAAAGTTAAAATTTGTGGCTATTGTTGTTAAAGTAGAAGATAAGATACGATACGGGCGAACGACAAGGTAGGGTAACATACTATAGCAATTGTTACAATTAATGCATTGTACTAGGATTTGACATCTTAATGAAATGTACTTTATCATTTTGTTAAATAATGGAAAGGTTTTTAACGATGTTAAAAAAATAACTAAAATTCTAACATTATAAGAAAAAACTAACACCATTTAAATATTTTTAACATTCGTTAACTTATTTAATGAGTTTGATAGTGTTCATCCTTCCTTACCCCTCACACTCCTCAAAGAACCACCCACCACCCATCAGTCCACACCATAAACCACCACCCATTTCCACCATAAATAAAAGACAAATCCTCAATTCAAGACCAAACCCATTTCTCTCTCAAAATCAAAACCCCTGCATCAAAATCCTAACCCATTTCTCTGTTTGCTTTTTCCCCTTTCACGTAACCCTTCCCCTCCCCCCACCCTAAATCCCGACCCCATAAGCCCTTCCCCCACCTCAATCCCGTAAACTCCCCGTCACCTCATACCTTTCACCAACAACCACAATAATGGAAAAACAACAAAAACAACGGCAAGATGGTTTGGATCGAGTACTGTGCTTTCTTCCTCATCCCATCGCCTTCTTCGCGTCGCCTCCTACCATTCCAGAATGCAGATTTTGATGAACCAGAAGAAATCTGGGGTTTTTAATTTTTTTTTTCTTCTTTTTTCCGAGTTTTAATCTTTGATTCACGGGTATTATTGTAATCAAGTGTTAAAATTAGATTAATTTCTTGTTATTATTACCCGGATTGAGAATAATTGAGGTGAAAAGATTGAAATTGATGTTCGAATTTGTTTATGGCGGTGAATAGTAGTGGTTGTTTGGTGGTGATAGTGGCGGCGGGACGGCGGATTGGTTACAGTGTGTTCATCCACCTTTGTTTTTTGTTTGAAATTGGAAAAATTGCAAGGATAGAGATGAAATGAGGTTGAAGATGAAAGGTGTGTTACTTCTTTCATGAATGTTAGTTTATTTAACGAGTTGGTTCATTTCGTTAATAAAACTTAACGTCATCCAACATGGTTGCATTATTTGTAAACCGACATAAAAGTACGTTTCATTATGTTGTTAAAGAAGAGTAGGTTACCTTTTGTGTAACCAAGAGTATAGTACGTTGCATTGGTTTGTAATTATCTCGATACGATAAAAAAAAAAATACTTGCTATAGACACTGTGTCTTTGAGGCTCTTCAACTCCTTGAGCTCTCTTGAACTCCCTCTCTTACATAAGCTCCTAGGGACCTTATCACAAAGTGTGCACTGACAAATAAGCATGCTTAGGGTCACGCAAAAACATCGTTCTCTAGATGGGAACTCGCCCCCCCCCCCCCCCATGTTGCTCTCGAGGTCTTCAACTCACACAAACACTACCTTCTTGATGGTCAAAATTGAGATGTGGCTGATCTTGTGCCTTTAGATCATAGCTATTAAAGGCGAAAAAAACGACAGGCGGGCGATATCTGTCTTTTTCAGGCAGAAGGCGAGACGAGAAATGGTAAAATAAAAGGCAAACAAGTCAATAATTAAGAACGTATTTTTTGTATAATTTACATATAAATGAAATAAATTCTTGTAAGTTGGTCCATAATTAATAAGCATAACATAATTTTAACATTTATGTTTAATAATACACCAAAATAATACTTCTACTAAAAGTAGGAACATCACAACATTTGTTCAAAACAAATATGAACCTACTAGGTAAAGACACTTTGCAAGTTCCTATGATTAATGTTGCAACCTTTGCATCATTATTACCACATAGGTTAATCTTTACCCTTTTAAGTAGTCTTTCTATTTTTCAAGTCTTACACATTTGTACAAATGTGGGATCCATATCCGGTATCCAATACCTAAGAGCTTAGAATTAGAATTTTAACATAAATACTTGAAGTGGTAGTCCTACTACCCTTCCTTTTGATCTTTTGATTCAAATTGTAATCTCTCCAACTTTCAATCTTATTGCCAAGGTAGAAGTTGCATCCTTTAGATTTTAGGCTTTAGCCACAAATATTTTTTTTAGGCTTGACAACTCTTATCTTGCCTTTATCTTAAATCCTTGTCCTTATTAACCTTTAGAGTTTGAGAAGGTTTCCATTTGATATTAAGACTTAGCATTTTAAACATCAAATGTCGCTTATGAATTAATATCAAATCCGTTTGTTAGTTCCAAACTAACTTGATAACCAAGCCAACTAAGGTATTTAATATGTCTCTCCATGTTCAAAACATGAGAACTTATTAATATACCTTTCATTCATCACTAATCAATCTCAAACTTTTTCTTTTGCCTTTCTTGCTTGTAGGAACGCTTCTTACATAATTGCTTATCCCATAAGCATTCATATGTTTCAAATACTTCTAAAGTTCCAACATATGGCAGCAAGTCGTAGGACAATTGGCATCCATAGATTCATCCACTAATGTCTTTGTCCGTCCTTAAGGCATTAGGTTTCTTATGAATAGGATTTATTAAGAATTCATAACTTTCGTTCTTGCTTTAGAACAATTCTTAAGCTCATGACTAGGTCAAGGAAGTTAATCTCATTCTCATTAAGTGGGGTCAATCACAGTAATTATACATGATTATAGTTTAAGACATTCTACAAAATATGCAAATAAATATACACCTATATTTCATACCATTATCATTAAGAGATATTTAATGTATTTCATAAATACTCCCACTAAATTATACACCTTCAAATACTATAATGTATAATATATTAAGTGGGTTAAGATCCATATTTCACCCAACTTTGAGTCGGCTAGGGCACGACTGCTCAAAATCAAGTTATTTAGGTAGATAACTCCGTATCAATCACATCATATGTGACTCTTAGATCCTTTATGAGATTTTAGACATCTTATGCCTAACATGTTTTAATCTCATATGTGCCTTAGGCCCACAACTGTTTTAATATCCTAATTAAGTCAAACTATTTTAAACGTATAGGAATCACTATTTCCTCATCTTGCTCATAGATGAATAGAATTAATGCACCTACGCTAGAGCGTAATCCACATAAAACTACCCATATACTCACAAGTGTTTTAATCATGGATTTGCACAAGACTTAAGTTTAATCATGGATTGGCACAAAACGTATAGGAATCACTATTTTCTTAATAAAAAGTTCTCTCTTTGGTAGAGTTTTCTTATCTTAAAAAGTGTCTTAAAAATTCCCCCTTTGAAAGGTTGGAGAAGAGGGGGTTTTATAGTTGAAAACAAGATGTTTTTGGTGCCAAAACGAAGTCACAAAGATCAGTTTTCCGGGCAAAATCATGTAAAATGAGCAAGGGAGGGATTCTTGGACATAATCTGTAACTGACGCCCAGATGCGCGCGCTTCCTGCCTTGAGGGCGGGACGCGCGCGCTTCTGACCCCTAAAGGCGGAGGCGCGCGACTTTGAAATGGCTTTTTTGACAGAATGGACTAGAAGGTCAGCACTGTTATTCAGTTTAGTCCCTAGACTTAACAGAGTCAGTCAGGAACTTAACAAAAGTAACAGGAACTAACAAAAAACACATAAAATAGGAAGAAACACAAAATCAAATGTGCAATCGGGGTGAGCGGTCCAAGGCGGGGTGTCTACAATGTAATTATTCATATGGATCAAATCAATATAATAATCACATAATCCCCATACAATCATGCTCATAAATGTTATATCTCATATATAAAACTCAAATCACATATTCATCTTTATCATCATGCAGAATCATATAATCAAATTAAATAATTTAAACATGAAGTATTAAAATAATCAGCGATGAACGGGGCTCTGATACCACTGTTGGGTTTTGATGCATCATGCACAGCGGAATGGAACATAAGATCAAACACCCATGAACTCGGATCCGTGCATGTTGATTAAATTAAATACAAGATGAAATAAAACATACCCTTGAAGATCGAATCCATGAACACGGACTTTGAGGTGCTAACACAAACACCCTCTATTGGTATCCACACGTCGAACGGATATCAAGAATGACACTCCCCCAAGTCCCGGGATTCCCTAATAGAACCTCGAACCTGGTGTGCGTGACTAACAAGAAACGAGAAACTGAATGACATCTGCTTATCAAACTGACATAATATAAATACTCAAGAGGAACGAGCTAAGATAGCTCACAACGAGTTCTATACCAAGAAATTTAAACTAAATGGTTGTACACAGCGGAAAACATGCCTAGCACATACGCTGGCATTACAAGAACACTATACAAGTCTACCCAATATACTGAGTCTAAACAACTGATACCAAATCGTCCTCACCAAAACTGGAAAGGATAACAATCCCCAACAAGAACAACCTGCCAAGTAGGCCCCTGCTAAGTCGAACCTCACAACGTATTACCGCTTGCTTTCCTGGGGGGGGGGGGAACAAATAAACAAGGAACGGGGGTGAGATAAATCTCAGTAAGTTACTAGATATAAGTACATAGCATGTTATCATGTAATCATGCAAATCAAGAAGATTATCAAGTAATCATGCTCAATATGTCATCAAGTAACAAGTATATGAGAGGTTAAGCCAACTCATCAAGTAACTAGCACATAAGGCTAAACTAACACGTTACAAAGGATATTCCAACCTTATTCCTCCCAAGTAAACCATTGTTGTCGTTGCTTATTGCAGTTGACAAATCACGATCAATCAAGTTGCTGCTGTGCAGTACACAAGAGGACCCAGTAACCAGTATCACTCACAAGAACAAGATTCACGAGGTGTTCACGAGATTAGCATTCACTTTTATCAGGCGTATTGCTCTAATAAAGGAAGCTATGCCCTTACTATGGCCTGTAGTAAGGGGTCAAGCGCAGATACATAGGCACCCGATTATCACTTTGGCCCCAGCCTCATGATAAGCGTGAACCTATACATCTCCGAGCAAGCAAGGTGACCAGCTGGACTCACACAAGAATGCACAAGTAGATGTTTACTTGAACTACAAGAGTATAGAACTAAGTCCAAAAGTAGTGGACTAGCTCTTCATGAACCATGTAATTATGTGCTCACCAAATACAAGTATTCGTATGCTATATTTGCAAATACAAATCAGTATAACAATGGCACATAATGTGTCCACGTAACACAATCAAGCCAAATTAGAGTCTATTAATAACAGACCTCAACCAAGTAGTAGGGTATGTCATTTTATGTCACTTTGTCATATGCCATATTTTGCACGTACATATTCATATAACCTTTAACACACTAATGTGTCTATCACGATACCCTTACTTTCAAGTAGAGCCCAACATCTTAGACTCTAAGCGCGTAGTCGAATAGGTCGTATTGTACCTAGTCACAATCATATCTCGCGTATATGTATCGTTAATAATCGAATACATTTTCCAACACATATTGTGTTCTATAATCATTGTTTTATGAATTATCTTCATATTACACTAGTCCCTCATTCTTTAGGAACTCAACTCAAGAACAAGATATCTTCTTTATACTTTATATACTTCATTGAGTATATGCACGATTAAAACCAATTACTAGCACATTAGTGCTTATTCATAGCACTTTCAATACACACATATTAGATTCAAGTATGTAATAGAGTTGATCATTCTCTATCTAGTTCCATATTCTAACTTTTTGGTTATTAATACCAAGTATCAAGTAGTCAAGAAGTCACATTCTATCAAGTAGCTATATGCAAGATTTGCACATACACACCAAGGATAGTTCTAACACATTAGTGCTTGTTCATAGCACTTTCAAGTTCATTACCATACACACGTATTGGTTTCAAGTCATGTACAAGATTTTATCATCTTACATTCAAGTTCTTAATCCAATTCTTTGGATGTTCAAGACATGTACAAGAATTAATTATCTTATACTCAAGTTATTATTCCAATCTTTGGATATTCAAGTCACGTACAAGAGTTAATTGTCTTATACTTCAAGTTCTTAATCCTATACTTTGGATGTTCAAGCTCAAGACATTGTTCTAGTGCCCTTAAGGTACACAAACATTGGAATCAAGACACATATAACACATTAGTGCTTGTTCATAGCACTTTTAAGACATTTAAAAGAGTTCTTACTCTTAGGCTCAAATTATCTATTCAAATCATTGAATAATCATGTTCAAGACCAAGTTCTGATGCCCCTAAGGTGTCACAACACTTGCTAGGACATCTTATACTAAGGCTATATACATCAATTGGGTATTTCCAACTTATACAAACTTTAAACAAGATTTTTATTTTTCAGGGCACCCGGGCGGGCGCTCAAAATGGACCGGGCGGCCGCACACTAGCAGGTGAATCCTTTGAAAAACATTCCAGAAAGATGGGCGGTCGCCCAGGAAATATTGTGCGGTCGCACAGCACACTAGGCAATTTCAGCAAATGCTCAATTCTTTCCCAGGTTAAGAATTCTCCGTCCCAAGCGTAAGAGTATACTTTTACTAATACTTTTACACTACCTAGGAGTACTTAGCACACCCAGGGCATACAAACAAGTTCAAAACATTTCTTTTACCGTCCCACAAATAATAAGATAATTTTCTTTTATTCCATTTAAATATTTCACCGTCCCAAAAGTATAAGTATAATTTTCTAATATACTAATATACTCATTTAGGGATACTTTCATTAATTTCACTGTCTCACAAGTATAAGTATAATTTTTCTAATATACTTGTATAAATATTTAATCAAGTTAATATTTCACCGTCCCACGAATAAGAGTATACTTTTCTAATATACTTGCAAACCCATTTAGCATTTAGGTTCATGTTCTCTGTACCTAGTATAGAAATACTCCGTTCGTCCCAATTTTACAAGTATCACAAAACTCATTCAAATCACGAAATTAACAAGCACAAGTATCAAGAATAACACATAGGCATGTTATTACAAGCAAGGGGGAACTAGTGACTTACCTAGTCTGAAATCAAATTCACCCAAACTAATTTCTGTTTGGCAGAAAATGCTCTACTCACCGCCCTGATAATTTATGCGGAGTCGGATTTTCGAACATATGCATAATTAAGCGAGAAGAGTCGAGAATAGGGTAAACCCTAACTTTCTTTACGAGACAGAGGAACTTACGAGAGAAATTGAGAAAACAATACTCAGAGGAAGAGGCAACCCATGCTTTATCCTTTCAAGTTTTCAAGAATTGCAATTTGGCCCCTCAAGTTTCAACTTAAGCATTTTAGCCCCTAAACTTTAATTTTCACAAATGACCCTAAAGTTTCAACTTAAACAATTAGTACCTAAACTTGCTCAATTAGTTAAATAATTAAATCAAATAAAATAGCATATAAATATGCAAGTTAAGAATTTAACAGGAATTAGGACGGGCGTTACAAAGAACACCTTTCTGATCTAGATTGCTAGACCCAAGGCTTGATGAAGAAACCATTTCTTCGTAAGAATTACTTTGCTTCATTGATTATTGTAGTTTGATGATTCCAAATCTCAAACTAAATAATCCTACCTCTCTATATTTTATTGTCTTTAAAACAATGTGTAATGATTTCACAAAATCAACATTAGAGGCTGTCAAACCAGGTTGCATATGTTATATGAGGGTCTGACTTAATTCCGTTTGGGATCGGGATTCCTTGTCGTACAAGAAAACTAAACAAACTGTACAGTTACGGGGAACCAGCCGTACGGCTGGCCAGGCGCCGTACGGTGGCTCCACAGCCGTACGATGGCCGACCCAATTTCCCAAAATTTCTGCCTTTTTCCAATCTGTTATATTGTGTGTGACCCAATAGGATTATACTAAGTTGGAAACGAGTCCGAACCATTCAGAACCCGTAAGTCATAAGGGGACTCTAGCAAGCCATTATGACTACCCAATTAGTATAACTTTGAAAGTCCAAAGTTACCTTATATAACATATCACCCTTTTGTCACGTGATATCATATTGGACATAAGTCATGGTCCATGTCAACTTATATTGTCCAATGCTTTCTCGATCCCGAGTAGATTGATATGAGAAAATGATATTGAATACATCAATTTATTTGGGTACGGTCGTACACTATCATCAATCTCACTCATCAAGTGGCCAAGCAGATATCTCTCTTGAGAGAGGGACAGATCCCATCTTGACTTATCATTCTTCCCTATAAGAATCCGATTATGCCAATCGTAGCCTTTATAACCACCCGGTTAGGGGTAGCGTTTGAGTACGTCAAACATAATGTTCATCATGTGGAAGACCATGATAATCTCAGGTCTAAGGATTTAAATGGTATGACTATTATGAGATTTAATTATGACATTTGACCATGACATAAATCTTATAATGGGTCTATCCAGTACCTTGTTCTCCAACAAGTACCCACAAGTTTAATCCGCATCCTATGCACCATAATCATCGTATGATTATCCATCAAACTCATGCTAGCCCTTCATAAGTGCTAGGGACAATGATCATTATAATAAACATGCAAAAGATATAATAATCGGGTTTGTTATCTCTATAACAATGAAACTATGATATAACGCATAGGCCTTTCTCAAGGGCCTAGGGCATAATATCCAACATGTATGCCATTGGGAAAACTATTACGCTTCATCTTCCCTAGAACACAATGCTCACAAAATTTAAGATCCTTGATCTTATGGCCACATAGAAGATCTCTTTTAGCCAACTCTTGCATCCCTCAAATGCTCATGTGCCCGAGCCTGATGTGCCACAGCTTAGACATATCTCCGTCGTTCACTTTTGAAGATGCAACCATAGCTGACCCTACAAGCATCCTTCCTTAGATGAAATACAAGTAGCCCTGCTTAAGGCCTCTCAGCACCACTTCTGAACCGTTACACACACTAACACTCCACTTTTACCTTTGAAACTGAACCCTTTGCTGTCTAGTTGACTAAGAGAAATCAGATTCTTCGTCACAAGCGGAACGTATCAAACCTCGTTCAAGGTGACAAACCTACCATCATCCTTGATCGAACCAATACTGACAACCTTCCATAATGCACTGTTGGCCATGCTTATATCACTGCCATCTATCTGCCTGTAATCAGTAAACCATTCTCTCCTAGGACTGATATGGTAAGAATCTCCTGAATCAAGAATCCACGCATCAGATGCGTGTGCTGATTCTGATGTAACTAGAGCATAATCCTCATCTGAACTGCTACCCCTGGCCACCATGGCCTCTGCTCTGACCGATGCCTCGCCTCGCTTCTTTCTGGGACAATTGAATTTCCAATGCCCCTTCTCCTTGTAAAAATCACAGACATCCCCAGGTTTTGGACACCTCTTGTGTGATGAATTACCTTTATTGTTCTTCTTCCTACTAGAACCCTTATTGCTACTGCTAGCAACCAAACCTGATGACTGGGTATCTGCCCCATTCTCACTCGCCTTTCGGCGTAATTTCCTCATCTTGAGAGAAGTTTTCACTTCCTCTAGAGTGATACAATCTTTACGATTTATGCACGAATCGACATAATGTTCATAAGACATAGGTAAAGATACTAAAAGCTGCAAGGCTGCATCCTCGTCATCCACAATAACTCATATATTACGCAGTTCAAGTAATGCAGAAGTAAATATATCAAGATTATCATTGATGGGCGTACCTTCTGTCATACGACAATCATACAGTTTCTTCTTCAGGTATAACTTGTTGGTCAATGAAAGAGTCATGTACATATCTTCCAACTTTATCCAAAGATCGCTTCCGCAGTCCATTCCTACAACATTGGTTAGGATCTCATCATCTAACTGTCTAATGATCTTGGCATGAGCCTTCTGATCTAACTTCTTCAACGTTACTGCCTCTTTCGCTGTTATTTGTTTGTCCTTCTCTGACAATTCTACCGAAGGGGTAGATCCTGTGTCGACTGCCTTACCCTTGGGATCCTTGCAATCCCTGATTGCAATCTCCAACGGTTCTAATAAATCTTTGTCTATCAACAAAGCCTTCATCTTGATTTTCCAGAGAGAAAAACTATTCTTCCCATTGAACTTGTCGATCGAATCTACTCCTTGACCCATCTTCTCGTTCTCTATAGCGGAATCCCCGAATCTCTAACCACGAACCAAAGCTCTGGTGCCACTTGTTACCAGAGCTCTGATACCACTTGTTAGAGCAATAAACAAGACTTGATGAGAAAAGCAAGCAATCACAAAACACACAGATTTATGTGGTTCACCAACTTAGCTACGTCCACGGGGAGGGGATATAATATTAATATCAATCTAGAGAAACTTTTACAAGATCACACTAATCTATGCTAGCACGAATTTTGGTCACAAAATTCCTGACTGTGCTAATCCCTAGATCTAGAATTATTGATATCTCTCTGAGCAATCTATTTTCTGAGGTATGAATTTGTGTTAGGATGACCCCTCTATTTATACTAATAGGGTCCTAACCCTGAAGACATAAGGAATAGCTTTTATTAATCCCTAAATGATTAATAATAATTCCTGATAAGGATTACAAAAGTCCTTGTCCCAAAATGACTAACTAATAATCCCTAACTCTGAACCAATAAGGAGTACAAAAGTCATTGTCCCAAAATGACTAACTAATCCTTATTGCGGTCCTGCTCCGTCTTGGAATTACGAAATTTTCCTGTTGTATAATCCTCTAACTTGGCGTCCCAAATTCAAAGGCATTATCCCAACAAAAAGAAACCAGACTTTTCTTGAATAATTCCATCCAAAACCCGAAAGAACGTTTCACAAGAAACTAAGGAGACTAAAAGAATTATTAGATCGTAAGATGGCGGAACCAAGAAGACAACCCGAGATACCTAGAACCCTATGGGACTTTGTTAATCTAAGTACTCCGGGTACTAGGACACCAATAGTTGTGCCAAACGCCGATGCGACTAACTTTGAGATTAAGTCGCAACTACTACACATGGTTTCAAACAACCAATTCAGTGGATCGGCTTTTGAAGATCCTCATCTCCACATTCAAACATTCTTGGAGTATTGTGGCACCACAAGAATCCAAGGTGTCACTCCCGAGGCTATTCGAATGCGCATTTTTCCTTTTTCACATATAAAAATTATTTTTTTATTTACACATTAAAATAATTAAAGTAAAAATATTTTCACAATTAGTTATCATATAATTTTTTTTATATGTTTCATAAATACTATAATTTCTTTAAAAAAAAAGATCAAAAAATACTTTTACATTAATATTCAATATTTCGTTCGAAAAATAACAATTTTTATCTTATATATTTTTTTACAATAATTATCTTATACTTATAAGATAATTATAAGTATAATATTGTATAAGATATTTCTTGCTGAAACATAGGTATAGATCATTTTAAGAACGGAAATTTTATTTTTTTAACAAATTATAGAAGATTATTGTAAAAATATTTTATGAACTATTTTTAAAAAATTATAAAAATATTTATTAAACATATATAAAATTAGATACTTACATTTCTTATATGATAACTAATTGCTAAAATATTCTTACTTTAATTACTTGAATATGTAAATAAAAAATAATGTTTTGTATATACGAGTATTGTTCATATTTTGGGAAAATTGCAATTTAGTAACCTATGTTTGACTCACTTTTGCATAAACTTTAGCGAAATGACAAAAACATCCCTCCAAAAGTCATGTGCAAAGCACATGTATTCCATCCCGTCAAATAATTAACAATTCATTAGTTTTTACACCAAATTGACTAACTTATGTAACCCAACTTGCAAAACTAAACTTTTAGGTTGGGGATTGCAAATTTTAAGCAAACTCAAGGTAGCAATCTGCAAATTGCCCTAAATTTTTCTAAGTTATTGGGATAACTATGGATGAACACGAGGTCTTGTATGATTAATTTCCCCCAAATATAGTTCTTGGCTTTATCGTGATCTCTCAAAGCCTACATTAATTTAATTTTAATTTTTTTTTGGTCGTATTTGCTTTCTAATGATGACTTTAGTCATCCTCTAAAATTATATTTTATGAGGTGACTAAGGGTATAAGGATGATCATGACACTTTTTCTTTCTTGCAAACCCTCTTTCTCTCATTTAAAGCACATTAACATGCACACACACATTTTATGGTTTTAACAGCATGTTAAAAGTCGATTTTAATCGTTTGACAGGGGTGATCACTTCATAATCGTCCTCTCTCGAAATTTGACCCCCAAACCTTATTCACTTTAGCATTACTGTCATTTTTCAATGTTTGGGCCTTAACTAAACGGTGTGACGACTCCCATTTAATCAAACGAGTCCACTTGGATATCTCCCAACTATATTTTCACAAATTCCTAAAATCGCCTTCTTCTTTTTTCGGGAAGATGTGTTCACACTAAATTAAAAACACGGGTACTAAGGAACAATATTATAATAATGATAGTAGAGTAAAGTTGTGGGTGTAAAAGGTAGACTAGGAATTATGAGTGGGGTACTTTTTATGAAGGAGTATGACAAACGAGTCTTATTGAATATAAACTAGTTAGTAGCCCGTCGATACTCGACGGGACAATATAATCAATTGATTTTGACAGAAAAATATTATTAAAATTAATTAATTAAAAAATATCATTAAAATTGCGAATCTAAAATCAATTTCAAACTAACTGGAAAATTACATAAATATGCTCGTGTACATAAATGTCACATTCATATATTCTCTATTTCCCCCGACTATGTCCTTACATCCACCTTTTTTATAATATAAATTTGATCTCCATCAACTTTACGTCTGAACTTTGACAAAAAAAAAAAAAAAAGGCTTGAAAAGTGAATGGTGATCTTGGTCCACCGTTTCTTGTGAGCCTTTGGTGATGTAGCCTTATTTTGGGATCGTAAATACGTTAATGAATATTTACCATCATTTCAAGTATACGAAAAATTTAAAATCTTCGAAATGGGATTACCATTTAAGTTGAGTGAATAACTACATAAATGGTGAATGAATTCAGTCAAGGCTTGAGTTTGATTCATTCCCTACTGTTGGTCTGCACCTCTAGCTCCCTAACTTCATTTTTGAAAGATTACACAACTTGAAAATCGAAATAATATAACGGGTTGAATTGAAATATAGAAATGATTAAATAATATATAAATTTGAATGAAATTGAAGATAGTGATATCTAAAGTTATTTTTGAAATAAAAAATTACTTTTTTTTTAAAATCTGAAAATATTTTAAATCAGGTTTATTAGTTTAATTTAAAATATGAGTTTAAAAATTAAAAATTAAGTTTAGATTAACATCTGGAAATAAAACTCTTCGTTGAATGCTAAACACGACAACTTGATACCTAAGATTTGATGTGAAATCTTTCACGTGGCACTGTGGTAATAGAATATGTTCTGGCTTATATTAATTATATTGTATTGATATATATATATATATATATATATATATATATATATATATATTTATTTATATATATGTAGATAGATTAATCAAATATTATTACAATAGAGTTACCAATATTTTGTGAACTAATTTTCTTTGACTACTTTTGAGTTTTGAATCCAAGAGTTTTAGCTTTTCTTTTTTATTTTGTTGACTAATTTTTTATTTTAATGATTATGTTTTTTGGAGCAAATTTTAGTGAATATGATAGAAATTACTCCCTCCGTCCGACACCAATGGGCACTTTTGGTCAAACCTACTTGAACTTTGACTAATATTTTATGCTAAATAATTTATCTCCATAAATATTTAAAAATAGTTATTGATAATGTTTCTATTACTAATATAATAACTTTTTTTAAAAAAAATTATGAAGATTAATAGTTTAGCATAAAATTACAAAACAAAAGAATAAAAAAATAAATTAAAAACCAAGAATGTAGAGGGGTAATTTGGCTGCAAAATAAGAGTTTCTAATTAGTAAAACATGGAAGGTATTTTAAGCTTAGAATAAACATGGAAGGTAATTTAAGCTTAGAATATTTTTTATTAATATATTTTTTTTTGTAATTTATATCCAATATAAGATATGACATTTAAAATTAGATTTGATTTGCTTTTATGCATAATATGTTTTTTTTATTCAAATCTTATTTGCTTTTCTATATTATATATATAGATAGATAGATGTATAATAAATTGTTCATTTTAGATAGTAACATTCTTTACGAGACGACCAAGAGGTAAATGAGCAACATTTGTATTTGTTATTAGATGTAGGTGTATACAAGTAGATATGATAAAGAATACAATTAAGAAAAAACATTTTTTTTGAAATGTGAGCTGAAAATCTAGTCTCAATATATATGGATATTTGAAGTAAAAATTGAACCTGTTATATCATATGCATAAAAAGTATCAATTAGAGGCTTTAAAAATGACATATGTTTTATGGCCCTAGGCCATGGACTTTGTTTTCTTTGTGTCATGGTCGGGCATGTGTTTAAAAGATTTCGAATTGCTAGCGAGAATTAGCTTTAGCGCTTCAACCGTTTAAAAATCATATAACGTTTTGTACAACGTTTGCTACACACGGTAAAATGTGTACTCTCAAATGTAAAAAATGTTTTTTTTTTTTTTTTTTTTATAACGTGGAGCTAACACGTTTTATTTTTCTCATTGGGTATAGGGGTGGATTGGTAGGTATACCAATTGTATTTCGCTTATACCATGTACCAATCAAGTTTAATTTGGTACATAACAATTAAATCGGTATACCAACTTAGTTGGTACGGTTGGTACTAACCTCTACCAAATACTCCCTCCTTCTCAAGTTAGTGTGAACTAATGGTCAACATAATATAAATTTGACCAATAATTTAAGTAAAAAATAATAATCCTAATAAAATTCTAAAAATTGTTATTGAAAATATTATTAATCATATGATACAATTACAAATTTTAATTTTTTTATTAGAATAATTATTTTTAAAAAATTATTGTCAAAGTTATATAAAGTTAACCATTAATTCACACTAACATGAGATAGAGGGAGTATAAAATATTATAAAAACACTGACGAGTAAAACAAAAATGAACAATGAACAATTACCAACCAATTAAAATGGTATACCAGACTATACTGATCTATCATATTTTTCCAAGGCATTTCTATAAGAATTAGGGCGTTAGCTTGTTTGGGTTGGGGCTTGTGGATTTTTTTGTTATTCATCAAACTGGAAATGTTAAAGACAAACATTGGAAATTAATAGACAGTCATTTGATGGCTATCTCATGTCCAAACTCCGTTTTCATCCATTGTACTTTTAAGTGTGTTTCATTTTTACCATTATACTTCTTTTCTTTCAAAAATACCATTGTACTTTGGGAAACATGTCATTTTAACCCCAAAATCGCGGATTAAGGCGCGGATTAGTGGCGGGTTTAGCCACATATTTGGGGTTGTCAAAATGATACATTTTCCAAACTACAATGGTATTTATGGAAGAAAAAATGTATAATGGTAAAAGTGAAACATCATCTAAAGTACAATGGATGAAAATGGACTTGGCCCTATTAACTATACTAGGGATAGAATATTAGAGAGAAAATTTATTAAAATTACGAATGGAATATTAGAGGGAAAATTTATTAAAATTAGGGATAGAATATTAGAAGAAAAATTTACTTTTATATAAACATATTTAATATTTAAATGAAAATTAATATTCTTAAAAAATTATTGTTGGTACTCCGTATACCAACCAACATTGAATTTGTGTACCATGTACCAACCAATCATATAGAATTGGTACGGTACTACCGTACCAACATTTCGGTATACCGATTGTCACGTACCAATTATGATTGGTACAGTTGGTACACAAGTTGGTTGGTACGGAATTGGAAATTTTGCCAGCCCTAATTGGGTAGTCAAATTTTATATTGTGTAAAAAATATTTTACAAAAGGGAAAATAATGGAAATATGCAATGTATATACCTTCAGTTTCAAAAAAAATAGTGTACTCCATCTGTCCCTAAATGAGTGTCCATTTTCAAGATTTTTTTGTCCCAAAATGAGTGTCTTTTTTTTTTAACATAACTTTGTACCTAAATATTTTTTTTCGATTTTTTTTCACCCGTCTCTTTATACTTGCAAAACTAAATGTTTGGAAATGAGATTACAAGATTATATATGAATCTTTGCCACCAAATTGTACAAAAATTTGAGATTTTCAGATGTCCCTTAAAATAAAATTTGGACACTCATTTAGGGACATAGGTAGTACTATTTAGTGACCACATAATGCAATGTACTTTTGAGATATTTTTCAAATAATGCAAGACGTTAAATTTTGTTAACAAATCCATTAAAATTGTAACACATGTTATTGACTTAACGAACCCCATCTTCCTCATCACATCTATATGCTCAGGTCTGGACCTTCTCCTAAGCCCTCCCCACAAGTTGTGGGACTCCTCAGTTGTAGGGATGGCCAAACCGAACTGTAACCGGACCGAAACCGCCAAACCAGACCGTAACCGTAACCGAAAAGTCCGGAATCGCTTTGAACTGGAACCGTTTGTAACATGGTCCGGTTCATCCCCTCTGAAAACCGTGAACCGGCGGTTCCGAACCACCATGAACCGCCTAGAACGAACCGGAACCGGAACCGTTATCAAAATCGTTAGAAAACCATCAAAATCGTTAGATTTCTAACGGTTTCATAAGAATTAACCGTTACTAACGCAACATTGACAAGAAAAATTGAGTTTTGACTGGTTTTTTAGCCAAATTCAGTGAATTAAAATTATAAAAATTTGTTGAGTATATAAAAGAAAAGAGGGATGGATCTCTTTAGTTTTTTAAACATTTTTTCTATACCTTTTTTCTAAAAAAAAAATCGGCAATAAAATATTATTATAATTGTTTTTTCTGTTATTTTTTTTTAAAGGAAGCTGTGGACCGCGGTTCCGAACCGTAACCGGAAGAGAAACGGTTCGGTCACGGTTCAAGCTTTTCCGGAACCGGAACCATGTTTGGTCATCCCTATTCAGTTGAATATACCCACACCTCCCACCATTGTTGACTCTTTTCCACCGACTCTCATTTTTGAATAACCAATTCAGAATATAAAGAATCCAGACAGACTCTGCTTCCTTCATTCTGTCCATAGTTGATATGGAAATCAGGAAATCGAAGAACCCAGTTGGATTCTTGATTTTTATTTTCGAATATGTTACAACTTTCTTTCCCGGTTAGATTCTTGCTTCTTCTCTCTTTATTTTTCATTTCTCTTTCCAGCTATCTAGGGTTTCAAATTCAAAAATTGAAGCCCCAAATTCGAAATTGTGATATGGAAATTGAAGAACCCAGTTGGTTTCTTGATGTTCATTTCTCTTCCTTCATTGTGAGTATAATGAATCTGAGTTTCTTGATTTTTTATGTGGAATCGAATCTGGGTTTCATGATATTGATATGTAGATCGAATTTTGGTGTGGTTGGTAGTGGTGGTGGTGCTTGCGGCGAAGTAGTGGTGGTTGCCGGAGTAGTAGTGATGGGTGGTTGACTATTGGTTAGGAGAGATGAAGAGGGAGGAGGGAGGAGGGAGTCAGCCTTCTTCTTAACAAATATTGGTATATTTAACCTGTGTTAGTTTTTGTTTTAAATAAATGTTGACTTGTTTGTTAAGTTTTTGACAGCGTTAGGTTGATTTAACGCATATTGCATTATATGAAATACTACAAAATAGTACATTGCATTATGTGGTCACTAAATACTCTCTCCGTCCCAAATTAATAGTATTCTTAGTTTGACTTTACACGGAGATTAAGAAAAGATAAATGTTGTGAGTATGAAAAATAAAGTAGGAAAGAGAAAGTGAGTATGGAATTTTTATTGTGAGAATGACAAGTGAGTTTTATTTTCTATTTTAGGCAATAAATTAAAGTAAGAACCTTAAATTGGAAAAAACTAAAAAGAAAAGTAAAAGCCGAGACAGAGGTAGTAGTAGTAAATTGCATTATTTGAAACAAACAATAATGTACGAGTAAACGACCAAAATGACCCGCGTACTATATGAATTCAACCGATTTGACCCGCGTACTATCTAAACTACCAAATCAACCTGCGTACTATATATAAATCAACCAAATCAACTTAAATCGTTAGTATACATCAATGGATGTTAACGAATGTTAAAAATTTAATGGATGTTACAAAAAATGTATTAATCATAATATAAAGGGGGAAATATGCCAAGAAAATAATTTACAAATAAACCCTAAGGTTTAAAATGAAAATTGAAAAAATATAATCCTAAATAGTCGCCTCCCCTTCCTTTGCTTTCAGCTCTTCATCCCTTCCCCCTCCCCTTGTAAATTGATCCATACCTATGGTGGCTTCAAAAACATAAAAACATTATTTTCTCAGGTTGCCAAACCCCCCACCGAACACCTTCTCTCACCCCATCGGCCGACTACTTACTCCCATCCCATCCTTCCACCCTCTTCTCCAACGTCGGCCCCCTTTCCATGGTGCCCCTTCTGTCTCACACTTGATTTCGTCAATGAGCTCCAAAAATGGAGTTTTCTGTACTACCCCACCCCACACCTCCTCTTTTATCTCTCTCTCTTTCTCTCGCTCTCTCTCAGTTTAGATTTGTTCTTTTCTTCTTTATAAATCTGCAATCTAACCGAGAATTATTATAATTTTTCTAGATCCAAACCTGGGAAAGATTTTTGTAAATGAATTTTAAATCGTAAATATGATTTCTATTTAACTCTAAGGAAGAAACGCAATTCGAACTTGTTCACAACTTTTTTGTAAATGAATTTTAAATCGTAAATATGATTTGGTGAATATATGGATAGTACGCGTCCGTTGCATATTTTGGTAGTTGGGCCTTTTACAGAAAGCCCGCTGGCTTAATTGGAGACTCCGGCCTGTTCGTAAAACCCGCTCAAACCGTACTTGTTCGTATACATACCCCCTTCCCTTTGCTATTCTGTTTCGGTACCTTCCTTCCTCCTCCTTATTTATTTATTTATTGTGTTTGGTGCCCAAACCTAACCTAACCTAACCTAACCCTAACCCTAACCCTAGAATCCATACATAGCGCAAGAAACAATGTGGGATATAGACGACGACACTTGTATTCAGTTGAGCCTTTTAGTCCCTAGCGTCACCGAGAGTCTCAGCAGCATTGCTCGTAAGCTTTTAATCTCCCTCACATTTTATTTTTTCAATCATCCTACAATCTCAATCTTAGGGCTTGATTTTGTATTTCTTCAATTCTATTTTTGTTTGTCATTTTAATTCTTCTTTTTCCAACCTCCCTCACATTTTAATTTTTCAATCATCCCACAATCTCAATCTTAGGGCTCGATTTTGTATATCTTCAATTCTATTTTTGTTTGTCAATTTTAATGCTTCTTTGCGCATTGAGTTTCTAGCCCTCCCATCAATTTTTTTCTTTTTCTTTTTCTTTTAAAACCATAAATCAGCACGAGTTATAGAAGAAAGCTTTCAAATTAATTTTGATGTATCCAGTATTCAACTTTCGGTGCAGATGCATATCAAAAGAGATATGATTTTTTTCTCGCTGACTTGTGACTCGTAATTTTATCAATAGACAGTTAAAGTTTTTACATATCACCCTCTTGCTTGGCTGGCTTCATTTGAAAAATGTCACATTTACCTTTTTTATTTCAAGATAAAAATGTAGTCTTTGGTGTATTATTAAACATAAATGTTAAAATTATGTTATGCTTATTAATTATGGACTAACTTACAAGAATTTATTTCATTTATATGTAATTTATACAAAAATTACGTTCTTAATTATTGACTTGTTTGCCTTTTATTTTACCATTGCTCGTCTCGCCTTCTGCCTGAAAAAGACAGATATTACCCGTCTGTCATTTCCCACATCTCAATTTTGACCATCGAGAAGGTAGTGTTTGTGTGAGTTGAAGACTTCGAGAGCAACACGAGGGGGGGGGGGGGGGGGGGGGGGGAGTTCCCATCTAGAGAACGATGTTTATGCGTGACCCTAAGCATGCTTATTTGTCAGTGAACACTTTGTGAGAAGCCCCTAGGAGCTTATGTAAGAGAGGGAGTTCAAGAGAGCTCAAGGGGTTGAAGAGCCTCAAAGACACAGTGTCTATAGCAAGTAGTATTTTTTTATGGTATCTTATCTTCTACTTTTAACAACAATAGCCACAAATTTTAACTTTTTATTTCACTTATTCAAATTCCTTTAATTTTTTTTAAAGAGAAGTTATTTTTATTAAATGCATAATGTCATAAATTATGTTTAATGGCAAGTTTTTTTTTTTTTTTTTTTTTTTTTTTAAGATAAGCATCTTATAAAAGTTCATCAATAAACTATTATCTCTCTCTCCTTTTTAATGAATTCTTTAAAAAAAAAAAATCAATCAAACAAAAGTGAGACAAATTATAAACTAAAGTGAAGTCGATCACATGATATTCTCATGCAATCAAATTTGGTTCAGTATATGTATGAAAGTATCAATGTGCGAATTTGTGTACGTGTCTGTGAAAGATTAGAAAACTGAAGTAAAAGAGTGAAGGAATTGCGAGCGCCTTTTATCTAGATTTTTTTATTGAAAGTGACTTAAGTGACCAACATGATTTAAATAGTGTAAGTGATTATTGATTAAGCAAATAATGCAGAGACAAGCATGTTGCAATAATGAAGTACTGTGATCAAATTGGCCAAAGAATAGCAGGGTAGTCGTAAATATTAATGGCTCAAATGTAGTGACCATAAGATAACAACAATGATGGTAACACGGAGTACATATTTATATACCCAGTATGTGTACGAGGGAAGGACTTCTGGAATGGTACTTCCAACAAAAATATTTCACCTGGATTTTAGGAGCAGTCATTCATCATGGTTGTTTTGTGCTTGCTGTGATATTTTCTTTAATGTGAATGAGTGAACATGTTTTTATATTCATTTTAAATGTTTTCATCTAGTTCTTGTTTGATGTTCTTATGTGTTGGCTCATAATGTGACCATGCAAACGCATACGGTGAGGTAGGTATTTTAATCAGTTTCCGTTGGTGTTTTATCTATATGATTCAATATACTCCCTCCGTCCCACCTCACTTGACACCCAAGAGGTGGGCACAATAACTAAAGAAAAAAAATAAAATAAGGAAAATGTATGGTAGAAAATGAAGAGAGAGAATGAGTGGTGGGGTAGAGTGAATATAAAATTATAAAAGTAGGCTATTTTGGGAAGTGTCAAGTGAGCTGGGACCGACCAAAATGGAAATAAGTGTCAAGTGAGCTGGGACGGAGGTAGTATTGAATTATTCATCCTTATATGTGCTGCCTTGCAATAATATTCATTGCATGATTGAGCTTTAGCTATTGTTCATTTGTTCTGCGGAAAGAAGCTACCTTAGTTGACAAGATTAACTATTTAATGTATCTTAATTCTTCAATTGATTATCTGACAAGATTGCTAATCCATGCTTATATAAATTTGGAGTTCCTTGTTTAATTATATGATCAGCATTTTGCACTCCGATTTCTATGCAAATTAGTTTTTTTGTTCAATCAATTAGCCCTAGTCCTACCCGTTATTGGATTTACTTGATGAAGATAAATGTTATTCCCTTAATTAGAGTTGATGAGTGATTGAGTTGAGCTTTAAGGTGTATGTGTGTACTTTTCTTTTATTTTCTTAAGTTTAATCTTTTTTAACGCTTCCTCCTTGATATTGCTTCTTCTCTTTGCAGAACATTTTGCTGATGAAGATACGAGGAAACGTGCAACTGAGGCAGGTTATGACGATGTGAACAAGTATGTTTTAGACGGCATCAGGAAAAATCCCATTTATCCTGCTCGTTGGTATCTAGAGGTACACTTCCTATCATATACTCCCTCCGTCCCAGCACAAGTAGGACTAGAGGGGTTTGCACACTAATTAAGACAAACTAGTTAATGTGTGGTAGAAAATGAAGAGAGACTGAGAGAGAATGAGTGGAGTAAATAGTAGTGTTAGTTGGATAAATTGTGTGGTGGAAAATAAAGAGAGAGAATGAGTGGGATAAATAGTAGTGTTGGTTGAATAAATTGAGTGGTGGAAAATGAAGAGAGATAATGAGTGGGGTTGAAACATTTCCATTTTGGGCAGTCTCCCATTTAGTGGGACTGCCTAAAAAGGAAAGAAGTCTCACTTGTGCTGGGACGGAGGGAGTATATTTATGTATATTGTTATTATGTGTCTTTTTGGATTTTACTCAATCAGAATAGGTTATCCATAACCTGTGTAAGAATCGATCCAAAGCTGGGTTGTGATTTCAGCATAGAAAAATCCAATTAATTCATTAATTTAATCTAAATGCACTGGATTCATTCCTAACTACTATGGTTTTAATTTAACATAAGCACATTGGGTCAATTCCATCAATTCACAGCAACATAATCGTAATTTTTAGGAGAAATACTCCCTCTGTCCCAAACTGTTGGGACGGAGGGAGTATTTCCAATAAAGGTAAGGCATCTGCAATCATTGGTGATGATGACCATGGTTTCGGTGTTGGGACAGAGGGAGTATTTCCAATAAAGGTAAGGCATCTGCAATCATTGGTGATGATGACCATGGTTTCGGTGAGGTATGGGCTGGTGTTGATGTGGTGATGGAAAGTTGGATTTTATTTCCAAGACTCTTCATAAGAACTCTTTGAAAGAGCAGGAAGTAAGAATAATAACTTGGTGTGCACTTCTTCTTTCAAATCTTTTCCCTTTACAGTTTAAAAGGCACTTGTATCATATTCCGATTTATGGATTTAGAATAACATGTAATGTATTGGATCCAAATGACACACAAAGGATAATAGCTAGATTTGAGAGAGAAGAGAATTGAGAAATTATGAGAGAGATGTAGAGAGAGAATCTGAGGAGAGAGACGAATTGGGAATTTTCTTTAACCGCCCTTTAGAACAACAACTCTCCCTATTTAAAGTTTGTTACAACTTGCTATTACGACTTGTACTGTATAAGACACTTTATTTATTCTACTACAGTACGTAACGCTCTCCCATCCTTCAAAAATCCTTGTCTCAAGGATTTCTTTAATTTGCTTGAACAAAGTCTGGAAATCTGTAGAACTCTTCCTTGTCTTCCCATGTGGCATCATCCAATGTTGAATCAGCCCAATACACCTGCACTTGTGGAGTCTGAACTGCATCATTCATCACAACCCTTTCCTGCAAAATAGATAAAGGTGTGTGATGATCGTTTACAGCTCCCACCTTAGGCAACTGAGCATTAATAACAGCATTAGGACCATTTTTTTTTTTAATTGTGAAACATGAAACACTGGATGAATACAAGTCCTTTTTGGTAACTCCAACTTGTATGCCACATCACCCAACTTCTGAATAACCTGGAAGGGACCATAATACTTTGGAGATAATTTTGGTTGCTTCCTTGACACTACAGAGGATTGCCTATATGGCTGGAGTTTCAAGAAAACCCAATCACCCAACACAAAACTTCGTTCAGTCCTTCCTGTATCTGCATAATACTTCATTTTCTTTTGAGCTACCGTTAAATTCTCATGTAGAACGCGACCAATAAACTCTCCTTGTTTCATTAACTCGTCGACTGAACCAACAGAAGTAGATCCAGTCACATATGCAGTAATCTGAGGAGGCTTATAGCCATATAAGGCTTCAAACGGAGGCATCTTTAAGGTGGAAGGATAATTGGAGTTGTACCAATACTCAGCAAAATAAAGCCATTTAGCCCATTGATTCGGAGCATGACTGGTCATACATCGCAAATATTGCTCCACACATCTGTTCAACCTTTCAGACTGTCCATCGGTTTGTGGGTGATAAGCACTGCTATGCAACAGAGTGGTCCCCAACAGTTTAAACAATTCCTTCCAGAATCTACTCATAAAGATCTTATCCCTATCAGATACTATAGTTGCTGGACAACCATGTCTTTTGAGTACATTCTTAAAAAATTCCGTAGCTACCGTGACAGCAGTATAAGGATGGGACAAAGGAATCAAGTGACAGTACTTTGTAAACCTGTCGATGATCACCATAATACTATCCTTCCCCTGAGATTTAGGTAAACCTTCAACAAAATCCATAGCTAAGTCCGTCCATGCTTGTGTAGGTATAGCTAATGGTTGTAACCACCCTGGAGACTGAACATTCTCAGGTTTATTTTGTTGGCAGAAAACACAATGCTAAACAAATTTCTTGACATCCGATAATAATCCAGGCCAATAAATACCTGATTAACCCTTCTATATGTGCGTTGAATGCCAGAATGACCCCCTAAAGCAGATTGATGCATAAGTTCAATAACTTGTTGTCTATGTTCACTGTTACTACCCACAAAAAAATTCTGGCCATACTTCAATACTCCTGTTTTGTGTAATTTCCAGCCTTAGTAGTCAGAGCACACTCTGCTATTAATTCTTGTGCCATAGAATCCCCTTCATAACTTTCATTCAATTCACGTTTCCAAACTGGTACCACTCCAGACATAACCAAACAAACAGGTTGATCCTCATTTACCCTTGACAAAGCATCAGCAACTACATTCTCCCTTCCTTGCTAGTATTGAATTTCATAATCAAACCCAATCAATTTGCTCAACCACTTCTGTTGTATCAAGGTTGACAACCTTTGCTCCAAGAAAAATTTAAGCGATTGATGGTCAGTTTTAATCACAAAGTGCTGGCCAATCAAATAAGATCTCCATCTCTCCAATGCTAACACAATGGCTAGCAATTCCTTCTCATAAGTAGAAAAGTCCTGAGCCCTAGGCCCCAATACCTTGCTTAAGAAAGCGATTGGCTTGTCCCCATGCATTAACACAGCCCCAATTCCTTTATCACTAGCATCAGTTTCAACTACCAAGGCCTTTGTGAAGTCAAGCATTGCCAAAACCGGAGTACTAGACGTGGCCTTTTTAAGGAAAACAAAGGCCATTTCCGCTGCATCATCCCATATGAACTTATCCTTTTGCAATAACTTAGTAAGTGATTTACTAATTTCGCCATAACCCTTAACAAACTTCCTGTAATACCCAGTCAAACCAAGGAAACCTCTCAGTCTTTTCACCGTAGTAGGTCTTGGCCAACTTATCATTGACTGAATTTTACTCGGATCAGCACATACCCTATCTTTTGTAACAATGTGTTCCAAATACTCTATTTGTTTTTTAGCAAAGAGGCACGTTGATCTCTTAGCATACAACTCATGCTGTCGAAGTAAGGCAAGCACAACCCAAAGATGCTCCAAATGCTCACTTAAAGACTTACTATAAATGAGAATATCGTCGAAAAATACTAAAACATACTTCCTCAATTGTCTAGCAAATACTTGGTTCATAAGACCTTGAAAGGTAGCTGGTGCGTTGGTCAATCAGAAAGGCATAACTAGAAACTCATTGTGACCACTGTGAGTCCGAAAGGCAGTTTTCTGAATATCAGGCTCATGAACTCTAATCTGCATATAAGCAGACCTCAAATCCACCTTAGAAAAGTACTCAGCACCGTGCAATTCATCAACAACTCCTCCACTACTGGGATTTGAAATTTATCCTTTATCGTTTGACTATTGAGACCGCGATAATCAACACAAAATCTCCAAGTCCCATCCTTCTTCTTTACGAACAATACCGGGGAAGCAAATGGTGACCACTAGGCCTGATAATCCCTGCTTCTAACATCTCTTGCACCATCTTCTCAATCTCATTTTTTTGCACATATTGATTAATAGGATTGCTACCAGCTATTAATGGAATATGATGATTTTGGTCTCTATCGGGAGGCAATTTCTTTGGTTCATCAAATACGTCACTGTACTCACAAAGCAATTTATTTATTGATGCATCAAAACATACCTGTCCATCCACCTCTGCAGCCATACAGAACAGTTGTCCGACAAATCCAGTCGTAGCCTTCTTGATCATTCAAGTAATTGAGTTACTTGACACTTGTAAGAATGAAGTTCTTCCCTTCTCAGTTGACCCCCGTAGTTCCACCATCTTGCCATCTTTCATGAATGATAATTTCAGTTGTTGGAAATCCATAGCACTGGACTGTACTCCTTCAACCAATCAACTCCTAAAACAGCATCACATCCCCCAATGGTAAAATTTTCATCCCTGTATTGAATTTATGGCCCTGCATAGTCCATTCAAAATCTGAACACCTTGATTTACTCACCACTGTATTACCATCAGCAACAAAAACTTTCATACAAGGAGTTATTTCCGTTTTGCAACCCAACATTTCTGCGACCTTCGGATCCAAAAAACAATGAGCACTCCTGCTATCAATCAAAATCAGTATAGGTCTCTTCTTAGCATAGCCTCTAATTCTTAGTGTATTTACACCAGAATGACCAGCTAATGCATGTGCCGATATCTCCATATCACTGGGCACATTAGTTGCGAAATCCAGTTCTCCTTCCTCCAATACTTCCACTTACTCCTGAACATCATTTGCATCCGATTCCAACATATGCAATTGTTGTTTCTTAACACGATGACCTGGAGCAAACTTGTCATCACAATTAAAGCACAATCCCTTGGCTCTCCAAATGATAACCTCTTAACCGGCACAGCCTTTGATCCCGACTTTGAGTTTGATCCAGCGTATGATTCCTTCGCAATACTTTAGCTTACAGGTTTTGGAAGTAACATTGATGTTGACGGAGTTGGTAAAAGGCCTTTCGTAATTGACTTCACTTGATGACTTGAAACAGCGACCATAGTTGTCAAGGCATCTTCCTGTAATTTTGCGATGCTGATGGTCTCCGACAGTGTCCTAGGCTTCAACAACTTCACCATACTTCTAATTTCAGGCTTGAGACCACCGTTAAAACTCGAAATCCAGTAAGATTCACGCTGATGCTTATTAGTCGGAGTAATAGCTGCTCGCAAAGCCTCGAACCTATTTTGATATTCGTTCACAGAACCTGTTTGCTGCAAGTTATTGAATTCCTCTTGCTGATCCGCCGTTCCTGCCTCTTCAAATCTAATCAAAATCTCCTCAAACTGAGTCCATTTCATGGTCCATTTGCCTCCTGGTAATTCTGATACCACTCATCCGCCAGATCGTCTGAATGAATTGAAGCTAGAGATACTTTTTTGAATTCATCCATAGGCTTAAATTGAAAATACTTACGACATTTACGGATCCAACGCCTAGGGCTTGGATTCACTCCATCAAATCGAGGAAACTCGATTTTGCGATCGGTTTTCCTTTCAACTCCGATGCAATACGATTAAATGTCTCCATAAAATCTGTTAGACGACTATTAATGGATTGAATCTCCACATTAATCGCTGCTACTCAAGCCTTCGTCTCCGAATTGTCCTTAGCGAGAGCGCCGATCCGTTCTTCGTTAGATTTCACCGCGAGCGTCAATCTCGTTCCTTCCGCCATGGTCGCTGAACCGTTGCCTCTGGATACCAATTTGTAATGTATTGGATCAAAATGACACACAAAGAAGAGAATAGCTAGATTTGAGAGAGAAGAGAATTGAGAAATTATGAGAGAGAAGTAGAGAGAGAATCTGAGGAGAGAGACGAATTGGGGCTTTAGAACAACAACTCTCCCTATTTAAAGTTTGTTACAACTTGCTACCACGACTTGTACTGTATAAGACACTTTATGTAAAAGAGTATTTGATTACATTATACTCCCTCTGCCCCAGAAAGATAGTTTCATTTTGACTTTATATGGTCAACAAAAATGAACTTTGACCAAACATTGGTGTCGATCTAATGATCTAGTGAAATTCTAAAAGTTGTAATTGATTAATCATTAAGTGATTTATCAATAACACATTTTAGAATTTTATTGCGATCATTAGATCGACACCAATGTTTGGTCAAAGTTCATTTTTGTTGACCATAAAAAATCAAAATGAGACTATCTTTTGGGACAGAGGGAGTATGTAAGACTTGAGTATTAAAAATTATAAACTTCACTATGAAAACATAATTTGTTGCTTGCAAAGCCTAGTCAGGGCGCGAGTGGATGTGGTTGTCTCTATGCTAATGCTTGCAAGTATTGAAATAGATGGTGCTAGGATTTTTTTGGCAAATCTACCATTAATGTATGTACTTGGGCACTTTGTTGCGTACTAGATATACAATGACGGAGGTATATCAATAGACTTACTAGGGTTCAAGGACGGCAGGACAAGTGTTTTGTTGGAGTTGGCGTGTCATCTAGAGTAAGCGGGGGCGTCGTTGTCGAAATTAAATTATTAGGGTACCTGGGTAAAGGTTTGGTTGACTCCAAGGATGGTGGTAGCTACATTTTTAACTTTGGGACACCTAGGTTTTTTTCTTTCCTTTGACAGAGGCAAAATTGAAGGGGTGTTTGACTCTTCAAGGAAAGGATGAAATGGATCAAAGAAAGAAAGATCGAGTTGACACCTAACTTGCTAAGCCAAGCTTCGGTTATGACTTATGATACCGATTGAAGGTAGAAGAGAGAACATAAATAGATATTGGATCAACTATAAGAATTTTTATTTTTTTTATTTTTTACCAAGTGAGAATTCACCTGGATCATCATTTCCATCCATTTTTGTGAGAAACTTCTTCAGGAATTGATTGACGATTCCCGCTCAATATTGTTGCTCTGTAGTGAATACCAGTGAATACCAGATTGAAACTGTTTGGCTAATGTATAAATCGCCCAAAATTGCCTTCCTTGCTGCTAACCATCATCCGAGTCATCAATTTTTTGATGTTATTACTACACAATGGCACCGAAGTTTTGAGCTAACATCTTGTGAAGGCCTTTCGATACTTACTAAACCTCGTGAACTTTTTCGGTTGTGAAATGTTCTAATGTGTGACACTTTCCTTGGTTTCTATCATTCACAATGCAGTGTGTTAATGAATATGGTGCTGAGAGCACAAGATGCAACAGAGAAAAAGAACGTTGGTTGGAGCGCAAGACGGCGCAAAATGGTAGTTTAAACTTTCCTACTTGGTATATATGATTTTTGCTCTATAATTTGAGGGAGAATTAAACATAATACTTTACTACAAGTAATACTTTTGTACAAAGCACTTGTTTATTATTCAGTCATGATAGCTCATAAAGTCTTCACTATGCTTTTGTGTGCACACACAATACAACCACAACAAAACCTTCCTCTCGTATCGACCCCTCAAAAAGAGGTGAGAGAAAGCAATGTAAAATTAGTGATTTGATTTTTAATTATCGAAGAGAATGAAATACAACACTTATCACATTTTGAAAACAGTCACAAATTACAGTGTAGTAATCATTAAATTATCACATTTTGAAAACAGTCACAAATTACAGTGTAGTAATCATGAAATTAGTCTGGTGGTGTACACAACTTGTGTTCATGTAATATGTTTTGTTATTGTTGTTGGTGATGTAGATTTAGGTACTTTTTGCTGGATAGAATGGTTTTGTAAAGCGCGGTTTGAGACAATATAAAATTAAAACACAACTTGGGTATATAAGAGCTCCCGTTATGCTCGGGGCGAGTTCTAGGTAAGGGTTGAATATCAAAATGAAATATGTGGAATGTATATAGAGTCATGTGTAACGTACCAATACCATACAATGCCCCCTTATTTTCTCAAAAGAGTGGTCCAAAATGGCTTCATTATGTTTAGGGAACGTCCCAAGACTCTCCCCTAATGCTCGCACAATGTTAGGAAAGTACTGTACAAACACTATAAAGTACCCCAACATAGCCAATAACTAACCAACATCTCGTCTTCTTCACACGTATGGTGTGACATATTTGCCCCTTCACGTGGCTTTCATTTTTGGTTGTTGATTAACTTGCATATGTGTATTCAATTAATTAATTATATACAATGTTTACCATCAGACATGTATCTTTGAATTTGAGTTTTCATGATATTGTCACTCAAGTATATATAATTTTGATTCTTCCTTTCTTGTGATTTTGAGTGTTGGTCTTCTCTTTTCGCAGGGAAGAAACTTGTTTGGAATGAAGAGGGTAAGTGTAAACTCTTGCTCTATGCTTCAATAATCTTGTATTCCTTCACCAAAAACTTTTATCTTATGGACATACTGCAAGATACTACGGCTCTGTCCCTAAATGAGCATCCAAATTTCATTTTAAGGAACATAACTTTTTGTACTATTTGGTGGCAAAATTCATATATAATCTTGTAATCCTCTTTAAAAACATATAGTTTTTGCAAGTATTTTTTTGAAAAAAAAAGCATTTAGGGACAAAGTTGTGATAAAAATGGACACTCATTTTGGGACAAAAATTTCCAGAAAATGGACACTCATTTAGGGACAGAGGGAGTACTTCCTTTTGTTGTTCTATAACAAGGTCTTATGTTTCCTGAATGAAAGGTTAAACTTTAAAGTTCTAGGTTATATATGTATTTTTCCTCTTCTATAAATTTTTATCTTTTCTAAACATTTCCGACTTGATATGATTTCTTCTATTTGCAGAAGTTTATAAAATATTAAAGGAAGATGCAATTGAGGCGCAGGGTATGAAGAAGGATATTTTGCCAAGAAAGATCCTAAGTTTCTCGAATATTCTGCCAGCGCGTATGAAAAGGTTCACTTCCTATATTATTTTTCTGTAATTATGTGTTATGGTCCACCAATAATTAGAATAAATGAGCGAACGACCAAACACCTAGTTGATTTCTAGTTACAACGTTTATTAGTATTACCTAGTTTTAAGAAAAGGGCCTATAACAAATGCGGAGCAAAATCACCATTGATGTATGTATAATGTGGTACTTTATTTATAGATGACATGCATTGTGAGACTTGCTTACTAAAAGTTGGAATTTATAAATGTTATATACACCCTCCGTCCCACCACAAGTGAGACTAATTTCCAGTCAATCCCACCACAATTGAGACTGCCCAAAATGGAAATGTTCTAATATATTTATATTCAATCAACCCCACCATTTAACCCCACTCATTCTCTCTTTTCGTTTTCCCCCACACAATTTATTCAACTAACACTACTATTTACCCCACTCATTCTCTCTCTTCATTTTCTACCACACATATACTTCTTTTTTCTCAATTATTGTGACCCACAAATTGGTCTCCACTTGTGGTGGTGGGACGGAGGTAGTATATGTTAACTATGATGATTTTACCTTTATATCTATAAATTATAATTTTCTATTAAGGAAAATTGCGAACCGAAACCATCGGGTTTGTGTGGATTGGGTACCTCAACTCTTTTTTCTTGGAAGATTAGTATGTCATCTCATTTTCTTGCTCATCCAAGGTACCTCGGGTTAACTCCGATTTTTTCCGTTAAATGCACAGTGCATGAGACCCAATATTAGGGGTAAATTTTTAGAGAAATCAACTATAAATAATTAAAATAAACACTCAAGGTTCTAAATGTCAAATACTACTTCCGTCCCAACTCAATGTGCATAACTTGACTTTTTTGGTCAAGTCAATTGAACTTTGATCATAATTTTATAAAAATCTGGATATACCTATCCACTTCTAAAAATGTTATTGATACTATTCGTAACGGTGAAACAATCACAATTTTTCTATTGCATAGGAATATGTACATTTTCATAAAAATATGGTCAAAGTTCGATTGACCATATTTTCAACAATGAATGTTGCCTTATCATTCTCATCCCTCGCCACTCCAAATTGAGGTAAGCTCCAAAACCATTGACCATCTCTTTTGTGGAATCTTGCCTCGCTACCTCTGCACATTCAGTGATTGAGACCCTCTTGGCGAACTTCGAACGGGGGTATAGGAGACTTCCCTTTCCCTGCCCAAAGATTAGAAATATGATGAAAACTCCAATACCTTCTGTCCACCAATATTGAGTTTAGGACTTAAGTGTAAAACTTTTGTCGCTTGGAAGAGAACAACAATGGTGGTTACGTGTGGACTTGGGTTTTTGATGAATGGAGACAAGGAAAAGCTGGGAAGGTGAATGGAGTGGTGGTGTTGGCGGGGAAATGGACGACGTGGGAGGGGGATGAAGTTGTTTGAAATGGAGTAGTACTGTGTTTTTTTTTTTTTTAAGACCTTGTAATATACTCCCTCTGTCCCACTCCAATTAGGACATTTTGCCATTTTTGGTGTCCCACTCGAAATAGGAAAACTTAAAATGGAAATGTTTTATTTAATGGGACCCACTTTGACACTCACAACAACTTTCCACTTATTATTCTCTACCCAACTTTCTCTTTCCGACATCACTTTTCATATTAAAAACACCTACTCCACTAACTCCTTAATCCATTTGCCATTTCCAAAGAACCTATTTCGACTGGGGTGGAGGGAGTAAAAATATTCACAAAAAGTCCTTTTAAATTAGTATTTCCGTTTACCATTTACTTTTCTAATTTTACATGTAGAACCTTTTTTTAATTTATTTACTGTTGATTTTCCTATTGTAACCTCTCTGAACTTATGTAAAAGGTTTAAAATTTATTCTTTCATTCCCAATCCAGTGTATTGCTAAGCATGGTGTTGCTGCTGAGAATACAGCGTGCAGGGTTTACAAAAAGATTTGGTTGGAGGCCAAGGCGTTTCAGAATGGTAATTAAAACTTTTCCTATCACTGTTCTTGTTACAAACCTAGTGTTATTAAATTTACTTATTGCCAGCGTGATTGTTTTGATTTTAACTCTATCAACAGTTGTTCATTTGTGGTTTAACAATTATGTAATACGGAGTATGTTTCCTTTTCTATTGCAGCTTGATTTCAAGGCTTACCGAGAAGCGGATCACTAATAAGTAAACATGTCCTCTCTCTCTCTCTGATATTCCTCTATCAAGATGGAAATTCTGTGTAAATGAGATGTTGTGAACCTAAAATAATATTTATGACATTTGTACATGTCAGTGTTGTTTTCTTAACATTTCATATTTTTCTTGTTATCATTGTCTTGACCAAAAAATTAAATTGAGATGTTCAACATCTTTGTCCTTTCCCAGCAACATCCTGTTGGCGTGGTTGAAGTGATTTGTGAAATTCACAAGTTCTCCAGAACAAGATTGTTATGTAAACTACTCCCCCGTCTCAAAATGATCATCTCACTATATTTTGTGTTGATACGCGCGATAATTTTAGTTTAACTATCTTAATTACTATTTTTGGTGTTTGATTCGAAGGTAATTTGAGCAATAATTTTAGTTTAATTTATATAGTAATTAATTGCATGTCGATAGAATTATACTAGTAGTGCACCTGTGCGTTGCACGGTTAATATTAAGAAATTTAATTTATATAGTAATTAATTGCATGTCGATAGAATTATAGTTGTAGTGTATTTTACTTGTAATAAAAAAAAACAAAAAAAAAAAAAAAAAAAAATTGAATTATAAGTCATGTAAAATGTACTTATATACTCATCAGTTGAATTTATACAATAAATATAGATATCACCATCATATTATATGTAGTTTGACTAAAAAAAACATCATATACTCCCTCCGTCCTATTTGAATCTTCACCTTTTACCCAAATGAGTGTCCCGTTAAAAGCTTCATCCTTTCCTAAAATGGTAAAAAATGTAGGCCCCACTTGTCATATCCACTCACTTCTTCATCTCACATACTTAAATTATGGGACCCACTTGTAATACCCACTAGCTTTCCCCTCTCACATATTTAAATTGTAGGCCCCACTTGTCATACCCACTAACTTCTTCCCTCTTACAACCCTTCTTACACTAATCACTTTCCTTAATTTGTGTGCCATCACCAAAATGGTAAAGCTTCAAATGAGAGGGATGAAGTATGTACTTTTCACATGTTTGAAATCTATACTATAATAGGTCTCACTCTTAAACCATCATACTCCCAACAACAAAAATAATAATAATAAAATACTAATAGTTAATTTTTTAACGTTCAAACTTAACGGCATTTGTTAAATAGTTAACATTTGGACTTTTTGTATTGATAATAAGAATTTAGGACTTTTTAGATTGAAGAAAAAATTTGTGGGTCTTTTAGATATGATTTTTTTTAAAGGGGGTTTATGGTATTTTTCCATTTTTTTCATTTTAATTGTAATATTGAATTTATTTTAATGTCTAACTTTTATTCTCTCTTTTTTTCCCGTATTCCCAGTTATCATACTCACATTCTTAAATTATAGGTCTCACTCTTAAACCATCATACTCACAATCTTTTCTTATAATTTAAAAGTATGAGTATAACAAATAGGAGGATAACAAATAGGGGTATGATGAATAAAAAAAAAAATTGAAATCTAGACGTTTTAAAAATGTGAGACTTACATGTGAAAAACATAAAACGAAAATTGATACAAATTGTTATAAGGACAGAGGGGAGGAGGTATGCTTCTTAATGTTAAACAGTATTGGTAATAGCTACCGGTAGCTTTAAAGTTGCTACAATCAGTGGCGTCTTCAGTTTTTAAAATAATTTTTATTATTTTAAAACTCAATTTCAGTACTAAAAATTAAATTTTTATTAAAAAAAAAGAATCTATTAAGAGCTGCGACTTTAATCTGGTCAAACTTAAAAGTCTTCTAGCTAGCGAGTTCACAAAAAATGATTTCTTTGGTGAGTA